>OZ007560.1:92413103-92896315 GCA_963931875.1 Pollenia griseotomentosa | reverse complement strand
TATTGCAAAAATGTACAAAATACCATTGAAATTTGTATATGGGTATTTCCACAGAAAAGTCTTCTTTTTGTCACGTTACGACACCAACCATTTTTAATTGTTTTTCAAAGAATAATAAAAATATTATTTACTTTTTTGCATTTTGGTGTAAAGCGCAACTAGCTTTACATTTAGTGAAAGAGAGGAAAATTTTGAACAACATGGTTCTAAAATACAAGACTAATTGCTTGGTGTCGTAACGTGACAAAAATTAGATTTTCTGAGGAAATACCCATATAAATTAAAGCAAAAAATACAAACACTTTGTCTCATAGTTTTAGGAGAATGCAAAACCACTTTTTCTCTCTACAAATGCCAGTTGGTATATTACATACATTTTACTCTAAAAGAAAGAACATTTTTCGAAATGGTATTTTTAATTTATTTTAAAAAATTATTGTCAGCATTTTATTTTCAACCGGCAACCATATAATCGTTGAATTGGTCCTTCGTTAAAAAGCCACAAATTATGGTTAATAGCTACAATAATTATTGTAATATGCTTACCACTTAAAATAGTATATATTTACTCCCATCGATCCTATGAGGAGCATAGAGCCCTTACAAACTCTTTCCATCCAGATCTGCTTATCGCAATATTTTTAGTTTCTCACAAGCTTAAATTCATGTGCGTTGTTCGGCTTCTTCTGCGACTTAACCGGAGGCTTCCACTTGAAGCATTTCTGCCAATAACAGACATGGGTTTGCGGAGTGTGTATTCAATCCAGTTATCCTTTTTCTCTGTATTTTCACACACAAAGTTACTTCATGTGTTTCACACCATAGACTATTTTTTTAGATGGTTCCTGGTCAGAAGATTAGTAGAATTCTTTAGAGAAATTAGTTTATTAGCGCTTGCAAAGCGTTGATGTCTTTAGAGGCAGAGTTTAAAGTTGAATTTACACTGGTGTTGGAAACGTTTATTTAAATGTGGCGTGATATTGCAGAAGATTTCCATATTGTAGTTAGCTGACTAAAAGATGCTTTGGTTTTTTTGATTCGTCTAAGACTGTCTTCACACAGCTCGGTTTATAATAGCTCCAAGGTTACCAAAAAGGTCTCTCATTATTTATCAGAAATTAATAAAAAGATTCCTGAATAAATTCGCATGTCCATTGCCTTTTTGATGTTGATTTCAAACCCAGCTTTCCCTCATATGTCGGTTAACCGCTTAAGTTGTGCGGTCATGTGAGTACTGCTGTGAAAGAGGAGGGATATGTTATCGGGTCCTCCAGCCTTTTGTGCAGCATCCACAAGATTCCTTGGTTTTTTATCGTGCTGTTAAGCACTATGTTGAAAAGCAATGGCTGCATTACACATCCTGAAGGAACAGCAATGTCAACCTCAAATTTACGGCTAAACACACCATCATAAAGAATTTGGCAGCTTGCCCCTTTGTACAGATTTGTTATCAGTTTGAACTTTAGGGCATTCCAGATAACATCATAATTCAATACGCCTTCTCTAAATAAATAAAAATAAGGTAGAGACCGCCTTTGTTGTTTCTAAGTGACTTGATGGCGAGTATTATATCAAACATTGTTGGTGCGGCTATACTTTTATTTAGCTGTGTATTGTGATCTGTATAATCGCATACAGCCGAATTTATTTGGGGCGTCAAGATTATATTTGAGAGTAGTGTTAAGACCAAAGTTCGAGTTGATCGTCTCTAGTGGTAATGAGTATGCCAGAGTTATTCCTTATTAGCTCGTTGGAGATTTAAGTGTTGGAATTTGTTTGCCTCTCAATTAGCCGGTATGAAGGCCCAACCATAATGTGCTTAAGTTGGCTTAAGCAAATGTGGGAATACATGTTACATATGAGGCAAACCATATTGAACTTAAGAAAAAATTTTGTTTAGTTTTATGAAACTGTCATTTGCTTAAGCAAAGTGCGAAACTGATCACACATTCCGTACGGAATCAAATGTTTTTTGATTTTGTTTTTGTTTTTGTTTTTTTAAAAACATTTGAGAGACTTTTTGTTCATTTTTGACATTAGGTTAAGCACGGCTATGCATATTATGGTTGGGCCTTAAGTCACTGGTACAATTGGTTTTAGCAGCCGTTTGAGCTTCTCGAGCTATGGAATTCGTCCTACTTGTCTTTTCGAGCCCTGCATTTTATTTCACCAGTTGATTGTAAAGAGTACAACTTTTATTTTTCGTTGTAGCAGAGTAAAGGTCTATTTTATACGTGACTTAAGCAAAATACCATAGCCGTAACGATGACCATAGAAACAAAAATTCACTTGGCTTGTATTGTCATGTTTATGTCGTTGTTATAAGTCACCCTTAATCAATTACATTGTTGCTCATAAGATTGTTTCTAACAGCTGTTTTGTATGGTTATGGTTACGTGACGTCTAATATTAGCTTACAGTGCTGCTTTTAGCATTTTTCTTTCTTTTATAATTCGCCATGTCTTATCAGAGATCCAATTTTTTCTCTTTTTTTATGTTTTGTAGCTGCATGGATTGTAGATGTCAGCGATTCGTGCAAGGCACCAAATTACATAGTTGGTTTTTAGCCATAAGATGTGCCTTTTGAAAATGGAAAAATGTAGAAACTATACCATTGCTAGTAGTAATTATATTATTGTTGTTTTTAACAATAACATAATCGAAGGCAACCATTCCATGGTAAAGGCTTTTTGGTGAAGGACTAATTAAACAATAATTTAGTTGCCAACGGATATAATATAGTTAAGGTAACCATAATAAGTTTACAATTTTGCTTAAAAAAAAGTTTTGTTAAATGTGACCACTTCGAAAAATGTGTGTTTCCTTGCGTGCAATTCTAATAGCACGAGAAACATTTTCTAAATTTTTTTGTATGGGTTTTTTTCCCAAACTATGAAACGAAGTACTTAAAAATAATGGCTTATTTTACACTACAAATTTAAAAAAAAAAAAAATTTCAAACTCCAAACCTGCTGTTGCTGAGTCCAATTATTTTTAAAGCCTATTCCTTGTTGGTATGTAGATTAATAAAGTTTTGAAAATAATTTTTTAAAATTGTGCAATTAACGTCTGTCACTTTCTAAGAATAAATAATGTTGTTTCCCAATAAAAAACAGAGCTTTAAGCGTAGCAGTTTTGTAAAGGAGAAACGTAAAGTTTTCGCTTATCATCTCCCTTACATGAAGACATGACTTCCCACTTTGTAGCAATACATTTTTGAGACAGAACGTGCATATAACATCCGTTAAATAAATAAAAAATAATTTACTTGCATCGAATAAATAGATTCAAAGATTGATTAAAACTAAGCAAATTTATGGCGGTTTCTTTTCTGCGAAATTTCTAGAAAAAATACAACTATGGGAAAAATATTGAATCTCTTTTGTGAACATGTTGCATGAAGAAAATGTAAACATGTTGCATATTTTACCCTTACTTAAATTTAGTTTGTACAATCGAGGTTTTATCTCGAAAGAAGATAGCTTTAACACAAAATATATATAATTACCTACACAGAAAAAAATAATTTTCATATTTGAATACGAAAATCGCATATTTGATTACAAACATTTTTGAATTTTCTGCGATGACGGTTTTTGAGGTATTGATAAAAAAGTTTATATGTATAATTGTTAAATTTTTAGTCAACAACCAAGTTTATTGAGTCAATAAAAAAAATTGTTGCCCAAAATAATTTTTTTCAACAAAATGTTTACTTGATTTGTTAAAATAAATTGTTGAAAATGTTGAATAAATCAAACAAAAGGTTAATCGAATCTTTATTTTTTCATTTATTAATGATGATGTCATAAATTTTAAATTTTTATGTTTTTATAAAAACACTAAAATTTATTATGCGGGGGATAAGTAAGTTCCTATGCGCATTTCACTGGTTGCTTAGGCCAGATTATCAGGAACCCTTTTCCAAAGACTTTGGCAAAACTAAATATATTATTCAAATAAAACTGTAAAACAAATGAGAATTATGAGCTATTTGCAAATGGACAAGAGTTGTTAAAATACTGGCTTAACTTTGATTCAAATATTTTTTTTATTGAATATGAAGAAATATTTAATTATTTCATTATTAAATATGTTTTTTTGGGTGGTATTTTGCAAAGTTTACACTTTTGATAAATGTTTTCTTTGAATCAAACAAAATTTTATTTAAAACAAACTGTGTTGTTAAAAATTTTCTTGAGATATTTTTTTCTGTGTACTTAAATGGAAATACGAGTAAATATTATTATGTATGTATACTACTGTAATTTTTTGCACGATATTATTGGCGTCAATCTGTATGTCCAGCCATAATAGTTTGTTCGATTTAAGTTGTAAAACATGTAAATTAAAAATGTTACATGTATATAGTGTAACATATTTTTGTCGGAAATCAATTGTCATTAGTTTTCATGAAAAAAATTTTGTGCATTTTTTTTATTGACTCTAGTTGTACATGTTGCTTTTATGATATTTTTTAAAGCAATTTATTTAAATTGAAGTTTATTGAAATGCATGAATTCGGGATATGCATACAAGCGAATGTTTATATATGTACAAAACAATTTCAGCTATTTTAAATAGCAAAATTTAATAGCACAAGTTAAAATGGAAGAAAATGTTAAATGCAAATAACGGATGTTCATTTATAAGCGATAATACTTAATTAGTGCAATTTTATGCTACAAGAAGCGCTTAAGGTACTTATTGACAATATGTTTTTGCCGTGGCTTTGTCAGATGTAAAATTCGAATGTAATTCCACGCTTCTGTCAAAATTGACAAAAACAGAAGATTGATTTCATCTGACATAACCTAAAATCGTTCCCAACAGCAAATAATATAAGAACTTATATATTATTCGCTGTATTTGTATTTTAGCTTTGTAACACAGAAAAAAATAAAAATTGATTTCAATTAAAAAAATTTGTGATATTAATTAAAAAATTAATTAAATTTGCACCAGTAAACAAACTAATAGTATCAATTAATCCAGTTAATAGTATTAATTAAACGTTTTATTCACTTGCTTGAAAGTTTAATTCACTTGATTAAATTTTTAATTAAAACTGATTATATTTTTGATTAATGCTTTAATTGGTGAACAATTTTGGAGAATTTTTTCTGTGAATAAATGTCGTTTTTTTAAAGAATGTGTGTAAAATAGATTTAAGTGTATATTTGCCGCCACAAGCAAAAAGCTGATGTTAGATGGTTTATAAGTTTAAAATAGCACATGTTCTTTTTGAAAATTTTACACTGTTAATTCGAGCTGACAATTTTTTTTTTTTTTTTTTTTTTTTGTTTTTGTTTTACATGATATGTATGCATTATGCATTGGGAAATTTGACAAGTACACCTCTAAATACATGTCGTGTAAAAGTGCCCTTAGGAAATTGTTGCATAGGTAGTTCTTGGTAATATCCCAGGAAAAACTTTTTGATTTTTAGTAATAGGTGGTAGTTATTTCATACGTTACCTGGTAAGTAGTTGTCATTACAATTGTCATTATTTTGAAAACTTAAATAAGTACTTACTAGTAATGACCACAGCAACTACTTATGACATCTATTATTTTCACTACTTAATATTTGCTTACTAGTAATCAGCTCAATAACTACTTATTAGTGGTGTTGTTTTCAGTACTGAATATTTAATTACTGGTAACGTACTAAATAACTACTTATTAGGTATATTAACTAGTGATTTTTTGGTTACAATTCAACTTACTCGTAGTTAAATAATAACTAGATATTTTTTGACTTCTAGTAAGTGTATTGTAGGTAAGTACTGAATTTTATGGACACCTCGAACAAAAATAAGTTGTTATTCAGCCAAAAAATAAGTAGTGTTTAATTTCTCCAACATTATTTGCTTACTTACCAGGTAAGTAAAGTTTTTGCTGGGATGTAAACAAAGTTTATGCTGAGACATGATTTACTCGCTATTAAAAGTAGAACAGGCTGAGTTTTTTACGTGGTGATACCAAAGTAAAGGCCAAACTATGCAGATGTTCCTTTATAGCAAATCTACTTGGTAGGACTCCACACGTTAGAAAATTGTTACAATTTTTTTTTTTTTGTTATAGCAGTTATCTTAAAATTACAAACTCTTAAAATTAAAGGTTTGTTTTTAATTAACTGATTTGAAAAATGCCTTCCAAAATACCTAAGTATATAAAAATCTAGTAAGAAACAGCTTTATTTTGTGATAACAGGTACGGGAATTTACACTCAAACCAACACTCACTTACAATAGTTCTGCTACAATAATTTTTAAAAAAAGTAAAACGAAAAATCATATACAACGGCATCTCTCATGATCGAATGCAGAAAATACCTTTAAATTGTTCCCGCACAAGGGGATTTAATCCTGATAGAAGGCAATGCTTTCCTTTTGGAACTGTTCCCGCAGCGGGCACCAGTGTCTGTCGAAAATGTTTGCCCACTTGAGGAAGGTTTGCGTTAATGAGGATTACACTATACATGTTATCACAAATTAATGCCTAACGATCAAATTACAGATCAACAATATTCATATTTGCTGGAATATTATGAATTTTTTTTAACTTAAACAGCCATAATGAAGCCATTAAAATATATATGCATAAACTGAACAAATTCTCTTCAATTTTTTTTTTTTTTTTTCAATTAAACCATTTGTCAAAAATAAAATTAGTTTTAATTAAAATTTTAATCAAGTGAATTTTTTGACTTATGTCAACAACATTACTGCAGAATATTTTTATTTACTCGGGCAAATTTAAATATTTTTTTTTAATTACACAGGCCAACACTCAATTTGCTTCTTTGAATTTATCAACTGATTCTAGTTAATTTTGGTGCGCTGAATTCAAATCTGTAATCAGTTTGTCTCTATCAGCTCTAGTTTTCATGATATAGCTTTTTTATACCCTCCACTTATGACCTCCATTTATGACCGTCTGTTAGTGTTTTCAAAAAAATTTTTTCATCAAAATTTCTTATTTACAGTTATGGTAGTTGCCATAGATCAACACTTTTCTAATAAACTTTGCCAACTGCAATAAACCACTTCTTACAAGCAACTAACTTCCGATATTCAATTGGAGTGCAACAAGAAAAAATAACGTTCTTAATAATATTGTACATATAAAATTCCCGTTAAGCAGCTAGCAATTACACAAAAAATTTTTTTACGGAAAAAATGTTTTTTTTGGCAACTACCATAAGTGTTTTTTTTAATTTTGTCGGGCTGTGTTATTATCGAAAATTTTTTAATTGAAATCATTTTTTTATTTCTTTCTGAATTTACTTTAAAAAAGTAAAACTCACAATTTTTAAGAATTTCTGTAATCTGTAAACTCCAACAAACCAGAATTTATTATAAATTTTATTTATTATATTATAAAAGCCCCTAGATTTTATTTTTGTAGCACAGTGTTATGTTACCTAGTTCTCTTATTAAAAATAAAAAATAGAATTATGTTTTTGACACAATGAATGCAGCACTAAGAAGCTTAAGAAACAACATTTTCCATAAATTATCTCCTTGTATAATTAAAGTGCTTATAGTTCAATTAATTTCAAACACAAATTTATATGCCTCATACTATTTGCAGTATATTTATTCATATTTGTTTGCTGCATATTATTAAAATGAATTAGGTATATTATTATTCTAATAGCATTTTAATGTTAATGGATTTTCAATGGAATTATTTATTTTACAATTTGCAGTAAGTGAAAATTAAAAGGTTTAATTCGCTGTAAAATATCAAATAATCAGAGAAATGCTCAACTAGATTTTAGCTGAAATTTATTCATAATATTTAAATATTTTATGCTTAAATTCGCTCAGCTGAAAGTATTATTTAATTAAGGTTGTAATACCTTTGTGCAATTTTTTTTTTTTTTTTTTTATTTAAAATATTTAATATAAATTAAACAAAATTTAAGTTTAACTCTGCGTTATTGTGTTACATTAACAAAAGTTTTTCTTAAAGTATAAAACGGGTCAGATTTCATTCCATATATGACAGTGTACATTATCTTGGACTCAAGGGCAGTCACGGATATGGCAAAAAATTCATTGTTTTATAAGAGTTCTGTGTTCCGAATATTATTTAAAAACGAATATCTGGTGAGATTTGCTTGTCGATTTTATAGAGGGGGTTTATTTGGGAATTATGGTGAATTCTACATCGACTCGACAATGACAAATCATAAAAGTAAGGAAGTTATGGTATTTAGAGTTATTTTTGGGATTGGTATTTGTATGCGAACTATAGACTGATTTAATAAAAAAAAATCGGTAAGACGAGTTATATTACAATAAGATATATTTTGAGCAAATTGACTTTTAACACCAACAAAAATGGATAGTTAAAGGGCACAAAGACTGTATTTCGGAGAGAAGTTTGTGTGAGGGCCATGCAAAACTATGGACTGACACTTCCTATTTTAATAGGCTCCATCTTTACGACAATTAAAACGTATGCACCAAATTTGTTCATGCAACAAGGCCGCATGGACAGACAACCAGCCAGCCGTACAGACGGATGGACATTGTAAGAATGACTTTATCAGTCGATCGGTATACTAAAAGGTGGGTCTTAGCTAACATTTTTATATGCTACACACACTAGTACAAACGTATAACACCTTTTCTTAACCATTGTGGTGTGGGTATAAAGTTGACATACTTCTTATCATAATCGAACATTAGTAGATTTTTCTAAACCACAGTTCTACTAAAGGGTGGTTAAATTTCAAGGGCCGATGTTGATTTTGAATAAAACACAAACTATTTAGAAAATTATTGTAATTTTATTTTATTATGATATATTGGTATTACTCAATTATGTATGGAACAAAATATCGGCCAAATGGGCGCCGCGACCACGGCGGCACACCTCCATCCGATGGTCCAAATTTTCGATGACCCTGAGGCATAATGGAGGTTCTATGCCGTTAATGTGCCGAATTATCTCATCCTTTAGCTCTTGAATTGTTGCTGGCTTATCGACGTACACCTTTTCTTTCAAATAACCCCAAAGAAAAAAGTCCAACGGTGTCAAATCACATGATCTTGGCGGCCAATTGACATCGCCATTAGTGAGATAACACGGCCATTGAATTTGTTGCGCAAAAGAGCCATTGTTTCGTTAGCTGTGTGGCAAGTGGCACCGTCCTGCTGAAACCACATATCGTCCACATCCATATCTTCCAATTCGGGCCATAAAAAGTTCGTTATCATCTCACGATAGCGAACACCATTCACAGTAACTGCCTGACCGGCCTCATTTTGGAAAAAATACGGCCCGATGATGCCGCCAAGCCCATAAACCGCACCAAACAGTCACTCTTTGTGGGTGCATTGGTTTTTCGACAATCACTCTTGGATTCTCATTCGCCCAAATGCGGCAATTCTGCAATTCTGCTTATTGACGAATCCACTGAGGTGCAAATGTGCCTCATCACAAATCACGAAGTGCACGATATGCATTTTGATTTGAACGCCCATTTTCATAATAAGTCTGGATAACTTTAACACGTTGTCGGATTGTGTATCTCTCCATGGTTCAAATTGAGTAAGTCTGAAATAGAGAAATGTCAAATAAAATTCGGAAACAAACTTGGCGTTTAGGTGTGGTTCACATTCCACATCGGCCCTTACAATTTAACCACCCTTTATAATTATCTATTATGATAAAAATTTTTTGGGTAAAAGTTCAGCGTCAATAAAATTTGTTGCACCTACATTGGACTTAATGCCTTCCGATTTATTTAGTCAAGCCAGAGACAGCAAACAAAATACATCTTAGCTATAATTTCTTTGGTTGGTTTATCGGTTATCATGGGAGTCTTAAGCAAAACAAACAAGCATTTCAGTGGTGACGTCAGAAACCGTTCTAAAAATATTACAACACACGTAAGGATCTGCGTACTAAAATAAATATGTAAATAAGTTACTAGGTGGAACGTATTGATTATTTATTCCGGACTTATTCCTGATATTTAAGATAGGTTGATCAGGATTTCGGCTGACTGAAGTGCCGACCTTTTACAAAAAAGGGAAAAAGCTGTCTTATTCTTTTCTAACTCAGGGTAGCTACGCCAGTGCTTATTTGAGTCTGCGAGCTTGTTATATTATCACTTAGTGATCGGTTTACACTAACCTCTAGCTTTTTATTTGATTATAATGGGGGTATTCGCGTCACAAGTTTCACCCTTGCTAAAAAGCAAAAGTGCATAAATATAAAAACAACCACAAAGACAATTAGTTGTGCGTAAATAATTGTCTTTGTGGGTGTTGTTATGTTTTTGCACTTTTGCTTTTTTGCAAGGGTGCAACTTGGGACGTGAAAACCCTCAATATTTTTTATTCAGGCTGTGCCACAATTCTATTAATCATTCATGTGTTTATCTTGCGCCATCTTTTTCAAGCTTTCTGAAGATATTATTTTAAAATGTGGTTTTTAATAGTCCCTTGAACAACTTCATTGGGCAGACGGTACGAGTGACTAATGTCAAAGTTCAAGTAAATCCAGTACCCATAGATCTCTAAAGTTTTCAAGTTGATATGATGATGCATATCGCACTTGATCAGCAAGAGGGTATGAGCTTAAACTATTTATTTTTCACTTTGTGAAAAAAATTAACATAAAATATTCATATCTACCAGCTGTAAAAAGCATTGCTATTTTGTCTCCTTTTTGGTAATAAGACGGGTTGGTTTAAGAATTCTTTTTCATATGCCTTTAATATAAAATTAAAAATTGTTTTGCTTCTACTGAAAATTTTTAAATTCTGCGTTAATACCCTTTAAATGATCAAGTGTTATATGTCAGTATCAGACTTAGTATTAGTTTGAATTACTAATAAGCATTTGACAGCAGATAATAGTAAAGTTTTGAGTCTAGTTGGTTGATATGTGGTACTGTGGTAAGATACCTCTTAGGCTATCCAGTAGAGCTGGCAAACTATCGATAGTCGCAACATTCGATATTTTCGATAGTTTGTTGATAAACTATCGATACTATCGATAGTATCGAATTCTTTTTAGAATTCCTTAATTTAATTTTTATAAAGAAATACAATTTTCCAAATTTGGAATAAAGTTTAATCTTTCTTAGATTATCAGTCATTTTCCTTATCACAAGCTTTAATTTTTTCCAATATGTATTAAAATATACATGCAGTATGCAATAATTCGGATTAATCTAATTTTTAAGACAATCTTCGCATCTCCACTAAAAAAGTTGTAATTTTTTAATTCATTTTCGGTTGCATATGAAGTTGTATTTTCAAAATTATAAGAATAATAATGTGCACTGGGCAGTATGCAAAAAAATTAATTGAAAGTATTGAAAGTAAATCCATTTTTCAAAATTTTTCAAAATTAAAATTTTCGTTTGGGAAAATATATTGAAACAGCAATAAAACAACTCAACTTTGGTTTTGCTTTCAATATATACTTCTTAACGAAAATTTTTATTTTATTTTAAAACGCAGTTAGTTAATATAGAAAACTTTAATAAAGGTAAAATTACTTTGGTATACTTTTTTTATATAAACTCGTATTTGGCGATTTTTGGCGAATCTTTTTTACCTAAAATCTAAAAATATTAAATGTTGGCGATTTTCGATATACTATTTGGCGATTCAGGTGAAAAAAAATCTGAGAAACCTGGTACATATCGTCGCAGGAATTAAAGAACGCTGTAACTGACAAAACATAAAATGTTCACCAGAGCCAAAAAAAAAACTGTATAAAAGAAAGTAGAAAAAAATTCATATCACAAAAACTATACAACTTAGGAACATGATTTTAAAAACGTATTTTAATTTTTCTCGCTTTATATATTGGCTGTAACCATTTCCTCTCAAGTCTATTATTCCCGGTGATTCTGCGGCTTATAGCAAACGATTTTTTTTTTTCGTAAGTGAATTTTTTTTCATCATACAAATATGGGACCGGGACCAATCGACGCAGAATTTTTTTTTTTTTTTCTGATAAAAATCATGCAAAAAAACGTATTTTCGATTTCTTGTCAGTTACAGCGTTCTTTAATTCTTGCGACGATATATTTGTAAAATTTGTTGCTTTGACATGAGGATAAGCAAGGTTATGTTAAAATGGTTGGTCCTTACGCCGATTGGATAACTGCCGCAGCTTGTTGTTGCCAGATAGAAACAAAATATTATTGATTATTTTCTAAAAAAAGATTTCAACGATAGTATCGCTATCGAAAATAAACTATCGATAGTCCAATGGAAAGAGAACTATCGATAGTACTATCGATTGTTTGCCAGCTCTACTATCCAGCATTTGTATTGATCTATGCCATTAAAGATCCTGCATATCCTCCTTGCGGATAGTCTAATTATGGTAATAAAAGTTGAATATCAACTTAACTGACATGACTCGATATTCCCCATGAGTGGTCATAGGTTAAAGTTAATGTGGGTTCTAAGTAATAAGAGAATTAGTGAACAAGAATTACCTGGATAAATGTTTGGATTAGAGGGTACAACCATAGGTGATGATTTATTACAACTTAATGCATATCTAGACTTCTATGGCCTTCAATTAAGATTAGTTTGATGAAAACTCTAATTTGGTGCAACTTAATTTAAGATCTATTTGCACAGTGTAATAGGATATATGTCTGATTAAGTTCAAGCTTGACCTTTTTCGGATTGCGCCGCTTACCAGGAACGCAGAGATAATAACGTACACGTTTCTTTAACGATTTAATTAGAGTTCCACTAAAAAGTGGTATGTGACTCTTGATTATGGAAGTAATGAGAACTACTTAGCCGAGGTTAATTTAATTTTTTGTTGATTATTTTTTTTTTAATATGCATTTAGACAATTATGCATAAATCTTTTTGTTATTTAATTTAGAAACTATTATTGACACTGTCATTTCAAACGAGCTTAATTTTCATTATCGTAGGGAACCCCGGCCACCCAGGTTTGCCCGTTTTTAAGCGGTTTTAGTTAAACTTGCATTAGTTCAGAATGACTGTGTTGCGTTATTATTTTCAAGGTGAACTGTTTATAAATCATTATTATGAAGTACCATTTATAACGAGTATTCTTAGCTTAAAATTGAACTTCAGAAGCTCCGTCGTGCTATACGAAGATACGAGTCGTTATGTGATTTTTGAAAGATCATACTTATATGGAATGTTCTGACTCCTTGGCTTAGTTTTTTTTTCGATTTATATCTATTTATTTTCAGTTTTTACCAGAACTCCACGTATACGTCCTGATGAGCACCTATTTCCAAGCTTTGTAATTTCATGGTAATAGATACAGCCAACACCTGAACCTTGCCTGGGGCTTAAAATTGTCAGCACTTCTGTGGCTAAAGGTTAATTACATGATCCTGACAATAATGCGCTAAAATTTCGACCTGTGTGTGGGATTTCAGTCAGTGCGATGAGCCCCTGTTGGGTAAAGATAAGTTATTTCATACAATTTGTTGAGTGAATTAAAAAAGTGTTATCTGCTGTAATTAAGATTTTTGGTTTTTTAAAATCCTTTTTATTTATTTTTCTTTTTTTCTTCTTCTTAAGCCAAAAGTTTAAAGCAACCTGTTCATCGTATTATTTAATTCACTTGTTTTCTCTTTTAAATTAAAATAAATTATTCGTTGAATATTTAATTAAGTTTTTTTTCTGTGTGCGCGTTGATTGACAATTTAATTTACTCAATGTAGGCAGGACTAAGAAAACAAATGAACAGGATATTAACATTTGTAGGTACGGAAGAAAATATAGCAGTATATTAATTAAAAGTAATTTTTTTAAAGTATTTTAAAAGTAATTTTGGTTGCTACTTTTCAATACTTTACTGCCTTTAAAGAGTTTGTTAAAATCAGGGCGCTTTGTAGCTCTTAATAAATTTTCAAAATAAATAATGAGTGTTGAAAATTTCCCCGTATTTATGTAATTAATTTTGGCTCTCAAATTACAAGCCGGTTGTCTGCCAGACACCAACAGGAAGTTCATAATTTTGCAAAAGGAATTAAAAAAGAATTAACAGCTAAAGAATATCAAAATACGGCATCATAATTATTAAGATATTCCAAAATAAATAACGTAAAGCAATAGACTACTCAGGAAAATTATTTAAAACCAAATAATATAGAGGTTTGATTGAACATAGATAAAATAACACAAAGTACAAAGAATTTACATTAAAGAAACAATCAAGACAAAATTACATTAACCGTTGGCCGTTAATAAAAGTATAACGCAGATTTAGAAAACTTATTTGTTTTTGATATTTTGGAATTTTAGGACAATTTTCTTTGAGAAATGTTAAGAAATAGTTAAATCATAATCGATTGTATTGTTCTCAGTATCCAGATGAAGAAGATACTTAGTTTCTTTTATGGGTTAAAAAAGCTTGGCACCATCTTTAGATCCCTTATATTAAAACAAAAGTTTGTTGGCATAATAAGAAGGGGGCGTATAAAAAGCTGTCTCATTTTCTCTGACTGGTGCCTCGCGCATATAAGAGTGAGCCATTTTGGGAGATCAGAATTGTCATGCCTAGATGCTCTATTAAATGTAAGACTGGCTTATGCCATCACAAAGGAACCGCCATAAAGTCCCAGTAAGCCGTTCTTGTGTTCGCTTACCAATTAACCTAACAAAACTTCACAAAAGGTTTCAATAAGCAAGTCGTAAAAGAAATGAGGGTAATTTATTTGGAAAAACCTTTGCGCTAATATCTTCAAGTATTCCATAGAAATAAAAAGATTTTACACTTCTGTTTCATTATGTTAAACATTCTGTCGAATCCTGACTTAATGAATATTATTTGCTTTGGACGAAAAAGGATCTTTTTTGATTTTTTTTTTTTAACTTTAATAAACTGACAGCTAGTACGATTGTTGCCAGCTTAGTATTTTACACAATGAAGGCCTTACTGAGCTACCTAAACAAGAGCGGCAAGCGTTTTTTTAAGCATGAAAATTCTGTTGCCATTACATTTTCAATAAAACAAAGCGACCAAGCGATCATTCAAATAAAAATTTACAGCCGGGTAATGTTGAATTCGCGTTCTAAAGGTGTGTTTCTTATAAACTATGAGCAAATAAAAAGTTTTGACATAAAACAGACGCTTGCCGCTCTTATTTAGGTAGCTCAGTTAGCCTTTTTATTTATCTTTTAACCTCAAAATTTTGGTTTTAGATTTTTTGTCTTTTTTAGTTTTAAAATAGCCCTTGAAAGGCTTAATTCATATGTCAGAAAAGTTAATGCATTACTAAATTAAAAATTTCGAAGTTTTATAATTAAACTAATCAAACCCGCGTTTTAAAAGCTAACAGCAAAAAATCAAAAGTTTAAAATTGTAGGCTCTTTGTTTTGAAGCAACAGTTTTGCTTCTTTTTTCACAGCACCTGGCAACACTGACTAGTATAAATTTATGTCACAAAATATTAAAACTGGCCAAAAATTTTAGGCACATATTTTTTCTTTGAATAGGAACTCTAATTAAGATGTAAGAACACAATAATTTAATTTACCCCATAGTATAATAAGTACCAGGTATGTTCATTAGGGAGAGTTTTCATTATTTACCCACACTCACAATATTATTACAGTAACGGACTGTAGTTTATTTAAGAAATATTCCGTTCAGTCATTTTTAAATAAATAAACATTTAAAATTCCAAGCAAATTTATTTTTAACTGATTCTAACAGTTATTCAAAAAACTAAGTGCATATTAATACGGATTTTCAGTTGCAGTTAATATTGTCCGTTGATTGAGTTACATTCTTCTTTATAAAAATTAAATGAAAATGTAATTTAAAATAACGAAAAGTTCATTTAATTTTTACTGTCAAAAATTCAACCGCGAATTCCGTAAAAACAAATCAATATTCAGTTATCTTATATAAATTAATTGTCAAAAAATTAACTACATATTCCGTAAAAACAAATAAATATTCCGTTATTTTATATAATTTTACTACCAAAAATTAATGTTTACTTATCTATAAAAAATGAATTGCTTGTTTTGTGTAAGCAATTCCCATTTTCTATTTGTTAAAATAATTTAGTTAAAAACATCAAATTTTAAAAGTAAACTAATTGCGAAGCCATATCGGCCATGCTGCTGGTGTCTTATAATTGAGAGTTCTTCTGTAAACAACGTGGTCAGTACAACAAAAGTAAAACAAACGTGTGTAACTGGGTAAGTAAATAAAAATATTCTCCCTCTCTCGCTTATAAGAAAAACAAGCGGACAGGTGTCTGTCTGGTATTTTTTAGAAATTCGGCTCTTTTGTGGAGTAAACGAAAATTTAATAAAATAACTGAATATTTAATTGTTTTTACTGAATATGGGGTCAATTTTTTGACAGTAAAATTTTAATAAATAACTGAATATTTAATCGTTTTTACTGAATATGGTGTTGAATTTTTGACAGTAAAGATTAAATGAACTTTTTGTTAAAAATAAATGAAAAATAGGTAGACCGATTTTTAATTGAACTTTCATTTATTTTATATTACAATTTCAGTTAATTTTACGTACAGAATATTGTGAGTGCATGTAATGTCAAAATAATTTATTCGATTTTTGACGCTTGTTTTAATTGTTTCCATATTTTCTTTTGTTTAACGTTATATGGGTTTTTATTTATTTATTTACAAATTTGCCTATGGATATCATATCCTTACAGACATTTAAACAATATAATAACATATACTAGTTAATACAAATAAAATACAAAATTATTGATTGTTTAATAAGACGATAATTTTACGTTTTATAACATTTTCATTTGAAGAAAAATCCACAACTTTATAAAATTTATTAAATTGACTGCACATCCTTCTAAATGGATCAGCATTTGCGTAATTTGTCCTGAAGTATTTAATTGATAGCAATTCGAAGTGTCGAGATGGACGATGAGGAACATTAAATGAAATGTTATCGAGCAGGAAATCAGAAACAATATAACCGTTAATTAAATTTAATATAAACGACACATTCAACATAGTCCTTCGGCTTTTAAGAGTTGGAAGTTTAATAAGAGCAAGACGGCTAGTGTATGACGGTAGTTCTAATGGGTTCCACTGTAGACCACGAAGGCAGAATAACAAAAATTGTTTTTGTACGGATTCAATATAATTGCTGTGAATCAAATATAAAGGATCCCAAACTATAGATGCATATTCAAGGACGGGTCTCACGAGGGAAACATAAAGTTGCTTTGTGACATATGGGTCTTTAAATTCTTTAGCCCATCGTTTGATAAAACCAAGAATACACCGTGCTTTATTAACAGTTATGGAAATATGCTTAATAAAGTTCAACTTAGCGTCCAACAAAACTCCTAGATCCAAAATAGTACCAACATTTTCTAGCTGATAGTTCCCCAAAGAATAACTTACATTTATATGATTTCCTCTAAAGAAAGACATATGCTTACATTTTTTCAAGTTAAGCTCCATCAAGTTTAAATTACACCATGACTGAAATGAGTCCAAGTCTTGTTGAAGTAGAATGTGATCTGCATATTTATTGAAACTGAGAAAAATTTTTACATCATCCGCATACATTAAAACTTTAGAGAATCTTATCACGTTCGGAAGATCATTGATAAAAAGGGTAAACAGCAATGGTCCAAGATGACTACCTTGTGGTACACCAGATGAAACATCTATCGATTTAGATGTGACATTTTTAAAACGGACACATTGTTTTCGATTTAATAAATAAGACTCAATCCATTTAAGAGAGTTGTTTGAAAATCCTATTGTGTTAAGTTTTCTCAATAGCAGTTTATGGTTTACCTTATCAAACGCCTTGCTAAAATCAGTATATACTATATCAGTTTGTTTCCGTTGCACAAAACCCTGATTAATAATTGTTGTTAGTTGTAATAGATTTGTTGTAGTAGAGCAGCCTTTTCGAAAACCATGTTGAGCAGATGACAATAAAGATGATACATGATGAGAAATGCATTCAGTTACCATCTTTTCAAAAAGTTTTGGAATTATACTTAGTTTAGCAATCCCTCGATAATTAACAATGTCAGACTTAGTACCAGATTTGTATAGCGGAATAATAAAAGACTTTTTCCAGGTATTAGGAAAATATCCATATTTAATTGACATATTAAAAATGCGCGTTAATGGTATGGCGAGATATTCAGCACAGTTTATCAATATACAGCTAGGAATATTATCAGGACCACTTCTATACGAAAATTTAAGTTTTTTTAAGTTGTATAAAATTGTGGAAACATCAAAGAATGGAATTGAGATAACTTGATTAACTGATTGAGAACAAGAAGGAATAATAGAGCCAATATAATTGGTATCAGAATAGGTCGTAGAAAAGAAGTCGGCAAACATGTTACTTATGTTAAGGTCATCACCGGACTCACTGTCTTGAAACTTCATTACTGTAGGAAATATGGTAGCTCTTCTTTTTGTGTTTACAAAATTGTAGAATGATTTAGGATTATTTATGAAATTATTCTTCATTTTACGTAAGTAATTAGTGTAACAAGATTTGTTTAACACATTATATTCAGCACGAGCAGTTGCATATTTGGTATATTCTATAAGTCGGCCTGTTTTTTTTGTTATTTTTATACAACTTATTTTTCTTATTTTTGACTGTAGACAAATGTTTTGTGCCCCAGGGAGGACCACTAGGTTTGCGAAAAGATTGCTTAGGGATACATAACTCCATTAGTGAATACATTTTTGTATAAAAACGTTTTATTATTACATCCAAAGTAATACTTGAGGGCAAAAATAATTCGTCCCAGCTTATATTACCTAAGAGGCTATTTAGTAAAGGATAGTTTGTATTTTTAAAACACAATACCTTATCGTTTACCTCAGTAAGTTGCGAGTTAGATGAAAAAGAGATTGGTAGGTTTACTTCTATTGTAGGGTGATATCGATCTTCCGGAGTGGTAATTGGCTCAGAACGCTTAACAACGATGTCCACATATTCATTTATAAAAATTAAGTCTAATAATTTCCCATAATCATTAAATATACCATTCAACTGACAAAGCGACAAATCCATAAGAGAGTTGAGAAACTCTATACATATTAAATTATTTGTTGACGTAACTGGTGTAAAGAACCCATCATCGGGTGAGTAATTCCATATTATTGAAGGCATGTTAAAGTCACCAACTGAGATAACCAAATCATTCAGTTTAGCAGTACGACAAACAGATTTAATTGCGTTAGCGTGTTCGATATATACTGAGTGCGGTGATGATGGAGGAATATAAGAGCAAGTAATAAATATGTTTTTATGTTTCAGTTTTATTGCTACTCCAGTAAATTCAATATTGGAAAGTGAATCATAAGTTAATGCTTCAGAGTGAAGAATGTTTGAAACAGCGATAAGCACACCTCCGGATTTCCTATTATTTTCGCGATCACGTCTGAAAACTTGGTAATTATCACACATTATCTCAGAGTTAAAAACGTTTTCAGTAAGCCAAGTTTCGGTAAAAATTATAATATGGTGATTAAAATTGAAGCTATCAACAAAAAGAGAGGACAGTTTAGTATTTAAGCCCCTTACATTTTGATAAATTAAAGAAATTGTATCAACAGGAGCAGCACTTAGTTTTTTGAAATTTTTGTGTTGCGATATGGAAGAAGAGCAGCAGTGCTACGGTTTTCTTTATAAGTAAACTCTCGCACAAATGTATTTATAGGCCAGAAGGCAGGATCATGAATTTTTTTAAAATATTTATCAGGAACGATAACTTTAAAAGACGCTATCTCTCGGGGCTGAGAATGCTTAAATTTAAACGTTGATATCTCTGCATTTGATCCAATTTTGGATTTTATGAAGAACTCAACATCTGCAACAGTCGTATCAAAAGCTAAACGAGATACAAAAACAGCCTTTTTAGGCGGAATAGCTCTTAACGAATTATGTACTGCTTGGCTATTTATTAAAGATGGTACATATGGGATGGACACAGTGGCTTCCTTATTTTCAGTAAAACTAATCGGATTTGAGGCAACTATATTATTATTATTATTTAAATTTGTTAAAAGTTCATTATTAACAACTGAAACCGGATTATTATCAACAATTGCGGTAGATGGTGTATTATTATCAACTGTGATATTCAGAACAGGAGTTTTTAAAACTGAATTAACTGTTGATTTAACGCCATGTTGCACACTGCTCTTGGAAGACACTGGAAGTTGCATTTTTCTTTATTTACATTTCTTGGCGACTTACGGCGTTTAGGAGAAGGTTGAGGTTTTTGAAATTGAGAACAAAATTTCTAATGACTATACCTTGTACTTATTCTACCATGGTTTGCCTTTGAGTTTTAAAACACTTTTTTTAGTGTTAATAAAAAAAATATTTTGTATCTTATCGATTTTTTTTATTTATATTAAATAAAAAATATGAAACAAATGTTTTTATTAATCACCCTACGTTTTAACGTTATTGCGGATATTTATATAAAAGATACGTTCATAAAACGTAATTCCCAAATAAATTAAATGAGAACATTAACACTATAGATATAATTGCTGTTGATTATTTAAGTTTCCCAACTTAATTTATTATAAAATCAAAAGGAACGAGAAGGACCTTATTAATTGCAAGATTTATAGACGAACATTACTTTGAAAACAAATGGAAATCCATCACAAAAGATTTAATTATTTATGATGTAATATGACGTGAATACAACTCAAACAAAGAAAATAAAGAAAATGCTTTCCGAAATTAATTTACTTTGAATGAAAAATCGTAATACAAAGTGATAAAGTTTATGAGAAAGGAACAATTGGTTGTTTGTTTATGATAGATAGATATTTATGGGGCATTCGTTCTTGGAAAAAAAAAAACATAAATTTTGTAGAAGTTTTGTAATTATGGCTTCAGTATTTAAAGGCAAATTTTTGAAAAATTTTCCAGAAAATTCAAAATACTATTTTTCAAAAATTCGGAAACTCATAAATATACAAAAAAAATATATATTCTTGATAATAAGCGTTTCTTTAAAGATATACAACTCTTGTGAAGTAAATAAAATTCAACTTGCGGTTGCCAGTTTGAGTTAGAATCTACATGTCGTTCCGAAACACCAACTCTTGCCTTACTAGCGTCTCTTTAACCAACTAGCGATTTTGGCTGATTTAATTTATTCGGATTTTGCGAAGCCAAACTCAAAAGTGCTTAGATTTTTTTTAATATAATCTTAATTTAAAAGTAGTGAAGAAGAGTACAGGAATACACAACTAAACTTCCATTACCAAAAAATGATTAAAAGACGATTTAAAAAATGTCGTTTTTAACGATAAAAGAGTAAAACTTATCTAGAGGGTACTTTTGATGAGAAATGGTGTAGAGTCGTTTGCGGCGTAAACAATGTCTCACGAACTGTAAAATCACGCAACCATTTGCGGTTCCCCTTTAAATGATATGTAATATTTTTTGATATTAAATAGTAGGAGAGGTTTTATATTCCTTGCAGTTTAAAACTATGCATAAGCTTTTTGATCAAGTTATATGTCTCAAACTTTTAAAAATTGTATGTGAACATTTCCATGTCATCGTACGTGACATTTATACGCCTTCAGAGAAATAGAGATTTTGCAAAAATAGTAGTAAATGGAAATTTTTTTTATCATTTTGTTTCATTTATTTCATTAGGTACTATACATCAAAAAAAATGGTCAAATTCGGAACATTTTTCCAAATTGTCCTTCGTAAATTATTGTCTTCTATAATATATGTAAAATATAACCATATAGAACACAATAACTTACGAACGACGAAATATCTAGCAAAATAAGTGCATATCATACGTGACATAAAACAAAAGTGATTTTGGGGTGAATGTAAGAAAATACGACAATCTGCGAATCATTAAACACATATTTTTTATGTTTTTTTCGTTATAATCCGTAATTGGAAAACAAAATTTTTTTGGATGGTTCATTATAAGAACAAAATGTGATATCGTTCGTGACTTACCGTACGTAACAGATTTTTCTCTTATAGTATTTACAAGTTATAAAACATAATTTTTGTAAATATATGTTAATAAAATTTACAAGATTTTGTTAGCGTGCTTAATTTCCAATTTGTATTCTTAATCAAACGGATCATCAGGAAACTTCATGCCCAGATTTTAGAAAAATTAAAGATATTAAACAAGTAAAACGGTTGAGCGAATAAGAATTATAAGCAAAAGTCTTACTTGTAACCATATCAAAGCTTTAACAAAAACAACAATAATTAACAGTGCGTCTATCTTTTCTTACATTCCCCACTACAAATGGTTGGAAGTCTTCCAACATATTGGCGCGTGTTGTGTTGTTTGATTGCCGCACAAGAACACAAAAATAATTGGTACATTTTTGTTATTTTTATTGACGCGCGGTTGCATATCATGTAGTCACCCGATTGCCGCACCAGGGTTGCATTTTATTGGCAAAAGAAAGCACAATATTGTCCTCGATTGGTATATGAGCCATTTCAATGTCCAGTCACACGATTGGGTTATTAAAAAGTTTAAAAATTTGTGCATTGCGGCAATCATGTGATCCCAGCTTAAGACTGATCCTTCACAAATGACAAAGACAAATGCTGTTTTTTTACCACGTACGTGACATTAGAATAAAATCCAAAACAAACACAAAATAATACTGCTAATTGAACTAAATACGTGGTCTTTCCTCATGGATCTTATTCATTGTTGTTGTAACATTAATTTTAAAGCATAATTCCAGGGTTGCCACTGTCTGTATTTAATCGGCAGACAAATGAAAATTGTTGATTGCACTTAATTAAAAATGAATCAAAGAGAAAGTCAGCTTAAGCTTTTATTTTTTGCTTTTTAAAAACAAATAAATTAAAAAATAAGCTGTAGGTACCTCTGCATAGTCAAGTTTGGGTGTGTTTTTCTTTTCTACCATATTTGAAAAAAAGTTTAAAGCGTTTTAATTTTACGAGTCGTGGTTGAAATTCTCATGGAAATGCCCATATGTCAGATACGCCTTTTTAAAATTAAAGTAATGATATGTATATTTATTAGGGATACTTAAGGTTTACCAAATAGTTGTATGTCCCTACGACGAAACTTTTACTACTTTTTTTTAAAGATTTTTCAAGAAAAAATTTTCCATGCTTTTTATTTGCATATAACAACTTATAGCAAAATAAAAAATTTAAAGAGCAGTAGTGCGGTCCCCAACTTTTATAACGTTAACATAAATATAACAAAAACCGTTTCCATCACATAGCTAAATATCTTACGCTTTTGGTTTGCATAGTAAACAAATTACTTTACTTGAGTTTTGTTAATTTTTACTTGAATTCGAATTTAATATCCGTATTGGTTTCGAGGATATTTCGTTTTGAGTATCGGTATCGTATCGACAAAAAGGCGTATTGTTACATCCCTAATGTGTAGCAACAAAATTAAAAAGAAATTTTACATTTATGAAAAAATCATTCTAAACATAAAAGTAGGTTTGGGGAAAAATTTCATATATAACCTTTCATTTCACTAAGGAAATATTTTTTTCTGTGTATTTACAATGTTAAAATGAAAAACAACAAGGTCTAATTACATAATATTACATATACCTGTGGCATTTGTTCAGAACATCTTAGCAAATTTATGTCCTGCCAGTGCCAGACAAAAATTTTCTTCATCACAGGTTCTGTTCACATACATACATATGTATGTAGGTGTTTATCGCTCATCTAATTGGGTAAGTGCTGCAGTGTCTCTTCTTCTTAAGCGAATGTGGCCGCCATGATATTTTGCATATTTTGTAATCATAGTTTTTACTTATGCCACATTGAGATCCTTATGAATGTTTGATTTTTTAATATACCAGGGAGCGCCTGTGATTATTCGAAGAAGTTAATTTTGGCGCCTTTGAATTTTTTCGATATTAGAGTCCGAGCCATTGCCCCATAGTTGAATACCGTAGCACCAGATAGGCTTTAAGATAGAGTTGTAAGGAAGAAGCTTGCAATCGATACTAAGGACCGAATTTCTTCCAATAAGCCAATGAATTTGAATGGCTTTTAGTTTAATTTGAGTTAATTTTGCCTCAGTATGGCATTTCCACGTTAAGCGCCGATCCAGATGTATACCGAGATATTTTACATGCGAGTGTTGAGGAACTTCATATTTAATTATTGATTGTAATAGGGGGGCAAGATTCCCGGCGCAAGGTGAATGTTATATGTACGCATTTTTGCTCATTGACCATTATTGTCCATTGTCTTTACCATATTTCTAGTTGAAATATATGATGCTGTAAGTAACGAGATGCTTCATAACGGTTTTCGTGGACGCTTAGTAAAACTTTATAGTCTTGAAATTAAAAAAGTTGAAAAAAAATTTGCTAATCATACGAATTTTGATTCAAAAAACATACATACATAAAATTTTTTTACATTTTAAAAATTTTGTATTATAAAAGAAATTTTTCTTTAATTTTGGTCTATGTATTTTATTTTTTAATAAAAATTACTTTTAAACGAGTTTTTTTTAACTTTTTTGCTATCTTTTCTCGACTTAGGATGTTTTGTCAAAATGCCAAAAAAATTTTGTTCTCTCAACTTTTGCAATGAATTTATTTTTGAATATTTTTAAATAACTTTTGCTCGATTCAAGTCAGTTGAAAATCTTATATGGTCATCTGGAAGGAGAAATAATAAAATAATGGTTAAATTTACCACACAAAAATTTAATCCCAGAAAAGATTTTAACATTAATTTTTCAGTTATTTCCATCCCCTTTTTGCTTTTCTTTACTTTATATAAAATAAAGCCATAACGAAAATAAAAATTAAAAAGAACTACAAAAAGGCTTAAAATAAATCTCATTATTTAAACAAAATCTTGTTTTGTTGGGTTTGTCATCTGCCTTCCAACGTTAACTTAATTAGACAAACTGTTTAAATAATGACACTATTACTGAATATACAACACTAACGTACTTTTTTTATCTTGCAGAAAGTTTATTTTAATAAATATTCGTATTTAAAGATATAAATTCGTAATAAAAATTCACACACATACATATTCTTGCACAGATAAAGAGTATAAAACAAGATTTTTAACGCCTAAAAGCATACTTTCATTTATGACTTTATGTAAGTATGTAGGTGCTTTGAACTGAGTAATTACTTCACAGGGACGTATTTACACGCGTATTTGATGAAAGTAAGTATGTCTTGTGTATGCACTTACCCTGCAGACAAAGAAACAAGTACTTAGCTAGAAAAATACTGGTTGGTTTTACTTTGAACTTTAAACTAGTTGTTTCCATACATCAAACTTAACGTTGTGTTATCATAGATGCCCAACTAGTTCAGTTTGCTGCATTTTTATTATAGTTGAAAACTAGTTGCTTTATTTGCAGTACAAGTACTTATAAAAGCAAAACAAGATTTTACAAATTCTCTTAATAGTTTTTTTCATACTTAATTAATATTTTGTAGTACGTAATTTATTTTAGAATAATTCTAAGCCACTTACGACTGGAACCAGAGAGAGGGAGGGATGGAGAACATTGTATATTATTTAATTTCCTGTTCATGTTTCATTTTTTTTAAATCCCCTTTTGTTTACGTTACAGAAAGAACTTTCAAATATAAGAAACTAGAAGAATGCCCCGATATGGTTTTCGTTATCCTTCTACACTGCAAATTTGATTTATTTAACTAAATAATTATAAAAAAAGAATACGGGAATTTTCCATTGTATTATATATTTTTTAATCATGAAAATAATTTGCCAACTCTATAACCAACCGAAAATGTACGCTTTTCTTCTTGTAGTGTTGTTGTTGTCGCTGTTTCTACAACAAGCTGTGCAGTGGAAATTGTATCATCTTTCTAATTTATCGACGCCTAACAACTTGAAATAAACTGGTCCAAAACCTTTCTAGTAACGATTTTAGCTGCAGGGTACACACTAAGTATGTTTAAGTGTGTGTAATCAAATGACAGTGTTTGCCAAAGAAAAGCACACTTCAAAGTTCATATTCGCTTGCTCTATACTGACGAATTTTTTTTTTCTCTTTTTTCATGTGTCTTGTTAAATAATGTGTCATTTTTCACACATGCATTTAAAATAATGTACGACATGTTCGTGACACGTTGTTTTAAATTAATCACGAAAGGAGAAAAAAAAAATTAAAAAAATTCTGTTTTAACTTAGCTCAAGTTATTTTGTTTATCCTCTCTCATGGTTAAAGAACTGTGTGTAATAGAACAAGACAGTCTGCTAATTTAATTCTATTTACTGACTAATGAATTTCGCAGCATAATTTTTATTGTCTTATTTTATGTCATAAATGTTTTAATAAAAAATGAGCTAAGGCATACTTTTTCTATGAAATTTATAATCAATTTTAAAAAATAATAATAATATAAGTTAAACTTGTATCTTAAGCATTTACTTGATTGATTAAATTAAATTAACGTGCAATTTAACCCAGCAGAAGCTTTCAACGATTAAGTAAATGTTAAATTTACAAAATGTTTCTACCAATTACTCAAAAGAGCCTAATGTGATGGTTTACTTATGTGAACTTTTACTCTTTTCTGCATAAGGGGGCTAATGTGGTGTAAAAATTAAATAATTTGAGGAGAAATTTTTATAAATCAATTCAAGGTTACACTTCGGCTTAGAGTTTTTTCTCGAGAATTTCCAGAATATTCCAATTTTTTCGATTCCCGCTTTCGCGGGAATTAATTGCGAGATTTCCGGGAAAGTATCTCTAAAAGGGGGCTAATTCTGGCAGTCGTGATCATACTCAAACAAATGCTTTACAACACTAAAAAAAATAATTTCTATTCGTTCAGTATCGACCGAAAGAACTAGAAATAAAATTGCTTTCGAATCGAAAAAGTATCCCATTACGACTGCCAGAATTAAAAAAAGACTCTTCCAACACGAAGTAATACGCTTTTAAACATCAGTAATTTTAAAAAAGTTTTAAATTTAATTTTTTTTTCAAAAGTATACAAGTTCAAAGTACCGTTAAGTTTTTTGCGTTGACAAATTGCAAGAATTTTTTGCATTTTCCTATTCGGTAAAAATTTATTTTTCACATTTGATTTTAGTTTTTACTTAAATTTAAGAAAACAAACTCAATTATGGCCAGCTAGATTTAACAAATACCTGTATGTGCGCTGTTTGGTCAAGCAAACGTTATAGAAAATCAAACAAATATTTAATAAAAGTAGTGGTTACGTGTGGGTGTCAAATTATGTGAAGTGAGACCATGGTTTTAGAATATCTTCATTCACCACTGATTAGAGGAATAAAACTGTAAATAGGGAAAATTGAATTTCTCCTTTATGCTGAATTTGTTAAACGGTGAAATTGCTTCAGAATTTCTACTTCTAATGTTGAGTTTTCAGTTACTTTTCGCCATAAAATCTAGCTTATTAGATATAGTTAAGAAGATACAGGGAAGGGGCGCTTTTACCCCTCTTTCCCTATTTAAAGCCTTTAATTACAAAAATTATAGGCTCTAGTTCCTTCTAGCTGTTACACCATTTGCCTTCCAAATTGATTAGTTAAACAGATATAGGGAGGGGGAGCTTTTACCCCTATTGGCATATATCACGCACTATTCTCTATTTCCCTCCAGACGCTACAGCTTAGAAAATATAGGAGGGGGAGCTTTTACCCCTCTTGCCCTATTTCACGCCCTATTTTTTTATTTCCTTTCAGATGTTAAATTTCCTGCGTGCCAAATTTTAAGAAAACCGGTTGATTACCCAGTAAAAACTTCGCCTACAAAATACTGTGTTGAGTAATCAGAAAAATATAAGAGCACTACTTACAACTCTACTGAAAGAAGCAATGAATTTTACATGGGATGTCCCCAAATGAACGCATTCAAAAGTAAGTCATTATTTTATTTAATTTCAAGAAAATCGGTTGATTAGTTAAGAAGTGAGGGGAGTTAAGACGATATAGGAAGGGTAAGCCTTTACCCCACTTACATTATTTTACGCCCTATTTCTTTTCAGATTTTACAGTGTCTGCAGGCCAAATTTTAAGAAAACCGGTTTATAAGTTAAGAAGATTTCAGATTTCACGTTCTATTCCCTTTTTCTTTTCAGGTGCCAAATTTTAAGAAAACGGGTTGATAAGTTAAAAATATGCAGGGAGGCGGAGCTCTTACCCCTCTGTCCCTATTTCACGCCCTTAATAATAAAATTATAGTTGCTTCCTGATGTTACACTATTTGCCTGCCAAATTTCAAGAAAATCGGTTGATTAGTTAAGAAGATATAGGGAGCTTTTACCCTTCTTGCCCCATTTCACGCCCTTTTCACAATTTCCTTTCGGATGTTACACTGTCTGCATCCCAAATTTAAAAAAAAACAAGTTGATAAGTTAGGAAGATATAGGGAGGAGGAGCTTTTACCCATCTTGCCCTGTCTTATGCCCTATTTCCTTTTAGATGTTACAATGTCCGCATGCCAAGTTTTAATTAAACCGGTTAATTAGCTAAGAAGATATAGAAAGCGGAGCTTTTTTCCCTCTTGCCCTATTTCACGCCTTATTCCCTATTTGCTTCCAGATGTCAAATTTGAGGAAAATCGGTTGATTAGTTAAGAAGATATAAGGATGGGTTGCTTTTACCCATCATACCCTATTTTACACCCTATTCTCTATTTCTTTTCAGATGTTAAAGTGTCTGAATGCAAAATTTTAAGAAAACTGGTTGATTAATTAAGAAAATGTAGGGAGGGAGAGCTTTTCCTCTCTTGCTTTATTTCACGGCTTAAATACTAAAAATTAAAGGGTATAGTTGCTTCCAGATGTTACACTTTGTGCCTGCCAAATTTCAAGGAAATCGGTTGATTAGCTAAGAAGATATAGGGAGAGGGAACTTTTACATTATTATCATATTTCACACACTATTCTCTAATTACATTCAGATGTAACAGTGTCTGCGTGCAAAATTTTAAGAAAACCGGTTGATTAGTTATGAAGATAAAGGATGGGGAGCTTTTACCCCTCTTGTTCTATTTCACGCACTATCCTCTATTTCTTTTCAGATTTTACAGTGTCTGCAAGCCAAATTTTAAAAAAACCAGTTGATTAGTTAAAAAGATATAGGAAGGGGGATCTTTTAACTCTCTTGCTCTATTTCACGCCCTCTACAACAAAAATTACAGACTACAGTTCCTTCTAGATGTTACACTATTTTCCTGCCAAATTTCAAGAAAATTGGTTGATTAGTTAAGAAGATATAGGGAGAGAAGCTTTTACCCCCTTGCCCTATTTTATGATCTATTCTATATTTCCATTCAGATGTTAAAATACCTGCATGCCAAATTTTAAGAAAACTGGTTGATTAGTTAAGAATATAAAGCAAGGGGGAGCTTTTACCCCTCATTCCCTATTTCACCACCTAAATAACAAAAATTATAGACAATAGTTTCTTTCAGATGTTACACTATTTGCCTGCCAAATTTCAAGAAAATCGGTTGATTAGTTAAGAAGATATAGGGTGGGAAGCTTTTACCCCGCTTTCCATATTTCACGCCAAATTTCCTCTCAGATGTCAAATTTTAATAAAATCGGTTGATTAGTTAATATGATATAGGGAGGCGGAAATCTCACCTCTATTGCCCTATTTCAACCCTAAATAATAAAAATTATAGGCTGCTAGCTGAACCCAGTGAGCTTCGCTTCCTCATTAAAATAAAATATGGAATTTGTTTTAAATACAGACCTCGTGCCTTGTTTACGAAAATATTTGTACCAAATTTGAATATTCATACTGTTACCATTCACCAGTTACTCAGAAATCTATATCGTATTTGTATTGAAGTTGCGCGGCATTTGCCTACAATAATTTTAATTTAATTTTTTTAACAGATATTGTTAATTTATAACCAAGCTGTAGCTATACTGAAATTTATTTCGCGCCACGCTCACTAATCCAATCCCGTCCATTTCTTACAGATGCTGTATCTATGTTGATAACCATTCTAATTGTACCAAATTTGGGGAATTTCACACTAACCGTTCTTCAGATATACGGGATTATATTTTGTGCCACGCCGACTTATCTTATCACGCCCACTTTTTGACTAATGTTGCATATTGACTACCAAGCTATTTACACCATTTTTTTAAATTTTAGCTGTTATCGTTCTCTAGATATACAGCCCAATTATAAATAAAAATTCCCCGGGAGTTTCTTTTCCCATTTTTACAATTGAATTAACATAGAAATAATGGGAGAAGGGGGAAAACTCTCGGGGAATTTTTATTCATAATTGGCCTGATACTGTAATTTCTTTTGCCTTTGAATGCGAGGTACTTTGCGCACTTTTTCACACACACCATCTGTTTGACAGATGTTTTTTATTAATAACTCAGCTATGTAAACCAAATTTGGACAATTTTTCTCTTGCCGTTCTTTAGATATAAAAAAACTTTTTTATGCCACGCCTACTTCCCCAAGGTACACGCCCATATAAAATTTCAAAAAAATATATAGCCTTTATGTTCTTTCAGACCATCAATAGTATACTGTAAAAGTTTCATAAAGATCAGTTCAGCGGCTAAGGCGGCTAAAAGGTGCAAACAAACAAACATACATACATTATTTTATACATATATATAGATAGTTGCTCCCAGATGTTACACTATTTTCCTGTCAAATTTCAAGAAAATCGGTTGATTAATTAAGAAGATAGAGGGGGGTGAAATTTTACCCTTCTTGTCCCATTTCACGTTAAAGCATATTGGCCAAAAAGAAGTATAAGTTTTAGGGGCGAATTAAGTTAATAAATGATTTATAAAAGGTTTAATAAACCAATTTTCATAGAAAATTCGTTTAATAAACCTGTGTTAAACCTGAAATATTTTGTATGAATAAGGCCTATCTATATTCTTTAAGTTTTTAGTTTTACAATGCTTAGCAATTTAAGACTGCACAGATACAAATTCATATTGCGACTATTGATATTCGAACAGTTACGAAAACGTTTATTTTCAAAGATAATGCAAAATTTGTTCTCCCCTTATATGTCATTCTCTGCCTGTCATACTTTATTCTAGCCACTTTTTTTATCTTTGCCTAGAAGACCTGTACTTTGAAATGAAAAAATGTATACAACATTTTTACATTTAAATTAAACGACAACTTGTCAACTTATTTGATTTTGTTTCTCTTTTTAGTATTTTTTATTTTAAACGATACTGAATCCATTTAAAAGAGCATGATTAATTTTGCTGTTTTTTTGTTTTTATTGTTAAATTTAAAACACCATTAAAATACTTTATTGCTGCAGCAATCATTTACAATAAATATTTAAAAAAAAAGAAATAATATTCTTAGCGATTTATAACAAACATGATTATTTATTCAAAGGAATAAGTGAAAATAATACAAATGCACTACGAATCCCCTAAGACCTCTTTCCAACCAACACAGTAGTGTAAAATTGAACAATGCTTAAAAATATAGATCTTAAAAACAACTGAGCCGTTTTACATAATTCGTCATTTGTTAAAAATTTGCGAAGGTATATTGAGGCCATCTCTGGTACCCTACACAACTAATGAGTATAGATATAATGATTTTCAAGAGAAAGACATACGTGAGAGCCATTACTATTAAACATCAACTGTAAGACGAAAGCTTACTGATGAGGAAGCTTAAATAATTTGCGGAAATTTGGCTATCAATATTTGTACAAGGTGGCGCACAAGTTGTCAACCGATTTTCTTTGAACATAATTTTTTTTAATAAATGCTTGCTTTTGTATTGTTTTAAGAAACTGCAGTCGAAACAAAAAACGAAAATGTGTGACAGCGCCTTAAATGAATCAGAAGTAAGTGCAACATTTTTTTTTTTGCCAATGACAATTGAAGAAGTAAATAAAATGGCAGTTTTTCTATTTTGACTGCAGTCTAAGTTTATTTTCATAAGTAAAAAAATATATCGGTCAAGCGGCCGCGACCAGAAGTACTATATTTCTTATAAAAGTGTCCTTTACTTTCACAAATTTTAAAGCAGAACTGACATTTACCGTCATTTGCTAAAATTATAGCATATTCCGATGATGATTTTACGGCACTTTGTTTTAAAATTTTACTGCCGTATTCATATCTATTCATTCAAATCTATTTTCATTATTTATGAATACAACAGTTAGACTGTACAGGCTTGTATGTATAAAAAAGTATGGACCTAATCCTAGATTTTATTTTATGTAACGTATTATGTTAATGTTTTTTGTACTAAAATTGATTTAAATGTTAATGTTTGTACCAAATTGTTTCATCTGGAAGAGATTTTAGATGGCGACATCATGTATGGATAATTATGGACCTACGCGATTATCGAGTTACATGCCCTAAATATTATCTCCACACCAACATTAACAAGATATTTATGACGATGAACGAGATTTTCGAAATTTACAGTTTAATCATAGACAAATGCAGACTATTTTTAATAAATTTCGTTGAATTGTCTGCAAAATAAAACTAAATAGTTGTTCTAGAATCAATATTTGTATGCGTCACAGAATTGAGCACAAACGCATTTTACCCATTTTACCTACGGTGCAGTGTACAGCAAGTAACAAGCTATGGTCAGCTAAGCCCGATCAAAATATAATCAACAGTTTTTTGTCCAAATTTTATTAATAAATGATACCAAAACAAAAGTGCTTCCTTGAGTCCATTTTTCAAGCCCTATTAAACTACCCTGTGTGTATCTGAAATAAAAATAATCAAAAAATTTTATCTACAAACCATTAAAAAATAGTTGATTTAACGCCATTGTGCAACATTGTAAAGATTAAATAATAAAAACCAAATAATATTGCCTTCCATTTTATTACAATCATTCTTTTTTTGGGTTTTAGCTGCTCCAATGCCATTAAAAATGCTGTGCATCATATTTTGACCTTGGTTTGTTTTATTTTTTTTTTTTTTGTTTGTTGTTTTTTCTTTTCTATATTTAGTTTGAAAGTGGTAAAATATATATTTGTGTGTGTATTTGTTTCTTTCTTTTGTAGTAGTAATACTGGGTAAATATACCCAGCGGGAAAACTCAGAAGACTTTCCTACTTCAGGCCTTTTAAAAAGCCTGCTCACAATTGTTTTTGATGCAATTACTATTCTTATCCAACTGCTAAAGAATGCCTTATACACGCAAAGAAAAAACATGGTTGTGGTAACCATATTCTAAAAGCAACATATTATGATAAGATTCGTGATTTTGGTCACTAAATTATGATTATTATTGAATCATATTATTACCAAATATATTCGTAATATTATCATAATATTTTTCCCTTAATCATATTATTATCCTGTTAATCATACTAAGTTAAGAATTAATCATGTTATTGCCATGCTAATCATATTAAACTAAGAAGCAATCATATTATTGTCATGTTAATCATAACAAATTTAGAAGTAATCCTATTACACTGTGGAACAAATTCAGGTTAGCAAAAGTAAGGTCGATTCTGAGAGTGAGGGTTGAAAATAGAGACTAAATTAGAAGACCCGTATCGCGGCGTTGGTTTATGTTAGTTCGAATTTTTTTATTTTTAGACCATCAACCTTTGCAGTCAAATGCCGATTTTCAGCATATTGTTTATATGGTAACTCGTCGACTAATTGATATTGTGTGCAACAATTAAAATTTTTTAAAAAATTGATTTTGTGTTGCTTATGAACCAAAATGCTGGAAAAATTATTTGTTTTCAGGCTTCTTGAAAATATTTTCCACAAACTTGCTTTCTGTTTAATCTATAATATGCTTCTCAGTTTCTTCAATAAATTTCATTTAAAAAGAAAACAATCATAATACAAAACTTGCGTTTTCTAACTTAATATTAATTTACTTCTAATTTTTTATGCACCAATTTTGTTCAGTGTTGGTTTTGAAGAAACATTGAAAAATAAATTATAAAAATTTGGAAAAAAATATAATTTTGAAATGTTAGTTAGGAAAAGTTTTTGGTTTTTTAAATCCCTAAGGTGAAAACTAACCTGCGTTATTTTTTAATAAACATTTTTTAGAACAAAAAGTAATATATGTGGCCCATTTAACTTTTATTACGCTGCTACATCCATGGATTTCTTCTCAGAATACGACCCTGGTGAATGGAAAACCCAGGTTAGTTTTCACCTTAGGGATTTAAAAACCAAGAATAAAAAATATAAATTAGTCAACGAGTTATAGGCAAAAAACCATATAAACAATATGCTGAAAATCGGCATTTGACTGCAAAGGTTGAAGGTCGATTAAAAAAAAATCAAACTAACATAAACCAACGCCGCGATACGGGTCTTCTAATATAGCCTCTATTTTCAACCCTCACTCTCAGAATTTACCTAACTTTTGCTAACCTGAATTTGTTCCACAGTATTATTATATAATTATGATACAGTGGTGCTGTCAGGACAATAAAAAAAAATTAAATTTTCTTGCATCGATTTTTTTTAATGAAAATAAAATTTCTTAATTTTTTGTAATTTTTTTTACTGTTTTTTTGGATATTTTTTTTTTATTGTTGAGCCACTCACTAACAAATAATTCGACAGGCACATTTAAAATAAACGACACAACTGATACAAATTTATTTTACAAATGGCGATAACAAAATATTATTAGAGTAAAGATATTTTGGTTGCATCTTAAGCATACTATGATTACACGTATAGAAAGTTATCAAGAAATGGTTATGAGTAATATTATATGTTTTCAAAGTTAACATTATTTAATTGTTAGAAAAATTATTATTTTTCGGTCAACAATAATCAAATTTATAATTGCGGTAATCATTGAAATGTTAACAGTAACTATAATATTGTTGATATTAAATAAAAACAACATCATTTGTGTGCGACAACAATATGGTGTTACCATAAACATAGTGTATATTTTTTCTCTGCGTGTAGAAGGCCTCGACTCTTTCTTCTAAACGATAAGATATACATTCCACATTCGCATCTATGAGAAGGGAGTAGAGAAGAAGTAAAATTTGTTGCTTTGTTGTGCGAAAAACAAGCAAAAGAAAACTAATTATTTTTTTGATCTCGTTACCATTCTTATGTACCTACTAAAGAAGCCAGAGCGGAAGGCCTACTCCGCAAGAGGCCTTGTAGAAGGCATTCATACTCTTTTTTTCCCCGCTGGCTAAATTTAACAACACACACCACCGTGGGGGAAGAAGGTATTATGCGTGTGTGCTGATGTGTTTGTTATACACAAATATTGGTAAGTCGATCGACTCAGAATCTCTTTAAAAATTTATTAAATGATGCCCGTCTTTCCGACTGGCACGTTAATTTAATGCGCAACGTACAGATTGCAATTTTACAGACAAGTTGATGAAAGTTGGTTTCTTTTTTTTAATTATCACACGCACGAAGTGTAATGGTAAGAATCGGTCCATAATTTTAAAAAAACCCATACAAATTTCTTTCCGGAATTGATAGGTTTAGAATTGACATATAAACCCTTTCCTAAAATAACTTGAACACGAAAAATCTCATACTTATGTGGATATCTATATAATATTTAGCATAAAAAAATATCTTTCGAACATTAAACTCATAGAATTGTTTGGTTTTGGCGTGTATATAATTGCCTTTGGGTCCTTAATAAATTACACTCTCGAAAATATGTCTGTAAATACCCATCAAACACAAAGTCAAACTCTTGACATAAAATGCCATTATCAATCGATATCAAGCACAATTCTCAAACATTTTTTAACAGCTTGATTAAAACATTTGAATTCAAATATATAGGGATTTGATTAAAAATATTTGGCAAACAATGTTCGAACAATTTCTTAATAACTTGCTATCGAGAATTTTTCTCAAATTTAAAACAAACTTGGCAACACTTAAGGGAAAAATGTTAACATCTTAACATAGCGATTAAAATCAATACAGTTTAAAAAGGGACTTTAGTTGTGAAGTTAGTTAAGCAAGTAACTTGCTGACATCTTCAAGTCAAGAGTTGCGCAAGTAGCTTGCCGGATCTGAAAGGGGTCAAATACATACAAACTGCTTGCTGATGAAATATTAAAAAAAAAATTTGTTAGTAAAAAATGTTTATGATTAAGAATGCGAATAAGAAAAATATAAGACGGGAAAATAAAAAAATTATAATTTTGTTGTATGCTCGATAGAAGATCCAAGACAATCCTAAAAATTCTCTTCAAGAATTTGAGGACGAAAAACGCATCTTGAATTTGAAATCAAACCTCGCTATTTGTTGGGTATTGTGGAATAGTGCCGTGCTTAGTAAAAAGAGCAGTGAAGTGTATAAATGAAAATCAGAGAAAACTGAACCTTATATTTTGTAGTTTGTTATACAAACATACATGGCTCATTTGCTTTTATAGTGACATAACTTAAAAAATAAAACTTTGGAGTTAGTGATGCAAATTTTTCTTTATATTGTGTATACAATTTATCTTTATATCTTTTATACTTTTCCAGTATAAACAGAATGTGTTGTTATTTTTTCTAAGTGGTTAAATCAAAAAAAAAATCTTTAAACGCGTCTATCTCGAAATGGATTTTTGTGAGTTATGTCACTATTGAAGTAAATATGCGATATATTTTTTTAATAACTGACACACTTTAAAGATTGCTTTTACTTTCATACGACAATTTTTATTATTTATTTTAGAAATAATGAAAAGAAAATTATTCAAGGATTAAGTTGTGGCATTAAAATTTAAAAAAAGCAGTAAGTTAATTTTACAGGCATTTTTTCTAAGCACAGCAGTATAGGGTATAACATGGTCGAACTTGACCTTCTATACAATCTCACTTATTTATGTTGCGGTTTCAACATTGACCAACATTTAGTCAACAACCCGTTTTCAGCTTTAAGACTTAATATTCTTGTAGGATAGCTGCAGTAAAAAAAAATATGGTTTTATTTTGCTTGCGGTTTAATTTGGATTGATTTGTTATGGTCTCATAGGATTTTAATAAATTTGTTGATGGTTTGCATCAAGGATTTTTTTTAGATACAAAGAAAAAAATATTATTTGCTTGTTTAAACTCTTTTAAGATTTTGTTGGCTATAAAAAAAAGTCATTTATTCTTTTATTTGCCCGATTTATTGAAATCGAAAGTATAGATTCATACATACATACTTTTTTAAATTCTTTAAAATAAATATTTTAAATCTTGCATATTATTACCACTTTTTAAAATTTGTTAAGCACTTTATCAACAAAAAAATTTACATATAAAGCCTAATTTATATTTTAATAGTTTTATAAAACTTAATTAAAATGCCATTAAACAGGCGTAGGATAACAAGCTAAGCCCGACGCGCTTCGCTACTCTTATTAAAATAAAATTATAATTTTTTTAAAACAGATCTGCTATAGAGTAACTTCGGGTAATGTTGAACTCTCCTCCCCCCTTAATTTTTTCAAACTAATGGCGTTTTCTTTTCTTTTTTAAAAAAAAGTGTTGCATAAGTGTTACATGTGACTTGGCACCATTTTTAAATGCACCCTTAATTTTTAAGAAGTGTTTCATATTTTACGTTTACAAAAGAACACAAATTTCGGCATTAAACAATAAAGTACAATTAGCTCAAGGTGAATTCAATTTCAGGTGGTGGCTAGACTAAAACAACCCAAAGCCAACAGAAACAACAGATGTTTTTTGTATTGCATTGTTAGTGTTTACGGCTCGAAACTTGCCACCACCTTGAACTGAATTCGCCTTGATCTAGTGCTGCACTCATGCCCCTTTAATTAAAATGGGTGTTGAACATCTATAATTTTTTTAATTATAAAGGGAACATCATCAGAAAAGAACGCTTTACACTTTTAAAATAACACATGTTTTTCAGAAAAAAACATAAAAAAATGTAAAAGGCAGAATAAATGCAGAATTTTACTCAGAAAAGAAAGCGCCATAAATGTTATTTAGAAATTCTACCTGTATGTTAACATAACTTACAGAAATACATTAATATTGCGGCTGTGGCTATGCAAATGTTGGCACTGTTAGTTCTCTGTCGGCAGGTGTTGTCGACTTTTTTTGTGCCCATATTCAAACCGTTATTTTGCTCCAAATATTGCTATTTTATTTGTGTTTTTGTACAAAGTTTAAAAATTGTTAACTTAACAATTCTTTTAATTGGTAAGTGTGGCATTTTAATATATTTTGTACATTTATAAGATTTCACAGAAAAAAAATAAAAATTGATTTCAATTAAAAAATTTGTGATAAAAAATACAAAATTGATTTAATTTGCACCAATAAACAAACTAATAGTATCAATTCATTCACTTGTTTAAGTTTTTAATGAAAACTGATTATATTTTTGATGAATGCTTTAATTGGTGATCAATTTTGGAGAACTTTTTCTCTGTTGCTTTAAAAAACGTATAATGTGGATTAATAGAAGGCGGGCATTGTGGAACTCTATTCCACCAATAGCCATGAAGACTGAGGAATAATTTCGAATGGATTTTTTTTAACAACAAGTTATGCTAAGAAGGAAGTCTTATGTTTTTAATTAATTAAAATAGAACAATTATATGCTAAATTGAATTTGTTATTATATTACCCATCAGGGGGTTCAACATTGCCCAACAACTTTTCAAATCACGGTTTTTTACTATTAAAAAACTATAATTTTTGTGAGGAGTTTAGTTAGGCAATCGATTTAAAAATACATTATAACTAGTCCGATGAAGAGTTTGCTTAGGGGTTCCATAATACCCGAAGTTACTCTATTGATTAATAAGCAAGTTTGAACAAATTAAGATAATCCTCTAGATATTGAGACATTTATATTGTCCTTGTATGGAAGGTACGCTCCCTTTTCCAGTTCAGCTCGATTTCCACAGAGGTTTTGTGTTGCTAACCAACCTAATTGTTCCAAATTGGGAAACTTGTACTGTAAAGGCTGGTTCACCCACAAGTTTCTGAAACATTTTTGGTTCGGAGAAATTTATTGTTTACTGAGAGTTTTCTACACCATGGTTCACCCATTTCAGAAACTTGGTTCGTAAAAACAATGCTGCCATATATAATTGAAAATGACGTAAATACATATGTGCATAAATTTAAGAAAACTAATTATATTTGTGTCAAAATAAAGAAATAAAAAAATTAATATTTATAACAAAAAAAAAAAACAGCATTTGTGGTGAATTATTTGGTAAGAATAAAAACATCTTTTTCTGCGATGGATATATTATTTTGTTTGATATGATTGTTCTTATAAGAGCCGTAGCTCAAATCATACAAACATTCCCTTCTTGGCTTTTTTATTTCATAAATTAAATTTAAGACAACATCTTCTGACAATTCCATCTTAAATTCGTATCTAAAGGACAAAGAAAATTTAGAAATTATAAACTAAAATTTAGAAATTATAAACTAAATTGCTTTAATATTACAACTTACCTAATATAATATTTTTCAATTTTAAATTGTTTTTCCAAGTTTTTTATTTTTGCCGCCAATAGCTCTTTTACTTTATATGTGTATTTCTTTTTTGCTTTTTGTTTACATTTTTTAGTTTACCATACTGAATTTTTAATACAAATTCCAAACAATATGGCATGTCTCTTGTACAAATTTCACATGGTGCGGCAACCTTTTCTAAAATGGTTCGGACCAAATTTAAAATGAATTTAATTTACACTGAGAGTCGTTCGCACAAAATAATTTCTCTCGCTCTCTGAGAGAAACGTCAAACTACATATAAAAAAAATGTTGTGTGCACCAAAAATGTTTCAGAAACTTGTGGGTGAACCAGCCTTAACCGTTTTGTCTTTGAATACTTACAAAAATTTAAAGCTTTAATGCTAAGCGCCGTGTAACCAGCAAATTCCCAGCAAAAACTTTACTTACCTGGTAAGTTAGCAAGTAATGTTGGAGAAAGTTAAACACTACATATTTTTCGGCTGAATAACTACTTATTTTTGTTCGAGGTGTCCACAGAATTCAGTACTTACAATGCACTTACTAGAAGTCAAAAAATATCTAGTTATTATTTAACTACTAGTAAGTTGAATTGTAATTACTTACAATATACTTACCAGAAGCCAAAAAATCACTAGTTAATAGACCTAATAAGTAATTATTAAGTGCGTTACCAGTAAGTAAATATTCAGTACTGAAAACAACACAAGCAATAAGTAGTTATTGAGCTGATTATTAGTAAGCAAGTATTCAGTAGTGAAAATAATAGAAGTAATAAGTAGTTGCTGAGGTCATTACTTGTAAGTACTTATTGAAGTTTTCAGAATAATGACAATTGTAGTGACAACTACTTACCATGTAACGTATGAAATAACTACCACCTATTACTACTAATCAAAAAGTTTTTCCTGGGTTACTGCGAAAATTTCATGCAATTCCGGTTTAAGGCGAATTCACTAGAAGGTGAGGTCAACTCTACAACAGGACTGCTTTTGTAGTCCGATTGTCAACTATTTTGCTAGTAAAAAAAATTTTTTGTTTACAAAAAAAAACTGCATACAAACAAACTTTGACAACTCAAGCACTCTTTTTTTGATTCACGCTGTTCTCCACTACAACCTTAATCATAGGTTTCTGCATCGGGTCAAATTTGTTTAATGTTGTCGGTCAAAGTTTTCGACAAAACAGGAATTTTTAGCCTTAAAATTTAACAACTTATGGTTATTTTGGAAGTAAAAAATATCGAAGCATGAAATTGGATCGTACAGTTATCCCGAGTGGGTCCTCTTGCCGTATGAACTATATCATTACAGAAACTCGGCCATCACTTTGACCCTTCGATGTAGCCCACTTACTTTTACTTCTTACTTCTTTCGCTTCAATATGATGAGACCAGGTTAAGCATCTATCTATATGAATTCCCTATTACTTTACATGATTTTTACCGGAACAGTGATGTAATTTATCTTTACAGTTGGGCAAGTTTGTCTTCTAAGCGTGAAAGTTAAGTGAGCACATTTAGCCGGGTTAGCCTTATTTTCCAATTTTCTAGCCAGGCCTCTAGTTCATTGACGTGGGACTGTAGACCCTGCGATGCAACTTTTGATTCCCGATTAACACTAATAAATGCTCTGTCGTCAGCAAACGTAGAAACATTTAAAACTTTTTCTAAATGGGACTGATATTAAATGTAAAGACATCATAAAATACCTTTGAGTCAACTTCAATAAGCTATTAAAATTTAATAATCACGTTTCTTATAATTAAGCCAACGCTAATCGTGTAAAAGGGGAATTTGCAAGGATTTTGAAAGTAAGTTTTTACCAATAAAGACGAAACTACTTTTGTACAAAGTAAGTATAAGATCAATAATTATCCATGCTTTTCCAATATGGTTTAGTATCGCAAAAACAACAATGAAGAAAATGGAAGTTTTTGAATGACATATTTTAAGAAAATGCATAGAAAAAAATTACAAGTTGATAAATAAAAGATTTTCAAATAAATTTGTTTACGCAAATGCTAACATTACTCCAATATCTTTTTACGCTTAAAATTTAAGATAGAATTTTGTGCAGAGGATCTCATACTTTGAGGGCAGTGTAATTTTTCTACTGAACAAGGAGTTAATTGGTCAAACACCAATTATCTTTCAATAAAAAGGATTTTACGGGAACAAATTAGTAGCTTTCTTGGTCCAAACTTTTATTCACGGCATTCACAGGGTCTAATTTTTTTTATTATTTTTGTTTTATAGTTTTAAGGTTTAGGTTTAAGTAGATAAAACTCTACGTCCAAAAGTAAGAGCCGGGAGCAAGCACTGTTTGTATTTAAATATTTTTGTAATTAATTTTGTAATTTGATTATTTCTACTTAATGTCAATAAGCAAGACGCATATACACAAATGTATACAATTGTAATTAAAATAATACTCTATAGTTTTAAGTTATCTAAAAATCTTATGTTCGCAAACTTTGTATTATGAAAAAATGAAGTCTCAATAAAGTTAACTTACTAACTAACTATGATGAATAAAAATGTTAGACCATTTGTTATAGTATTTTGTTTAGAGCGCATTAAAATAAAACTTGAATTAATTTTATTTGATATTGAGTATCTTTATAGATTTTAGATTGCTCAAAAAAGCGTGGCGTAGTGTTATTGAAATTTCATAATATTACTCATACGCAATAGAGAACCTGTTAGTTCAATTGTTTACCACACAAAAGTATGCAACATTTTTTATTTTCTTTCAAACAGTAATAAAGCCAAATACTACGCAGGCGTATACGTATTTAGCCACATAGAACTCATATTGCGTATACGACCGGTAATTAATTGATATCAGTGCATTTGTCAATTCCGGCCAAAATTGTTTTTTTTTTTAATTTCAATAAAATTTTATTGACAGATTACACTATGCAACAAGCAAAAATTACCTGAATAACCACTATATTTTTTTGGTCCGATGTAGTCACCTAACTGCAAAAAACATAATTTTTTAAAATTCTATGGTAAAGTTTTTTTAAAAAAATTTTTTTCTAAAATTTGAGATTTTTGAAGAGGCTGCTCCATCCATGGTTAAATTCGTTTTTTATTCCCGATTAAGTGAAAGTACCTAGTTTTAGAATTTTTTATCGCAAATTTGTGTAGAGCAACATGTTTATTTTATGTTTGCAACATGTTGCTCTACACAAATTTGCGATAAAAAAATTTCAAAACTAGGTACTTTCACTAAATCGGGAATAAAACACGAATTTATCCATGGATTTTCATGAAACAAATTTTATTTTATTTCTATTATATGCAGCTTTATGAAAACATATGTGACGACCAAAAGTCGGAGCCTCGTTTTTGGGCCACATGCCCCAGACTGCACCCTAATGAATTATTATTATTTATGCTTATTTTGAATTATATTGAATTTTTTATGTTCCCTTATAAAATATTATCCCTAGCCTTAGTATTAAATATGAATGTATTATATAATTTAATTTTTTTATATGATATTATTGTACTTGTATTATTATAGCTAATAAGTAAGATTGTATTTGAAATTAACGGACAAATATCGTCCGCCATCTGGTGGCGCGTAGGAAAGATTGGGACACGACAACAGACACTTATGAGCAACCCTGATAAATGGTTATTGTGGTATGTGTAAATGTACGCCGGCAAACAGTATAAAAGCGGAGTACGTACCATTAAACGAGGCAGTCAGTCGGCAGCTGGCAAACGGGTAAGGTCTTATTTAGCTGTGAGAGGTTACACCGCTACAGCTAACTAATATCCAGTGTTCGATTGAAGAGAGGTTACACCTCTTTCACTTGATCCCACTCGTTGCTAGGAAAGATTGCAAGACAAGAGAAGAGCGGTGTAGACTAAATTCTCTTGGTTTGTTCTCTGACCTTTTTTCCTGACTATCGTGAGACAGCGCTAGAGAGCAGGGTGATACTGCATCTCGAGAGAACAGCGGTGTAGACTAAATTCTCACGACGTGTAGCAGATCGCCCGGAACGACTGCAAAGCAAGAGAACAGCGGTGTAGACTAAATTCTCCTGGTTTGTCGTCTGCCTTTCCCTTGGCTACTTTGGCCTTTCTGTCGAAGCCGTCGTGTGTGTCGCGTCGCTATCTCCGTGTGTGTTGTCGGTGCCGTCCCGAGAGTGTCGTGTCCGTCATTTGTGGTCTACGTTGTATTTAATTTGTCGACCATTGTAGTAGACTTTTAAAATTAAAAAAGATTAAGAGAAATAAATGTATTAAATATACGGTTTATAACGTTTTGTGAAAAGAGCGAGTCTGGTGTTTCATTTCTCTGGTCGTTTAAATAAATTTTTGTAACGAACCCTGGGAGCCGCGAGCTCTACCCCAGCATAAGGTGGAAAACACGTCGTTACACATAATTGAAGTAAAGGATTAAAAAAATATTGTGTAATACAAAGATAAAACTTTGTGATTTTTAGCTCTGCACAAATTTGCGATAAAAAAGGTCAAAACTAGGTACTTTCAATTTATCGGGAATAAAATAGGGATTTGTCCATGGATTTTCATGCAATAAAATTTATTTCACTTCAAATACATGCAGCTTTGAGGTTAAGTACTAAAACTCCAATAACTCCAAAAATAATGGCTAAATTGAAAAATGATATTAAATAAACTTAAATCTCAAAAATCTCAAATTTTAGAAAAAATTTTTTTAAAAAAACCTTGCCATAGAATTTAAAAAAATTATGTTTTTTGCAGTTAGGTGACTACAGCGGATCAAAAAAATATAGTGGTTATTCAGGTTAAAAAAAACTTCCCATTTGTTGCAAAGCGTTATAGATAACACCTCAAAACAAACAGCTCTTTTCTTAATTTGGCTCTTGGATAACTTTTTTACTGTAAGTAATAGAGCAAAATTTTTCTTGAAACTTTAAGGATTTTTAAGCTGATTTATGTACATTGAAAAAAAATTTAAAAGTAGCACGTGATTTGAAGCTAAGTAAGTAAATTATCATTATGATAATTATGATTCCATGGATTAATGAAGTTATTGTGAGTTATTAAAAAAAATAAATAAAAGCTAAACAAAACCATATCGGCTGTATATATTATATACAGTAACGGCCCTAATATGCTGCCTTGAGAGACACCAGCAGGTATTTTTTGATCTTATCATTAATGTTCTGCCAGTTAAATAGCTCTCAAGGAGTTTGTGAGTGTTTTGAGGAAGCATTCGTGCTATTTTAATGAGTAGCCCATCATGCCAAACTTTGTCGAATACTTGGGAAATGTTTATTAACAGTGCTGAGCAATATTCTTTTTTCTCAAACGCTGATCTAATTAGCGTAACAATTCAATGCACTTCTTCGATCGTACCATGCCTTGCTCGGAATCCGAACTGATGATCCGGAATGATTGCGTGATCATTTAGATAGGGAGTTATAGTTAAAAGGAATATTTTTTCGAATAGCTTTGATAAGATTGATAGTGGGCTGATTGGTCTGTACGACGTAATTTAACTAGCGTCTCTTCCTGACTTAGGAATCATAACAATTGTAGAGGTCTTCCAAAAGGATGGGAAGTAGCCAACTCGTAATATCGCATTAAAGATGAGTTTCTTACCATTGAGCCTGTGATACGCTCAGGTGCGGGTGATTTTTCAATGTTAATATTTTCTATCGCTGATTTTTTTGAGTTAATTTAAATTTTATTGGATCGTTAACTTTATCAGGAATAATTGGACGACAAGAACAAGTATGAGCATCATGCGGCGTGGACACTTTCTCCAAATAGCTTGCAAAGGCGTTTATTTTTTCAGACCAGGTACGGTTTTCCAGTCTTGGTGGAAATTCGTAGGTTAAAGGGCATTGCATATGTCTTACAGCCTTCCATACGCTGTAATTGGAGTTTTTTGTGGCATCTAGACTGTTTAAATAGCCTTCCATGGCAGCCTTGTGTTTCTGTATCAGTTTGTTGCGTAGAGTTGCCTTTGAAATATTATAAAACTTTATTATAACAATTTCAATTTTAAAGTTATTAAAATTTTTCTTTAATACTATAATTATAATTCAAAAACAAAAAAATCTTCTAAGTAACTACTAAATGTGACGAAGTAGAATAATTTTGATAAACAAAAAAAAAACACTGTACCAAATGCTTGAAGGGACAGTGCATTATTATTTTTATTTGTGTTTTCTTACCTGTGTTCAGCAGGACTATTATTTATGTTTTTTATGGTCGAGATATCGTAATAACGCAGATATCGGAAGAAGTATTAAAATGTTCAGGTTCTTGAGGATTTTCCTGAATCGGTGGTATATTCTCGTCAGGCTCAAGGATGTCAAAAGCTCGTCTTCTACATCACTTTGAAGACTATCCTTCAATAATTCAACTTCCGATTCGCTCACATTTTCCAGTGAAACCGAGTCCTCCAACACGCTTTGAAAAGAGCGCCAATTACTGCGTCGTCCAAGCCGCGCTTACAACACATTTTTGAAACAATACCTTAAAATTCAACCAAAACACAAAGTTATCTTCGCTACAAAAGTAACACTTAAGATAACGATACGTCTCTCGGACATATGTTGTGTTTATTTTTGTTTATTTCTCAAAAGATACATAACTTACAACATAAAAAGTGCCACCACCAACTAGGTGCTGCTGACAACTGAGATAATTGAACGTGAGAAAGTTGTATATTAACAAATGTGAATGTAAGAGCACAAAATTGAAAAAGCGTACGTATCGCAGACGTACCTTATCTTTCTAGGGTTAATGCTAAGCGCCGTGTAACCAGCAAATTACTGCGAAAATTTCATGCAATTCCGGTTTAAGGCGAATTCACTAGAAGGTGAGGTCAACTCTACAACAGGACTGCTTTTGTGGTCAGATTGTCAACTATTTTGCTAGTAAAAAAAATTTTTTGTTTACAAAAAAAACTGCATACAAACAAACTTTGACAACTCAAGCACAGAAAAAAACCATATGATGACTTGACCCAAGCTTCTAGTGAATTCGCCGTGCTCCGTTTTGTAGTTTAGTTACACACAAACAAACCCATTTTGGTTTTTATAAATGTATAGAAATAAAAAAGTCATATCATGTTTAATATACACAATTAAATAATATTTGCATTCATAATACTAATAGGGCTGTGATTAGCTGATCTTACAGCGTAGTGTATTTAGTGTTTTACCTTGCTGCCCTCTACATAAGAGCAGACGCATTTTGTATATTGGTGCTGCCGTCTTCTGGTGGGTTGGCACCATTTTTGCTGTTTTGCGGAAATCCGTCAATATTGTCTTTGTATAAGAGGTGCCACGCCCATTTTAGTAGCTTAGGAGTCTATAGGAAACAAACAAACAATCGCATTTTTATCATTATATATATATATATATATATATAAATGACAGTGTTTTGTGAAATAAATTGGCTCTAAATATATCAAGTGTTTTTAGTGAAACTCTACAAACTTTACGGCCAGAAAACTTTTAATTTAATGAGTGAAAATATCATAAATATTCATCCCCTTTAATCCAGTTAAAAATATTTAACATAAATAATATTACGATAAAATACGTAAACTTTACAATTGCAATTTAAATCCAGCTAAACGTATTTAACATAAATAATATTACGATAAAATGCGTTAACTTTGCAATTCATTTTAAGCACCTTTAAAGCAGAATTAAAATAAACTTTATTATCTGTTCCAAAAATTGTTAAACATACCACTTCATTCCGTACGTTATTGGCAAAGAGTTAACAATATGAATGGATATTTCTTTCTAGCAAATAACGCTAAGGTAGTGAAAAGTTTTACGCTACTCAGTTAAAAAAAAATTTAAAAATATTAAACCTCGAAATAAGTTAATCGATTTGCATGAAACGAATTGTAGTTTGTTTCATATCAAAAGAATAAGGAACCTGTTAGAGAAACTAGTAAAAGTTGTTAAGTCTACTCGGAATACGGAAGGCATATTTTATAAGGAGAGTTTGCACTACAACGCAATACATATTTGATTCCAAAGAAACTTTAACACATGACACTGTAAGCACATGCGAATGTATTAATGGCTTTGCAATTACTTTTTGTATGCTTTATAATTAAATACTCAAATAAGCTTTTATTTAAGCTCTTACTTAAATTTATCAAATATAAACTGGGAATTATTTCCTTTCGTAGGTTACCTTTTTATATAATATTCAACATATTTTATTTTTCGAATTTATTCTATGAGCTAAATTTCAGATATGTATTTTATAAAGCTTTTTTGTAATAGTTCTATTCCCTAAGAACTATTACAAAAAAGCTTTATAAAATACATAACTGAAATTTAGCTCATAGAATAAATTCGAAAAATAAAATATGTTTTATCAAATATATATATATATAATAAAATACACTAAAAAATAGCTAAAGAAAGAAATTTTGTCTTAAACTTGCATTTAAAGCAAAAATCTAAAAAAAAAATGCTCCGTATCCGGTGCTCTGCTAGGCTAGTTGATATCAGTAAGAGATATGCGGGTTTCATTCCGGCTAGAGATTCTAGTCGGTTTAACTACAACGGACAAAAAGTCGAAGTTGCTATTGTTCGGTACTTTAAGTTAGAACATAATTGATATCTCTATTTCTAACCCAAAAAAAACAAAATTCGCCTACAAAAGAATTTGTTAAGTTATCCGAAAAAGCAAAAATATTACATACGATTCTGCTGCAAGAATCAATGAATTTTACAATGAATTTTACAATGGATGAATTAACACATTTAAGTAAATGATTATTAAAAACGAACCCCCGTATTCATAAACGATTATAAAATTTAACAAACGCTTATTTAGCCAAATTTTCATACAAAATTTGTTTTGAAAGCCTTTATTAAATTTATAATATTTTTATGAACACAGGCATAAACCATTATTTTTCTACCTCAATACAAACGTCCGAAAAGTAAGTCGTTAAAAAACTCTAAAAAGTAAGTGGCTTAATTTAACCTTAAAGCATTTAAAATGTAAGATACTACCAAAGCTAAAAACTCATCAAAAAGCCAAATAAATATAGTTGTAAAAAAAAAATAATAAACAATTAAGAAAATTTGTCAAAAATACATTTTCGTTTTGGAATACCTTTATTTTTAATCCCGTTGTAAGTGATTATTTTATTATATGACGTTAAAAAAAGTAGTTATGTAAGAGCTGTAATGTAACGCAAGCTACCAAATAATGAGTGAAAGAAGCCATTCATTTTGAAAAATTAACCAAAGTTTTTACTGGCTATATATAATATAATAAATAAGACTAATTTGCCCCGGTAAAAACCCTGCGGGAAATTTGTGTCAATAGGTCCAACAGACTGGTCCTGGGATTTGTGAAAATAGAACAAGTAAAAAAAGAATGAACTCATGACCAGTAAAAAGAGAACCAACCATTTTACTGATTAAAAAGAACTAAACGGTAAAAAATGTAATAAATTGCAGTAGGACTTGTTTTATTGAAATAATACTACATTTTAGTAATTTAGTATTGACACTAAATACGTTTATTAAGAATAGATGAGTGACTGATTAAATGGTGTCAATTGACCTCCTGTAATGACAACCCCATGTAAAAGTGATAGGTCTGATTCATATAAAGTGTTAGAACTAGAACCGGTCTCTACCACCAAAGACCTATCACGGACTACTTTCGTATGAGTTCCTCTAGGGAAGTGTTAAAATCATCAAATTCCTAATTTTTTTTAATGGTGTTTTCGTTTCTAAAAAAAATTTTATATTTTATTTAAAAGATGAAATTTTGTGTTCGTTTTTAAAAATGTTTTGCTCTCTTAAAGAGAAGCATGTTTTGTTCCAAAACATTTATCCTTACTTATGGCATAAGAATAAATCGAGAGCGTTTATAGTGCCCTGTAAAAATGGTGATATATCTTCAGCTCATTATTGGTTTGACGCATATGCCAAAAAGTAGAAGTGGAGAAAAACGACAATGAAGGTTTACAATTTTTCAAGTTTTCTCAAAATATATACGATGGAATGTTTTTATATTTTCTGTTCTGCTTCAATTGGTTGAAATTCTTCCAACATTAATTGTAGTTGTAAGAAGGTTTAAAAAAAAACAAAATAAAAACAAAAACAACTTGCTTAATTCTTTTCGCAAAAAATACAGCATGTGGCCAGTTTAGTTTTTTTAAGCCGTGCACTTGCCAGTTTATTATCAAAGTAACAATAAATTTCAGTGTTTTTATCCAGAATAAACAAACAAAATCTTGTTAATTGAAAATTTTGTATTCCCAAAAATTACTTTGATAACACGGTGCAAAACGAATAAGTGAAAAATTTTCCGAAATATTTTTAATTTAATTTGCTACCTAAGCGCTACCTATACGGTGCTAAGAAATAATCCTAGGAAGTTAATATGTTCTAAGAAGTTGTTTACTGAGATCTTAGGTACATTTTCGTTGTTGATTGTTGTCTTGAATTTTGAACGGTTTGCAAACTAACCTACTAACTAACTAAAAAAGGTAAAAAACAAATCGAATTTTTTAAAGTTTTTTGCAATTTTGATCTTGAAGATGAAGTTTTTTTGATTTTATATGTTTACAATTTTTGTTCTTTATGGCAAGAGCTACAACCTTGTCTCAGAGGGTAAATCAAAATTCCGAATGGTTTGAAAGATATGAGCCTGAGAAAATGATCACTTTTTTGAAAATGACACCGAGTCCCAAAATCTTTGGGGGCCCAAAAAGTGCATGACTTTGGGCAAAACTGGGAGACACGGGTCTTTTATCACGTAGAGTTGTCCGTATATGGTTATTTTTCCATGACTTAAAAAATTACACACAGTGTAATTAACGGAAATTATCAAAACTTTGTATATAGCGGCATGGCAGCAAAGTCTTATATTAAAACTCATTAAAGCTCTAAAGAATCATAAAAATTACAGGAAAAAATCGCTTCTATCGCAAACATGGCTAAAATTTGCGAAAAATTGCAAAATTGGAAACAAGCCTAAAAATTTCTTTGAAATCGCTAAATCGGTTAAAAAACAAAATGTCGGTGATGAAGAAAATTTTTTGTCAGGTGCTTAAAACAGTGCATACTACATTTTCATAGCTTGTGTTTGTTTCTTGTCAAAAATAGAATAACATTATTAAGGCTTGACATCAAGCTCGTATACGTGTGCTTGACATTAGAACATACATTTGCTGGATCAGCTGTCAAGCATTTATTTTGCATTTTATTTTGAATTGACAACAGCAGGAGCAACCAAATATTAAAATATATATAAAAAGTGTTTAATTGTTGCTTTTTAATAAATTAAAACAAAAATTAAAGAGAAGAAGAAGAAAATTATTAATAATTCCATCATTTTCTTTTCCTCCAAAGCATTTTTTGTTTTCATCCGACATTTTTAGCGACTGTTCGGTTTGAAATCACGTTTAAAGTGTGTAGGTGCTTGAAGAGTAACGCCAATACATTCATCAAAATCACTCGTCAAGCATGCTAAATATCTAAATTTTTTGATTTTCCATCAAGCATCGTCGGTGTCACACATACAAACTCATTTTCACTAATACTACCACAACGCTGGATGGGAATTTGACCAATGTATTTGGGCCTTTACAGGGTTGGCAAGACATTTAATAATGAACCTTTTCAGAAGGTGAAATTTTTTGTGCAAAAAGATAATACCATAAGTTTTAATATAAATATAAGTATGTATTTGTTTATAATATTCAATAAAGAAAAAAAAAATAATTTACTTCAGTCACGAAAACTTATAAGAATGTTTTTCAAAAATTGATTTATTCTTCCATTTCAATATTTTCCAGGAAAATAAATAAGATATTGTTTTATTTGTACTTGAATTGTACTAGAAAATAAAGAAATGCTAATATGTTAAAATTTGTAAGAAAAAGTTAAAATACACAGGGAAAAAATTGGTTTCTTCAATCAATAAATTTCTTCCAAAAAGTAAAAAATTTGTAGAGTTTTATAACAACATGGCCTTTCACAATATTTTTTCAATTTTACTTTTTAAAATCGTTCTTACATGTTTAATTGACAGTTGCTTTTAATATTTAAATGTATATATTTTAAGTTTCTTCAAGTGCATTAAAATTTATTGTTGATGCTCGTTAAACAAACATTTCTTTACGACTAGTTTAACTTGCAGTTGTGTTTCTTTGCTTATGTTCTGAGTTAATATGTTCCTGATTTAACATATTTTTATACCCTCCACCGATAGTGTTGAATGTGGGTATACTTAGTTTATCACTCTGTGTAAACGATTTTAATATTTATCTAAAGCCCCAAAAAGTATATATATTCTAGGTTCTTTAGTTCGAAGTTAATTTAGCCATGTTTATCTATCTCTCTGTCCGATTGTATTTTCGTCTGTTGAAATCACGATCACTTTCGAAGGAGTAAAAAGGAAATTATTTCTAGTTGTTCTAAGATGTTTGCGTCGAAATCCAACACGTTCTACCCTGGAAGGTTACTCTTAATTTTTATACATTAAAAATAAAATCTAGAGGAACGATTTTTAAAGTAAAAAGTTAACACAACAATAAATTTTATTGCTTTTATCAAGAATTAAAATTGGGAATTTAGCGCATAACAACATCTTGTTAATGAATAAAAATAAATTTTTTAGTGAGGAATTTTACAAAAAAAAGCATACAAAATAAAAGTTCTAGTTCTCCGTCAAAATTCAAAATTTTTTTGTGTATTCAAATAACTGAACTTTTTTAATCTTTCGTCATCAGCTAACGTTATTTAAAAAAAAACGTTATACGATATAGAATAAATAAACTTCGTCAATCCGACGAACAGTAACCATCTAGGGTTAAGTAGGAAATGAGTTATAACCCCATATTAAAACACCCATTAAAAAAATTACACTGTGATAGAAATTGACACTTTTTAAACGACAAGGTGGCACTTGTCGTTTTAACCTAATTCGGGTACGCTGAATCCAGTGGTGCTAGCCGTTTTTTGAGGTTAGCTCTGGTTTTCGAGATATACCGTTATTTCGAAAATGGAGGAGGTTGCACAAGATATGTTCGCGTAACTCAAAAGCACCATTGGATTCAGCGTACCCGAATTATGTTAAAACGCCGTGTGCCCGGTTTGTCTATTTTTTCAACTAGCACAGTGTTATCAGCCCAATTATGAATAAAACTCCCAGGGAATTTTTATTCATAATTGGGCTGTATATTTTTTTCTTAAAAAAAAAATTGACAAATTGTTGGTGGAGTACTAGAATTTTTTTTAAAAATTGCACTAAATCCTTTTATATGACTAAAAATTGTACTACTAAGTTTCTTGATGACTGCTTCGTAACGCACTATAGGCCCTATGTAACAACTAATGCTATCGTAGTAATATTTGGTCAGTCATAGTCTCAAAAAAATAGTAATCATACTGCCACATTTCGTGAAGATCGGTTGATAATTTACCATATCCCCTTTATTAATTATTCTCAAAAAAAGCCTGTTACAGTTCCATAAACCTAGTAAGCACACCACAAACATAAAGATAAGGCCCTTAAAGGTGCGTATTATGAACTAAATTCGATTTTTCGATCGAATTTTCATTTGATATTACATGCTGTGTAAATTAGCCATCGCTCTGTTAAAACAACAAGCTATTTTTTGTAACCGCATATATTTGGATAGTGAATACTGCTGTTGTCGATATTCTGTTCTTGTTAAAACAATTATTTGCACAACGATGTCTAACATCTCCGCAGTATTGCCATATTAATAAACGCCATCTTGATTGTTATTGTTGCTTTTTATTTGGGTTTTCGTGCCATAGCCCAGTTAGCATAGGCTGTTTGTTTGATGATTATGTTTAATATACAACTCCCCAAAGAATCTTCTGATGATTATCTGACGAGTAACAAAAACAAAAATATCTAAATTTTTTTTATTGAATACTTTTTTGTACATTTTTTGACAGGCTCGTCTCTTAATCTTGGAATGAACCTTTTTTGACTCTCTGTAAGAGTCACATAACAACTACCGAATAGGAGCGTTTTTAGAATATATAAATTCTATTGTTTTATATGAATTGTATGAAAATTGGAAGTTTTAAGATGAAAAAGACGCTTGATGCCCCTTTTTAGGTAGCTCAGTTATACGGCTGAGCATTTCACGAGTCGTAAAATAATCCCTACATGAGTCTCATACGACTCTTGGCATGTTTTTTGAAAGACTTGTTAGATAATCTCTACATACATCATTAACGATTCCCTTTACAATCATTATAAGCGTCTTTCGCTGCGTTGGGGAAGAATCTCTCATACGAATCAGCACGTGTAACAGTTTCTCCCGTGCGAGGAATCGTCTACAATTAAAAAATGAGCTCGTCGACGATCAAAAACATTCTTTGCGAGATTCCAAGTAGACTCCTAGACGATTGAATATGCTAGCTGGGACGTTTTTCCCACATCGAAGAACATAAACAATTATGCGTCGCTAATTCTGCCAACGTTTTGTTCTTGAGCAAACATTAGTGCCGGTTCACTCGTCAATTCTTCAGTTTTTAACTGAATTTGGTGAGATTGGCCGTTAACCAATTTAAAAAATAGAATAAAAATTAATAAAACTCCTACTGATAAAGATGAATGCTAATTGGAAGTGGCCAGAAGCAGAAAAATTTTGAAAAATATTTCCAATGTATTAGAAAAGGGAACCACTTTCTAAGTAAGTCCGACCATATTAAGATTGGCAGCAGTTATGTTTCATAAGGAAAACGAACTTTTTTAATAAGTTCTTCTTCGAAATTACGAAATTTATAAAATGAACAAAAATAATAAAGAAAAAAATTTACAAATATTTACTTTTTCAACAAGTTTTTCTTTTTAATTTATTTGCAGCGTCGAGATAAAAAAAGTAAAAAATTCGACGCACCTTCAATTTAATATATTGGCGATGGTTAAAAGCCAACGAAATCGTTTATTGGAAGCAGCTTCAAATTCAACGAATTATAATTCTGTGAGGTCAGTTTTATGAAGATTAGTGCATAATTTGTAGATCATATATTAAGGCCACCACTAAAATATTTTTATTATCGGTGAAGGGTATTTAAGATTCGGCAGAGCATTTTTTTCTTTTTATATTGTTTTATTTTCTATCTTTTTCTTGCATTAAAATTATTTTTTTGCTGTACAAAAAACAAAGAGAAGCCATAATTTCGTGGGTAAAAATATTTAAAAAAAGTTTTTTTGTTTTTGTCAAACATTCTCGTTATTTTTTTTTTTTTTTCTAGAGCAACATTTAAAAGCAATAATGTTTTATTATCCACTTGTTAGAACTGAAATGGATAAATTACCCGTTTATTTTTGTTGTTCTTTTAAATGGCAATTCTATTGATAATGTGATGGGAAACAAGATGTATGCTCCTTCTCTTTTTAGTCTAATACACTTTAACTTAGATGTGCCAGAACTTTTACATTTGTACTTGGGTCTGAACTACACGAGTATGACTTTTAGTTTTACAGCCAAAGCCATACATATATCATTTCTCTTTATGTTTTTATGACCCCTTACACTTGCAGACACACACACATGTTGCATTTATGACCCTTAAACCTATAAACCGATTGGGAGGAGCAGCAGCTGAATGTACAAAAAGGTGTGCCTTTTTTTATTTTGTTCATTTATTTTCTTTGAGTGTGTTGAAAAGAGATTTCAAAATGCAGAGGCGTAGAATTATACATTGCAAGGCAACGATTTTTTTGTAGATAGAATCTAATTTTACTTTAATTAAATTTGTTCCGTTTTATACTAGATTTTCGACTTTGAATTGGTGTAACAAATGGTGTAGATAGAACACCATTTGTCTACAAAAATGCAAAATCATGCCTCTTTTCTTCAACAAGTTTTTAAAAGTAAAATAATTCAGTTTGTATTGCTTGCCTAATGGCCGATTTTACCGATTTATTTATACAGGGTGGCCCAGAAAGACCGAAGTGGTGTGAATTCCTTATATTTTTTTATGTAAGACATATTTTTTTTATTTTTTGTTTTTTAAATACAGTAAATTTATAGGGAATATTTTTAGATTAGTTATTAAAAATGATTACCCGCAAGTGGTGGCCATTTTCTGCTTCGCACAAATGTGCTCTTTCCAACACATTTTCCATGACCTTTCGCAAAACTTCCGGTGTTATGTTGTTAATTTAGTCTCGAATATTGGTTTTTAATTCCTCAATAGTCCTAGGCTTATTAACATAAACTTTCCCTTTTAAATAACCCCAAAGGAAACAGTCTGGAGCGGTTAAATCCGGGGAACGCGGAGGCCAATCAAAATTGCTTCTACGCGAAATTATTCTTTCACCAAAGATGTCGCGTAAAAGAGCCAGTATAGCACTCACAGTGTGCGCTGTGGCTCCATCCTGTTGGAACCATATTTGCGGATGGTTTTCCACGGCTGGCCTTACAAAATTTTCCAACATGGCCCAATATCGATCACCATTGATGGAAAGGGCGACACCTCGTTCATTTTCAAAAAAAAATGGGCCAATGATCCTTTCAGAAGAAACACCGCACCAAACAGTACACTTAACTGGGTGTAATTGTCGTTGATGAAGTACTCTCGGGTTTTCCGTAGCCCATATCCTACAGTTTTGCTTGTTAACGAACCCATTTAATTGGAAATGGGCTTCGTCACTCATAACTAAGTTATAAATAAAATTAGGATGCTCTTGTGCTTTTTGCTGGAAATAAATTGCATAGTCAAGTCGTTGCTGGTAATCTGTCGGTTTCAATTCTTGGACAAGTTGAATTTTGTATGGAAACATTCGTATGGTATGCAAAATTCGCTGCAGCGACCCTCTTGAGAGGCCAAATTGTGTCGAACATCTCCTGGTTGATGTTTCTGGATCCTCCCGAATACTCTCCTGTACCACTTGAATATTGTCAAACGTGTGGACAGTTCGTAGTCTGCCGGAACCAGGAAGGTTACTTACTACTCCTTGTTGTCGAAAATTTGCAACCAGACGGTTTATTGTTGACTGAGAAGGTGCAACCCGCACATTAAATTGACGACGGTATACACGCTGAGTCAACACAATGGACCGTTGATTTGAAAAGTAAATTTCAACGATTTGGGCACGTTGTTCAGTTGTGTATTGCTCCATTATAAATTGTCCAAGTCTTCTTTACAAAATACTGAAAAAAAAAATTATAATAAAAAAGTTATAAGGAATTCACACCACTTCGGTCTTTCTGAGCCACCCTGTATATCAATTTATGTTTAAAATTCGTTTTTCATGTCAAATAAAAACAAAATAATATGAAAAACTATATTTAAATATGAATTGATACTTAAATAGAGTTTGTGAAATTGGCCATAAGGTTTAAGAATTACTCGAGTATTACTTTGTCTAACAAAACGCACAGAGAGATGGCTGACAAAAAAGCAATTTTTCGACTATTAATTAACAAAAATCTAATGATTTTTAAACCATTTTTAAACTAAAAAAATTATTTGAATTGAATATGTAGTTTAGTAGAAATCAGCGAATTAAAATGGCCTTATAGAATTCAGTGTTTGCAGTTTGCGCCTAATGTAGTACAAGTGTACTAGTACACTTGTACCACCAATAGTACTAGTGATTTTCCAAGCACACCTAATGCTAATTTTAGCATTAAGATGATATAGAATAGTTTTTAGTTGAGAACTGGGGCCTAATTCTGGCAGTCGTGATCGAGTACTTTCTCGATTCGAAGGTAATTTTATTTCTAATTCTTTAAGTCGATACTGAACGGTTCGAAATTATTTGTTCAGTATTGTGAAACTCAAATTAATGCTTTCGAAACGAGTACTTTCTCGATTCGAAGGTAATTTTATTTCTAATTCTTTCAGTCGATACTGAACGGTTCGAAATTATTTGTTCAGTATTGTGAAACTCAAATTAATGCTTTCGAAACGAGTACTTTCTCGATTCGAAGGTAATTTTATTTCTAATTCTTTCAGTCGATACTGAACGGTTCGAAATTTTTTGTTCAGTATGTATTGTGAAACTCAAATTAATTACAACAATGAAAAAATAATTCCGATTCGTTCAGTGTTGACTGAAATTGCTTTCGAATCGAGAAAGTACTCGATCATGACTGCCAGAATCAGGCCCCTGGTTGTTTTTGTACTAGTTTGGTAATAATTCAATCTCTGGCAGCGGAGTGAACTGAAATATTTGAATTTGCCACTTCCTAGGCCAACAACATGTTAAAATGAAAGATCCCCTTTATATAAAGTAATAGAACCAGATAAAATCAGCCACAACTTGTACAAAAATATATAACTGCTGCTTTATGCATGTTACTGTACATTAAATACCACCTCCATATTGTTTTGCTCTATCAGGAAGCAGAAAAAGCACGTAATAGCGATTGCAGGAAGAAAAGAATTATGTTTTCCAGAAAGTGCAATAGAACTTTAACAAATTCTAATGTTTTACATCGTTTATTTGCATCATCTGATTTTTGTATAAGTTTATACAACTCATAAACATAATTTTTAACTCGACAATCCAGTTAAGGAAATAGAAGTTGAAAATTATTTTCGACTAAGTTTGTTTATACCTATATATGGTCGGTGGGCGTGTTTTTTCTTGATAAAACTTGCCATTCATACGGTGTTTATTCTAGAAAGGGCGTGGTTGATGTTGATGAAACTTGTTACACCTATCGTCGGTATTTTAACTAACCGACCTAACTAACATTTAAAAAATTTACAGGAGAGCACATTTAATGTGTTTTGTCTTAAATGTAGTCATTTCCTAGCCAAAATACGAACGAAATTGGATTTATGAATTATTTATATGTAGTATAACATTTTTTGTTAGGTGTTAAATAAAGAAAAATACAAATATTTTTATTTTAACTCAATTATCCAAAAAATTTCAATAAGGTCAGGTCAGTTAGTAAAAACAGCTACGATATGTTGTTTTTTTTCTAGAAAGCGTATGTACCACATTTGATGACTTGATTAAATAGGAAAAGTTTTATGCGAAAAACATGATTTTGATTGTATGGGAGGTGGGCTGTGGGCGTGACTTTGTTGATGAAACTTGCCAAGCATATGTTGCTTATTCTAGAAAGTGTGTGTATGAGTGGGCGTGGCCGATTTTGATGTTATTCAATTTTTTCCTAATAAAGTCAATATAATGCTCCGTGCCGACTTTCCATGGTCTGTTTATTTTTTCCACAAAAATGTATGAAGACATCCCTTTGTGCAATGTTGCAGTGAGGTTTTGAAGTTAGAGCAATGTTTGGAAGATATTATTATATCACTTCTGTCATTTCGCATTAAATTGACAGCTTTAGGAGATACAAAATGGGTTAGTCGATTTATAAGAGTGATCCTTAATGGTTTTTTTGTCAACTGTGAACTTAGGCCTAAAGGAATTCGCTACAGGCATAAGTCTAGGCGCATACCCTTTAACTTTGGCTACTCAACTTAGTTTAATTAAGAGAGAGATTACGGGAATATTGGTATAGTAAAAGTTTCTTTCTGGGCATTACACTAATCAGCAAGAATACATAATAATCGACCTACCTCTAACAGTTTACACTGTTTCCTTTATGTAAAACCCCCTCTTCAAAGAAACATCGTGTTACACCCTTGCCGTCGTTAAAATGTATTTATTTCTAAGAATGTTGACAAAAATAGGGTGCATTTTACATAGAAATTTGATTTAAAAGAATTGATGTGGTCACGCTTGCAAATAATAAAAGAACATTTTACTTTAAAAGAAAAAATTAACTTTGTTGCAACTGTTAAATTAAAGATAAATAAAAACTTTGTTTAAAATAAATAAAAAGCAAACGAGGTCATAAAATTTTCACACTGTTTAAAACAAATCTGGTTTAAATTAGTTTTTTTTTTAAGCAAAATCATTAAATATTAAAAATTTTTAATCTCCGATACGATAAAACTAATTTTTACAGCAACTATACTTTTGCATGCAAAAAATAATATAGAAAAAAATGTACATATTTTTGCATTTGCTTGCTGCCAAATAAGTTTTGTATGAATATTAAATTGGTTATATCTCTACATAAAATGTTGACAGTTAATATTTAAATTCACTTGAGTCAACTTCCCCCATTTTTAAACAAAATTCTGCGAAAAAAAATAGATTAAATTTTGTTATAAATATTCATAAAACTTGTATTTTTAGATTGATATTAACTTTATTTTCAACTGCTGCAGTTTCGAATGAACAATTCAGTGCTGCCAATTTAGCCATTTGGCATAAAGATTTAGCGGTTTTTATACCTACACCACAATAGTGGGGGGAGAGTATTATGCATTTGTGCTGATGTGCTTAACACCTTAAAATATTGGTCCTTGCTTTATCTTTTAGTATACCAATCAACTCAGAATCATTTTTTAAACTATCTAATAATGTCCGTCAGGCTGGCTGGCTGGCTTTTGGCTCTGTGGTTGTTCATGAACGTGCATTGTGCGCAAGTTCGCAATTTTTGAAACAAAGCTTCTAGTTCTCACAAGACCTATTGAAAACGGTGAGAATCGGTCCATTTACCCTAAATGAAACTTGGGCTTAAGTGTCTCCAAGTCACCAGTTTAGTCCAATATTTTAGTGACATCATCAACAAAGTGTCAACACTACATACATAAGCCACAATATTTGCCTTAAATACGAAATTTTTTTATCAATAGAAACTGAGCAGTAAAATTCCTTTAAAGGTTACAGCAATTATAAAAAGGATTTTTATGCATTCGCATTCGTACCTTAAGCGTAGACTAGATTTTCTAAAATATACTAGTGATTATCTGGTTCCAATGTCTACAAATGTTCAAAAAAGAACTACTTATAGCACCAATGCCAGTAGTAGATTTCCAATAGCACGCACATGTTAAATGTCTTTAGTAAAAACCATTGTCTGGGGTACAATAATTCACTAGTACTGGTGACTGTGTCAATAGGGAATCAGTACAGATTTTTAATAGCATACCTTCCTTAGAAATTTTAGTATTGATATAAAATTTGGCGACAATTGCGAACAACATTTTTTTTTAAATTAATTTTAATTCATGTTAATTTAGCATTGCAGTAAAGTTAGAGCAAAATGTCATTTATATTGAAATAAGAATCCGAATCACGTTGAATGAAAGTTATTTCAAGTTGAAACAACGTGAATTTCATGTAGAATCAAATTGGTTTGAGTGTGATGTAACAGTGTAAAGAAGCTTCAGGGACAACATATGCATTTATTTAAGAATAATTCAAAACACTTACCCATGTAACCAGTGTTGTCAGAAGTAGGGGAAATTCCCTACATGTAGGTGTTTTTGATACTAAAATAGAAGCGTAGGGAAAATCGGACAGATTTTTTATAATCTTTAATATGTAGGGATTTTTCGTCATATCGCATATTAAACCGTATTTTAAGTAATTTTTTCTTGTCCAATTGGTTGAAAAATTTATTTTCCCTAAAATCGCATAAAAATATATTTCCAGAGTTGTTTAAGGTTTAAAAAAATGGCGACACTAATTTGAATGTATATGTTTTTTCCAAAATATTTTTAAAGATTTTAAACAATTGTTTGCTAAAATAGACATCAATGCCTTAGTGACAAATAAAGAATTTATCGTAAAAAAATATGTTTCCTGCATTACTTAGGGTTAGCGAAGAAGCTAACAAATAGTGAGTATCAATTGTTACAACTTAAGGTGTTTGGAGAAAGCGATACACTCAAAATATTATGTAGTTAAATTCAAACGAAAATTCATTTTATATAACTTAAAACTCATTTAAAAAACGGGTCATTTACATTTCATTTAAAACAAATGATTTTAACATTCATTTTTAAATTTTTTATTTATTAACAACAACAACAACACATTCCTTAAAATTGAATAGTTTTTACTTTCAAAAAATATATTTAAACTGACAAAAATCAAACTACATAACAAAATAAATACAGAAAAACATTATTTTTTGGTAGTTTGTTTTTTGAACAACAAACATAAATGTTAAAAAATAAAATTATTCGTAAAATAACTATATTTTTATTCAATTTTAACAGTACGGAAAACGAATTTAATAACCCACAATCAGTTACTGTAATAATTTTATGAGTGTATGTATGTACAATGTGACATATACTATCACTAGCGCCATTGGTGTATAGAGTGAAAATGCCATCCATTAGTGACTAGAATGGCAATGGTTCTTTCTTATACCACTGGGATTTTATTCCATGTTAAAAGATTTAATTGAATTTATTAAAAGTAGATACATATGTATTAGTTTTTTGTCAAAGCTTTAATATACATAGTCGAATAAAATTTATTTTTTATAAGTAATGTTTTTTCTGCTATTTTAATGACAATAATGCGTAGGGATTTTTGTAGGGGAAATTTATTCAACGTGTAGGGAAAAATCGGATTTTTTTTTAACATGTATAGGTATTTTTTTCACAACATTGCAACATTGCCTGTAACACATGTTCCACTTATTTTATATTCTCCTTTGTTAAAAGAAGCATCAGTAGAATGGCCCGATATGGTTTTCGTCATCATTCTACTTTGAAAACTTGATGTACTATTTAACTAAATAATTCTAATTAAAAGAATATGGGAATTGTCTTCTCATACTTAAGTTTGTATGCATGTTAATTTGACAAGATTAACTTTTGATTTTAATATAAAACAGGTTTTTATGGATTCAATATTGAACAATGTTATTTTAACAGTGAATATTAATATTTTCCATTTAAAATTAATATGAAATAATCATAAATTTAATTTTCAATCAACATTTCGCTATGTTAATTTTACATTGGTATTTTTTTCTGTGTGTAGTTCATGACTAATTGGACAACATTTATTACCTCTCCAAAAAATGGGCAAAAAGGAATTTCTTTCTCCACGCAGTTCTGTTTCAACACGTATATCAACTTTAACCGTATAGCATCCCAAATAGAAATAAAATAAAAAAAGCGTTTTTGATTATCTTGTAAATCATCATATTTCCTTTTTCGAATTTATAGCCTTTTTCAAAAATTTTGCTCATGTGCATTTGTTTGTTACGAAAAGTGTATTAGTATGAAAATGACTCTTGTTTTCAAGTTTGTGGTTTAAAACAATTTGATGTGCTTTTATAATAAAATCTAGTTTTAGACATTTTTTTTAGTTAATTTTGGTCGTGAAAATTTGGCATCACTGCAACCGTTTGTTGCTATTACTTATGTTTTGCATAGTTTTTACTGTGTTGCTGATAAAACAACAACTTAATATAAAACTAAAAAATAGTGAAATGAAAGAGAGTTTCAAAGAACGTTTACATTTTCTTTTGTTAAAACCACCAAAAATTGTGTTTGTAAGAAAAGAAAGAAAAAAAATAAAACTTTATCATACATTTATATTTTTACGTTAACCCATTTAAAGTTTTCTGAGTTTAAAGAAATATTTCGCACTATTTAGCTTGAAGCTATAGCATTCATTGCAGTAAGTGGTTGTGTAAAAGGTGATGGAAATATGTATGAGTGTTATAAATTTGACTACACCGATTTGTACAAATCTCTAAAATGTAAATTAAAAAATGTTTACTGAAATTAAATACAAGTTGAAATAGAACAAATGGGTATGCTATATTTTGTCGTTAGGGCTTTATTATATAAGGGATCAATAGCTAATAGACTTTGTTCGAACACATAATTTTTTTAAGCGTCAGTTATGGGCATGTAACTCTTATTACATGGCGGAAAAACATGGTTAAAGTAGGCTTTGAAACCCATATTATGGTATCCGTAATGGCCAAACATTTTTTTCTTAACATTACTATTGTCAAGATTATTAATATTTATTTTTTCTATTTAACCCTTATGTGTGAACCTAGGTACCCGGATACCTTTGGCCTTTTCAACCAAATCTTTGTCATTGAAATTTGTAATTTGCATATCTAAAACATTTTGAGAACTACTAGTTTTGAAAAACTTAGTATTTTTACATCTAAAACATTTTTTTGTAGTTTGCGTGACCATAGTACCCTGGTATTTGTTCGTGTTTTTTTATGGAAATGCGGTCTCTTTGAGTATAATTTTTTAAGTTGTTAGTATCTCTGCATAAATTATTAAAAGTCTACATATCACTTATTTGCTGCAACATTGTCATAACTCAAAAATACTTATTTTACAGAAAACGGCCTTAAAGCTGTAAAAGAAAAACATTTCCGAACCATTTACTACCACAAGAAGCATCAGAGAAGGGGACAAAAACAAAACTAAAACCACGTTCTATAATATTCTTGTGATATCAGCGCTGCCGAATTATGGGCGCATATCCGTTGACGGAGAGTATAGACAGCGAATAAAACATGACCTGTATGAAATTTACTCCGACTTGAAACATACTGATAAAACTCCATCAAGAAAGACATTCGATTATCTATATGAAGGAACGCGTCAACAGGGAGGACCAGTACTCCGATGGAAAGAGTTAAAGAAGGCCTAGAAATCCTTGGGGAATCAAAAACGCACAAAAGATTGAAGGGCTTAGAGAACATTTCTTAATCAGTCCTTAACCAACAACAGGTTGTAGTGCCTTTACTCAAAGTGCACAACATTTATTCAAATATAGAACATTCAAAAAGATAGTAAACCATTTACAAAAATAAGTTCGAATGAATTGAATAAAGAACTTCTTTACTGTAAATGAATTTGAGAGTCATTCATAAATAACAAAACATTGGAATGACCCGTTAGAGAGAGTAAGTTTACAAAAAACTTTCAAATAATTTTTGAATTATTGAATGTTCATACATTTATTCGAATACATTGACATAATATCTGTGGTTTTCACGAATAATCGCGTAAGTTATAAAACCAAACTTTTCAGGAGAGCAAAAACAATTATTTTTTTCAATTGCGGCTTCTGTAGATGCTTTTTTAAACTTTTTTCTTTACTATCCTCTTAAACAGTGACTTTCTACGTATTATACATAGTTTTCATGAAAAAATCTTCACAGGATCACAATCTGTAAAAGGATTAAAAATGCATATGTTTGATTGACTCATTAAGTGTGTGCAATATAACATCATATCTCCACATAAGTTCTTTTTTGTGAAAATAAATGTTATCATTTTAATCACACATGACGACTTACGTTGTTATTTTTAGCACACAAGTTGGCGACATATTCAGAGTTTTTGATACTTATAGCACAACGTATGGACTTAAAATTACAAACAACCGCTCATCTGCTGTTGTTGCAACTAAAGAAGTCAGTAATAAACGCACATGTACATATAAGTTGTTATTAATAGAAAAATTTTCAAAAAATACTTTCATATTTTTTGCACGAATAACAACATAACATCACATATGCTTTTTATTTGGAAACATATTCAGCAATTTTACAATTTTTGGCGATGTATGTCGACATAAATCGTTATAATAGCAAAATATTTTATTAAACAGTTAACTTAAGTTGTTTTTAGCAGAAAAAAATTAATAATACTACATTATATTCTAAAAAGCTTAATACTTATAAAAACCTAATGCAAAATGTAGCACTTTGACATCATTATCTCAATTTCGGTAAAAACCGACTTATGCGATTATTCGTAAAAACCACAGATATATGTGTGAACTTGTGGCTTCTTTTATTTATAAGAGTTAAGCTTACACATACAAACAAAATGTGTAGGTACAGATATTTTACATTCAAATTTTATTTGAATATTTAACTCATTTGACTTGAGTTGACTGAATTGAATGAGTTTTTGTTTGTTTGGTTTTTTGTTATTCTATCATTTGTTTCGTTATTATTGGGTGCTCGACACACTGTAGTTAAAAAACAAATGAATGTGTTGAAATTTCTTTTAATTCATTTTTGCAGACCTCTAGTAAGTACCTGTTGCCGATCCCACATATATTTTCAACGGTTTAACTGGATTTAATTTATGGTTTCATTAGTCTGTCGATTTTTTTAGATAAGTAGCGGATTAGGCTAATGCATCCGAGTCTGGCGCTAGTGCTGCAAGCTAAGCCTACCAGACAGGCATGGATGATATCACATTTGTATAGCGAGGTGCTTTTGCAAAAACAGACGCCCGTTTGCAGACGTACCAGATCTGGCAACGAACCGCAGTAGCTATTGGTTTTTTGATAGCGCCAATGACTCGCCATGTCGCTTCGAGGATCACCAACATTCAAAATTTAGGTGGGGACCGGTGCAAACTTAAACCTTTCTGAGACTCTTCTCTCGAAACCGCTGATTGTCCGCGGGGCTCCCCGCATATCTACGGGAAGTTCCATTTTCCACAACCTATGATGCATCCGGTAGCATTTAGGTACTGTGTGAATTTATAATCCGTTTGGAAGCGGCCTAATAGGTACCCGGGTACCTAGCAGCGCAATAGAAAATGTTTTTTTTTTTTTGCCGCGCATATACGGCTTACCCATAAAATGTTTACCCTCTTGAAACTTGAATATCGTTGAATTTAAATATATATTTTTTTAATATTATATATGGTTGAATATAGTACAGTTAATTTTCATAATTATCATATTATGGCTAATTTTGATCATTAGCTTAGTACTAACTTTGTAGTAAATTTAATACACTCCCCTTACTGTAATACAGCACTTGTTTAAGTTAAGCAATTATTGTGCAAGCTTTAACTGTAATACTTACCCTTCTTTTCAACTCGCAAACTCTTCTTTCCATTTCCTTTGTCCACTTGTGTTATTGTTGCACTATACACTCCGCTTTTCAATTGCATCATAGTTAAGGTTTCCTCTAAAGACCAACATGGCAAAAATCCAACAAAAAAATAAAAAAAATAAGTAAATACAGAAATGTAAAAATACGAATTTTTGCAAGAGTATTTAATTAATATGTCTACAGGGTGTGCAATTATTTTCTATTGTATTATTTTATTTTTGTTTTATTTTAAGATTTTTTTTTTGTTGCTTTTATGTTTTAGTAATTTTTTAAATTCCCCAAACAAGTTTTTGTATGATTTTCTATTTCATTTTTAACAAGATTTTTTGTACAAATAAACTGTAGTTAAGTCTGCATGAAAATTATTCTTAAATTCAAGAATAATAGACTTTTTACGAAAAAAAAAGTATTTTATAATTATAAAAAAGAAATATTAAATTAAGTATTTATTAGGGCATTCAAACGCCTAACCGTTGTTCGATTAATCTAATAATTTTGGGCAATAAACTGTTCGAATAATTTTAAATTGCTTATTTTCGATAAACAATTAATTCGAATGATTTATGTCGATTAATCGAACATTTTTTTCAAAGTATGTATTAGTTTTTTTCAATGATTAAGATGAAGAAGATGATTTTTTTAAACGAATGAAAATAACCTTCTACCAGACCTTAACAAGACTATTGAAATCAGGGTTTAAAAAACTGCAGTCAAAACCAAAAACTGTCGAACAAAAAACGAAAATTTGTGTACAACTTTTCGCTTTTTGAGTTGGTTTGACATCGACTGCTTAAATTAAATGAATCCGAAGTAAAGGCAACAGTTTTTTTTTTTTTTTTTTTTGTTGGCCAATGACACATGAAGAAGTTAAAGAAATGGCAGTTTTTGTACTTTGACTGCAGTTTTTTTAACGCTGATTGAATTTGTTATGAAAAAATCAAAAAGAGATTCAAGTGGTATACTGGAAGGCTACCAATTTTAGAAAAGACAAGAAAAAGAACAGAGAAATTGGATTTGTTTATTACGCTTTACTTTCAATATCTCCAACGCCAACAATAAGTGAAAAAAATCTTTTCTAAATCAAGTTTCACCACAACCAAAGGAAAGCAATCGTTTGAAACATAAACATTTAAACTGTATACTCTTTAGAAAGATTACACGGAGAGAATTGTGTGCAGAAATTATGCGCTATGGGCACAATTTATGCACAAATTGTTCACGAAAAACGACCAAGAACAGTTGCTCATAATCTATGCACACTTTTTCATAACTTAAGTTCAGCACTAGGAGCATGTTTTATGAACAACTGTGCATAGGTTATGAACAACATTTTCATAGATTGTGAACAACTGGGAAAAGACTATGAACAACTGTGCATAGGTTATGAACAACATTTTTATAGATTGTGAACAAGTAGGAAACATTTTACACCTCCTGCAAATATTAAAGAAACAAAACTTCATTTTATTTTCAAATGTCTTTATTTCAAAGTACAAGCGCTTTATAACTAATATTATATATACACATATTAAAATAAAATAAATCTTATACTTCAGTATTAACATGTTTATTTTATATAATTTATAAAATAATTAATTTTTTATAATTCATATAAAATTTGCTTTCTCACATTTGCAATTCGCCAGTCATTGACTAGGCCACGAAACTTTATGCGAGTGCCAATTCCATCATTAAAAATCTCTTTAATGTCAGCTTCTGTCATGGCCTTGAAGCAGTCGATATTTATTTTGGCATTTATTAAAGACAAATAATACTCTTCTAGTCCATATTTATTTAATAGATTGAAAAATTCAGAGTCTACATCTACAGTGACAATGTCACCGGCTGACCAATCTGAATTAAAAGGAAAAAAATAAACAGAAATGTATTAAAAAAGCCAACCCGTGCATAACAAATATACAACAAGTATACAGAAATAACAGAAAATTAAATTAAAATATAAATTAATACCTTCTAAATTTGTAGGAATCATATATTCACTTCTTTGTTGACCTGCGAAGTTTTCCATATTTAGCACTTCAATGGAAGTTTTTCTGCAAAACACAAACAAAAAGTAAACAAAATCAGCTGAAGCAGAACTCCATAAATAGTTCGTCAAGCAACTACCCAGTCAGAAAAACAATTGGCTGTATCAGTTATCTTTGTTCTGTGATAAATATTTGATAATAACTCAATACTTACCTCTGGTTTTCTTGATTTGCACTATTATATATTTCTAAATAATATTCACTTCAATTCACTTCAACTACTGTCGCTTCTAAACACAACCGGCGCTCTTGACACAAGGAACATAATATTGTTCATAATCTATGCATAAATGCGCACAACTTATGAACAAGATACACACATATCAAAATGTTGGGCAAAATCCATGCACAAGTAGGCATAACTCATGAACAAAAAGTGTTAATAATAGTCGTTCATGCACAATGTTCATATATTATGATCAATTGTGTTTAATTTTCAAATAATTAAGCTATGAACAATGTTCACAAGCTGTGCACATTCTTTGTGTATAACTTATGCACAATTTCAATAGATTGTGCAGAATTTATGATTATTAGGCATAATTTATGCGCAAAGTTGCATATTCAAAAATGTACCTAATCATTTTATAGTTATGAACAGCTTGTGCATAAATAATGCACAACAGTTTTCTCCGTGTATTTTAGAAGATTAGCTTAAATTTTTTTAATTCAAAATATTTCCTCTTTTATTACATGAAGTACCTTTTTTTTATTGTTGTTACGTTTTTAATAAAATTTTTACGTTAAAAAATTTTTACCTCGAATAATTATTCGCGCGATTAATTGATTAATTGAATACACCAGTATGTATTAACTTTCAGAAATTTATTGCATATTTTTAAATTTATTTACTGTACATGAAAAATTCTTCTTCTTCATTTTTTCCATCAACTTTAAAAGCCATATTTAAGCCAATTTATTTATATTCTTATCTGGAAACGTGCATACACATACAAACGTTAGAAAGTTTCCGTTAGTATTTTAAAGTTATAAAATTCTTATAAAATATTCATTGATTTTGTGTGAAAATTGCAATCTTTTTTTTTTATTTTGTTGTTAAATAGTTTGGAACGAGTACGATAACTTAAATATAAATTGTTTTGCATACTTTTTGGATTTTATTATGTTTAGCATATTTTGTTGCAGTCATTGTTCTCATCAAGAACCAGTAACAGCAATATTTCGTCCCTTTTGAGCAAAAATAAAAAAAAATAATGAAAAGTTTTAAAATATAAGCGGTTAAAAGATTAAATTTTTACCAGAATTTTTGCTTTTAATTTAAAAACCATACGTGGGTTGCGTTTAAAATTTACCATAATTTTTTATAAGTTCCTTCAGTGCCCTACCCATTATCAAAAAAATTTTATATATTATTCGCCATATTATTTCTGTTTTGCACTATATTATGTAATAAGTGGCACAATGGTTTTAATTAAAATATAGCGAAACTTTCATTCAAAAAACACATAACCTAAAAGCAAAACCACATTGTGAAATGTTGCCAACTCATTTGACAGTATCGTTCGTTGTGCAAAAAAAATCAAAAGTCTTTTAATTGTTGCCAATATATTGTGCCACCATCCAATATCACATACACATTGGTAATATATTTGTACAATGCGAAAAATTGAATAATTCTGTGGCCGTATGGAAAAACTAGTTAACTCCACTTTTTGGGAAAAATGAGATTACACCAAAAAAAAAAGCGTGTTTCATTAACTATCACTCTGTCAGATCGAAATTTTAATATAGTTTCTCATTTAAAAGTTATTTAAAAAACAAAAATCAGAAAAATACCAATTTTTATGTAAAAACTAGAAAACTCCATGTATTTTTTGAACAACAAGGTAACTCCATAGTGTCTTAAGAAACAGAAAAATTAGAAGTTAAAAACGACGTTGTGTCGATAACTAAGAGAGAAAGAGCGAAATAGAAAAAAATCGAGGCACAAGCTCTTTGGGTGAAAATTTTAAACCTAAAATTGGAAATTCCCGATAAATCAAAGAATATTATAGAATATGCATATTATATCATTTCTGAAGTTCTTGATATATAGAATACGACTGCTAAACACCCGAAATCCTTCCGAGTAATAGTTTTTAACCCATAAACATATATGTACTCTATGTGGTACAGTAACTTTGAAAAATCTTTCGACTTACCAAATAATAATTTTTTTTCTGTTGCAAAGATAAGACAGTGTTTTTGGTCAGCTAAACTAAAAAACAATTTTATAATCCATAAATTTTCCTATAAATTTCATAAAATCAAGAAGGGTAAGCCATTAAGTGTAAACCTTTAAATTCAGTTTATGCATAAAAACAGACAAAAACTCGGCTTATCTATAAGTATACAATTGTAACGTTACTGATTCATTACCGCACAGCCTAAACGCCTGAAGCTAAAAACTTGAAATTTGGACAGAAGGTTGGTCTCTCACCAACTAAGACGTGATTTTCTAAAATTCGAAAAATATCTCCAGAACTTAAAGAGATACAAAGAAATGTAATATTTATCGTTGTTCTTTAGAAAAATAAGCGGACAGGTATCTGGTTCTTCTTTGAAATTCGCCCCTTTTAGGGAGTAAACGGGTGAAACATATATTTTGGAATTTTTTTGTCACCCCATCTATCATCTACCAATAAACATCCCATCTATCATCTGCCAATAAACATAGAAATAAAGTTTATATCCAAATACGAATTCGGTTCTTTTTGGAAATCGAACGGTAATTTTTGAGCTCCCACTACAATATTGTAATTTCTGATACTTAAATGGGGAGAAAAAAGTTCGAAAAATTCCTTTCTTTAGCTTTTTGTTTTACAAGTGGAACTTAATTTAATTATATGTAGTTAATATTTAACATATGAACATAAAATTCAACATGCAACGTCCTGAGTGGATAAGAACCCGTGAGTGAATTTTTTGGTACTATTTGTTTTTTTGAATTTCCGTTAGTATTGTACCTAAAAACATAAAATTAAACATGCAAGGTCCTCAGTGAATGAGGATCTATTTTTTTCTTTGACTTTCTTTGACTGACGTTTTTCAATTTTCGTTAATATTGCACCTAAAAACAAAAAATGAAACATGCAATGTCATGAGCGGATGAGAATAACTGTTTGGTACTTTTTTGTTTTATAACTGGTCACTTTTTAATCTAGAAACATAAACTTTGGCATATACATACATATGTCTACGAAAGAAAGGAAGACGCTCACGAAGTAGCGTGGGTAACTTGATTTTTTCCTAAAAAAACGGTGAGTGCTGAGTCAAATAGTTAATGTTTTTCCACAAATCATTCTTTAAGTTGTCTTAACTCCGTAAAACTTTAAACAAAATTGAAAAAAAAGTTTTATCGGAAAAACTAGATAACTCCATTTTTCGAAAAAAACAAGCTAAGTGAAATTGATTCTCGGTTTTAGTGCCAAAAAATTAGTTCAATGGAAGCAGAAATCTTTAACACTATTTAAAGTTATGTTTTGTTAAATGAGCATGCAAGGTAACATAAATTCATATTAAATAATAAGCGAAATATGTTTACAACTTTAAGTGTGTTTTTCTCGTGTTTTCAAAAAATGGAGTTATCTAGTTTTTCCATACGGCCACAGAATTATATTGAAAGTGTATAAGCCGCTTTAAGTTATGCTATTTTTTCTATTAAATCAAATTAAATGACAAAGTTTTAGGGAAAACATTATGCGCTTGTGAAAATAACTATATATCGCCAACTAAAACGCAATAGGCCCAAACATTTCTAACATTTTGAAAATGTTACAGGAGAAAAAAAAAGTTAATTAATATGAAAAATTGATGAATTGCATAAAATATAATTAACTTTTCTTCTATTTTTTTGTAAAACCTACCAGTTGTTAACATTGTTGGATATTATTCAAGCTGTTAGTTATGTCTTTTACCGTTTATCATATAATCTTTTGTAGAAAGGGCCTTTTGTTTTTTGTCAATAAAATCGCTTATGTTGGTCGAAAGATTCCAAAATTTTTTGTTTGCATTTCTGTTGATACAATACATCAGATTAAATGAAAAAAACGATATGTTATGTCATGCGGTTCCTGAGTAGAACAAAGGGCTACAAGGCCTTATTTCATGAAAGGTGTTACAGTTATTTCCAGCTAAGGGCGCTTCGACTAATTTCTGAATCAAGTTGGCGTCTCCAGGTGTTCGAAGGTCGTCCAACACTGAGTGTGTTATTCTAATCAAAAGCAGTTTTTGTTGTGTCATCATGTGGTATCCGCAGCGTTTGACCAATCCAACGTTATTTACAAACAATTGGGATCTGCCATTTTTGCTCCCACAGTTGCGTATTGAAAATGGTGTTAGGCCAAAATATTCTTAATATCTTTCGCAGACAGCGGTTTATATCGTGCGTTATCATATTCCAGAATTCGAAGGCGTAAAAAGGAACAGATTTTACACAGGAATTAAAAATGTTGATCTTAGTCCTCTTGCAGATGGCAGTGGAGCTTCATACGGGTCGTAAAATACCAAACGACTGATTAGCCTTTGCAATTCAGAGGGCTCTATTATCTCTGCAACCGTCAGTTTTTGTTTGTATGCTTCCAAGGTAACATAATGTACTAACTTCTTCCAGCTCAACACTCTGTGTTCGGAATTTGGTCTTCTTAAGAGTGTTGCAGCGCATTACCCTAATGTTTCTTTTTAAACCAGCTTTTAAAGCTTTGCTCTTCGGGCATTGGAGTTAAGCTGACATATGGCGATAACTGTGAGACAGCAGGCAGATATCATCAGCATATCCCAGACTCTTTAGATGTTGATTAATCCCGATCTTATATCTTTAATTGCTCAGATAGCATTTTGTACGATGATGTCACGTACGATTTTAAATAAAAGAGGAGATAGTATACATTATTGTCGAACACTAGTTACAACATTGAAATGGCTGTTCAATTGGCTACAGTGAACATGTCGGCATTTAAGATCTTTATACAAGGGGTGTATTCGAGATATGATTTTTATGGGCACGTCTTAACAGGCAAATGTGTTCCATGTTGCGTTGTGGTTCAATGTGTAGAAAGCCTTTTCAAAGTCTATAAATAGTCTATAAATGTATAGAGAAGATTTCCATTTGGTGGACTACTCGATAATTATACACAAACTGTTGGTGTGGTCTACGCAGGATTTGTGTGGCCGGAGTCCAGCCTCTTCTGACCTAAGATCGGGGAGAACAACATCTAATACCCTTTTGTATACAATGTGCACGATCACCTTATTAACTGCGCTGTGTATTGCGATACCTTTCCGAATATCTGAAGAACCCAGAGATAACTATTATACACCCATTTTTCGGTACACTTACATTATTCATCGGTCTGGCATGTCTGGCCAACAAGATAAAATGTTAAATAAAAAATTTTATGTGTTAGTGTTTGTAACATCAGGAAATAATCATTTAAAAGACACTTTCATGACAAAATATTATGCTGGTGGGTCCAAAATTAACTCTAGATCTCATATAAACCCTAATCCTAAAATCACTTAAAGGCAAACCGAAATATTATTCTGATCAAAGACCTTTTACATGATTCGAAACCTCATAATTTATTTTATGCTTGTAGATCCATGATTGCTAATGCGTTCCAAATAAGATGCACTCTCACATGGTTGGTCTAGACCGACTATACTTTCTCACTTTTTTTAATTGCTTTTATCTTTCGGATATCTTAGAGATTTCCTTATTTATTCAACTCAATCCTTCTATTTTGTTCACACTAAGACAAAAACTGTAACAGCACGGAAAACTTGTTTAATACTTAATAGTAAAAAGAGCTTTAATGAGAAATTCATTTGTTAAAATATGGTTTGAAGGTATTTGCTGTTAAAGCAATTTCTAATGCCAACTACTTTCAATGTACAGACAGATACAAACACTAATACAAGTACCTGGAATGAATTGCACTTTTGGCAATTTGACAACAATTTGTAAACAGAGTAAATAAAAATCTTTATTAAAAAAAAATATTAAATTGTAAATAGATTTTTGTAAAAAAACTCAATGTTTAAAGAGAAAGATTAAAAAACCAAAATTATCCTTATTTATTTACATTTATAAAATTCAAGCAAAAATCATATAAAGTTATTACGGATTTAAATGAATATAAGTTGAAAATTTAACTAATAAACCTTAACTAGAAATTCTTTCGAAAGTATTTTTTGGTATCTCTCAGTGAATACCCCTGCTACTTACCACAACTTAACATTAACAATTAACCTTAAGCCATATTTTAATAACAAGAATATCCATACAAGTTTTTACATATGCCTGCATCTCTTTGAATATTTTATAAATTATTTGCAATATTTCATATTTAAAATCCACTATTGTATATAATGAGCCTGTTTGGTTGGCCGGCCGTATTGAAAGAACCAACAAAATTAATTTTTAATTAAAACTCATTTTGATCATAACAAATGAAACATCCAACAATTCACACGATAAAAACCAAAAAAAAACATTCAATTAATAATTATGTTCATTATTGTTTTCTTCTATGACGTTTTTTCTTATATTTAACAATAACTATTGATTTTTTTACACAAAAAATGCGTTATTATCATACCTTTCACCACATACACTGGTAAATAATGCCAATTTAGCGGCGGAAAAATCATACCTTCTAAGTTATTAATCTGAACCAAAATAAAATTATAGATGAATTATAGAGATTATACGCTCTAAGCACGTTTAATATGTTTAATAGTTGACAACTTTATCTTGACAAAAAGTACGCAAAAAAAACCATAAAGAAGAAACCTGTAAATTGGAAAAAATAGCCTCGAAATTTCTTAAAATAAGTATAAAATTCTTAAACCAAGTAAAAAAAGATTGAACTTTTCGGTGGCAGTGCCACTCTGAGAGTAAAATTTCAAAATTGCCATTTTAATCTCATATAAATTATTAATCTAATCTCTCAGCGGTGCATTATATTTGCGTGCATACGCTTGCGTCTGTCAAAGTTTGTTGTAGAAGCTACAACAGCACCACACATGTAGGTAAAACACGATTTGCTTGTTTTGTGTAGAAACAACAAAATCATAAGAACAAAAAGAAGAACATACATTTTTTTTCATGTTTAAAAAGTAAAATAAAACGCAAAAGTTCCCATTTAGTTTAGATTTTTAAATACATCATTCTCTTTGGTAAGTGTTTTAAGTTAGAATCAATCTAATTTCACTTTCGGATTATATCAAGTATGAATTCGAGATTAAATATGTATCAATTAAATTTTTCGCAGTTGAATAAGCCGTACTTGAAACAAAATCCGTACTTACCGTTATTGACTTACAGTACTATTGTTCTTTCTTACTGAATCCTAAAGAAATGTTAATTATGATCGTTACCTATTTGCTTAAAGACCTTTAAAATGTTATTGCGTATCTCTTCTTAATTTCACCTGATCCTATTAAAAATATCCACTAGAAATTGACCTTTAAGATTCAAATACAAAATACTACTACTCGTATGGCACAAATTATTTAAAACGAATGAATTCTTATAGTCAATATGCCGATATTATTTCACACATAACAAATATAAAAAAAAATCATTAAAATTCTAGCTTTTGTGAAAATTTTAAAGATTGAGCTGTTATTTTTGATACAACTTTCAATTCAATTTTTTCTTGTATCGTTCATTTTAGTTAATTTAAAAACATTGGTGAAAGTTCATCTGTTTACTTTCTTGGCACGTGCTAAAAATTAGACATTTGAGGAAAGGATCTGAGATGGCATAAGTGTCGCTCAGAATTTGATGTCGGATAAAAAAAGTCAAATAAGACAAAAATTAAGCCACTGCCAAGTCATGCACAACGGTATGCGATGTGATGAGATCGGACTTTTAATGGCAGAACTATATATTAAAAAGGGCTATATTTGGGGGCGTGGCAAAACAAAATGTTCCTCTTTTAAAAACGTCATTGACATGTCTTTCATTCTAGGGCAGTGTTGCCAAAACTTGGTGACCAAAAATGGCTAAATTTACGGAAAAAAATGGCTAAAAAATGGCTAAAAACGGGCTAAAAAATGGCTAAAAGCTTTTTTAAATAAAACACATTAAAATTCAATAACAAAACAGAAATAATTCATTTAAAGCTATTTACGATGAAATTGTAAGTTAAGATCAACTTGATAAATAAGAATAAAAGTAAATTAATATTTTGATAGATATTTAAAAAATTAAATCATCGATAAATTCGTTATTGTTCATCTCATAGGAATTAAATAATTTAAACGTAAATCATAATCACGACAATATTTACCCTACCTTTTGAGTCCAGATCTACAATAAAATACAAGTAAGAAAGTATAGTCGGTCAACCCCAACTATAAGTAGGGTATCATATTCAAATTAGAACCTTTGTACCAAATTTTATCAAATAATCTCCAAAATTGCGACCTGTACTTTTTGCACAAGGCTTAGATGGACAGCCAGCCAGACAAACATCGTTAATTCGACTCAGAAAGTGATTCTGAGTCAATCGGTATACGAAAAGGACCAATATTTTAAGGTGTTGCAAACATCAACACAAGCGCATAGTACCATCTCCACTATTGTGGTGTTGCTATAAATATTTTATTGTTATGGTAAAAATATTTACCTAATTGATAAAATCGAATTAACGGTTGCTAAATGTAACCTATTTCTCAAATTACTTTTAACAATATTTACTTGGCTAAATACCCTACCTACTTAAGCATTAGACCATGTAAATGAGAGCAACTTTATAGTCAATTCTGAAATTTCTAAAAAATTTTTGTTGCCGCCTGCATCTCTTTATTGAAATCCTTGCAACCAGAAAGAAACACCGACGTTTGTGTTGATCCATTTTATAAATTTAATATTGGAATAGTTTTCCTTTTTTTTTGAAAGATTTTTCATAATCATAGTTTATAGCGATTTTCAACATTGTAAAAGTTGTGATTTAATTTAAAGGCGTTTTAATTGTTAAAAATGTTTATTTTACTTTTATAAATTTTTATAATAAAATAAAAATTATTCTTTTAAAAGAAAAACGGCAAAAAATAATTTTATGGCTAAACAAGTTGAAAAATGGCTAAAAAAATGGCTAATGGCTAAACTCATTTTTTAATGGCTAAACAGGGTGAAAAATGGCTAAATCTAGCCACTAAATGGCTAAATTGGCAACACTGTTCTAGGGGGTGACTGGCACAACTTTTTTTGTATGGATGTCGACCCGAATCTAATGTACACCCTTTAAGTTGTATTATGAAAATTTAATCATTATAATTATTTAAAAAATATTGGACAGAAAAATTATATCTTTAACATATTTTTACTATGCAGTTAGCATATCTTCATATCATTCATTGTATTTCGCCTTTTTGCTTGTTTTGCTGCGGTCCTCTTTTCCAAATAAAAAATCATTTTAAATGAAGCATTTTCTTCCATGCAAGTTTTTTTAAAAAATTTGTGCGGTTCATCCCGTTTAAGCCTCATCCAGCGACTTTATAATTCCACCATCAGTATTTTTTTTTTTTGCTATTTGATGTTGTCTCTTTCATAGATTTGGTTAAGACAAAATCTTCTCTTTTATATCGTTCAAAATGACGCAAATTTTTTTCGTCAAGTCTTTATTGAATTATAATAGTCTGGAGCAGTATAAAATTAATAAATTTTTTAATGCTGTTTTCACAACTATAAAATCTCTATTCTTCGGAAGAAATGAACTAAGCCCGGAAGTAAAAATTTTAGTTCAATAACATATATCACAGAAAAAATTCTCCAAATTTTTTAAAAGCATTTATCAAAAATAAAATCAGTTTTAATTTAAAATTTAATTAAACGTTTAATCAAGTGAATTAAACGTGTGCTGAAGCAAATTTAATCAATTTTTTAAATAATATCACAAATTTTTTGATTGAAATCAACTTTTATTTTTTTCTGTGTATGTGTTATTATTCGCTGATTCAACAGTCCTTAACCACATCAGCACGAACTTAATATTTCGATTTTGCCTACAACACATATCACTGTACGATATAATATGATCTTGGATTGTAATACTCTGAGGCAGCAAGATGCAATTTCTTTCGCACCTCTTAAAGCTACAGTTTCTTCAAATGCATACATATGAATTCCGTTGTCAGGAAAAGTTATGTCTGCTAAAGTGCAGTGTACACTTAAGTCATTAAAATCGAATTATAATTAAAATTGCAGTAAAAAAGTTGTTGTAATTATAATTTAAGGAATGGATTATTGCTTTAAAAAAAAAAAAAAAAAAAAAAAAAATTGCGATACCATTTATAGTCAAATTACGTTTGATTGTTTTACGGACAAATCGACCTCCATTGATAAGATGATTATCAATATGGGCAGAAGGTATCTATATCTAATTAAAACTGCAGTTAAATGATTTTTTTAAAGAATAACAGCTCAAAATACTTAAAAATAACAGCTGAGTGGTTTTTCTCTGTGTCATTCCTGGAAGAGTTGACAAAATTACATTCGGAGTCTCACAGAGAGATAGTCGCTGAATATTTTAATCTCCATTAACAGACTCCTTCCTTACACTCAAAAGAAAAAGCAGTCCATCCGTACTCAAATCAATCCGAAGCGGTATTAATAGTACGGTGAGTACGGATTTTCTTGAATCAAGTACAGAAAGATTGATTCAAGTACGGATTTCAATCGCAAAATACTTAAATTATCAATATTCAATCCCGGTTTCGTACTTGAAATAATCCGAAAATGAGATTTATTTAAGTAAAACTAAGATTAAATCAATCTTAAAATGTGCTTGATTCAAGTATTATAAAGTTGATTTTATCCTTAATTCGTGCTTGCAAAAAACCAAAAAAGAAATTAGAAAGAAAAAGTTTTTATGATTTATTTACTTACCCGTATTACACATTACAGAACGATAAAACACCAACATCATGCCCGATATGGAAATCTTATGTACATATCTAGCCAAAAATATTAACTAGATGAGAAGCAAGAGTTCAAATTTACTTTTTAACCCTTCGTGGAACACATGAGTCTAGCCAGACCTTTTTTTAATGTGTATTGAAAATCAAAACATGCGTAAGCCGGAGGGTTAAACACAACGAAAAGTTTAATATTTTTTACTTAGTTTAAAAACTTCATACTTATTTCAAGAAATTCCGGGATTGATTTCCGAAAGTAATCCCATTTAGGATTGTTTTGAGTACGTTTTAGTGTTATTCGTACTTAAATTTTTGAGTGCGACTCGTACTTAAAGTAATCAAAAAAAACTTTATTTATCCCGAGTGTTTTTCTTTCTGTGTATGCGGTTGCACCCTTTTATCTCGTGACGGCACTGCTATAAAGGAAGGTCTGAGGTCTTTTGAAAGGACATCCCCGTTTGAATAAGCTCTTCGGAGTCCGGTCATGAAGGATTTTACTGTTTTTGTAATCAGTAAAATTATCTGCTGGAATTTTAAATAAAAAGTAATTCTTATTACACATTATTAACTTATTAAAACAAAAGAGCAACCGCATTTAAAACATAAGCAGAAAAATACTTTTAATCTGCATTTAAAAAACAAACAACCTGCTTTCATTTTGCAATGCAATTTTAAAACCATTTTCGAGAAATACAATCACATTATTACATGCATGCATTTTAAAAGCTGCATATAATATCAATTTAAATTTAATGCATTCACATCAAGTTTTTTATTTTTCATAATATTTTTTCTTGTTTTATATTTATTTAATTACATTGTGAACTCAATGAATTTACTGCATTTAATAACAAATACATTGTGCATACATTTATTTTTTTTTTAAAAAAGGCTTTCCATTAATTTGATTTCATGTGTTTTTAAATAAAATTTTTATGAAACAAAACAAATTCAATTGAAAATAAACCTTATCTCTGCCAAATAACTTAAAGAGTTAAATTAGTATCACTTCAGTTGCAATTAATGGTTAAAAAAAATCTAATTAAAGTCATATTGTTTTAAATAATAATACTTTTTTAACTCTTTAAGATTTAAATCAATTTACCTTCTTCTCAATTTTTTAGATTCAAGCGCACGACCAGCCAACATTTTTAATTTAAAACACAAATTATTTCAGTTTTTTTTTTCATTAAACCGTTTAACAAAAATAGTTATATTAAAAAAGTGTAAAAAGTTTTTGTTTTTCAATACTGGCAATTAAATCTCCGCGTAAGTTTTTGTGCTATTGACAGCTGTCAGTGTTTTTTGTTTCTTTTGTATTTCATTTTAAAAATTGAGTGAAAAGTCGCTTTGTAATACAATTTAACACATTTTTCTTTTTTTTAGAGGTGTGATGAGGTTTTCCTTTTAATGAAAATATTAAAATAGGGGATTGGTTTTTTTTTTTTTTTTGTATTTTAACTTTTCATACATTTTCAAAAGCGTTTAAATTTTTATCCTTTGAGCTTTTTATTTCAAGTTTAACAACTTTTTTGTTATTAACTATTTTTAATGTTGATAATTTTTAGTAAAGTTAGGCAACCCCTATTAGATAATACGCTACACCTCTTTTATGTATCATACAAATGTTTTTTTGAAAGTGTAGCACGCTTAGAATTTACGGGCAATAATGGAACAGAAAAAAACAATTTCGTTTGGAGTTTAATGGCCATTTTCTCAATGTACCGACAAACTGTCTGTTACATAAATTTATTAGACCGATAAAATGTCTGTTAACAATTTTGGGTTTCTCAATATACCGACAAAAAACATTGTTTTCAGTTGGCAACACCTCTCAAAATACATGTAAAAGTTGGGAGTCAGCTGATTGAATTTATCTGTACGGCAAATAAAAGGAAAATAAATAATTGGTTGATGAGTGCTGGTTAGTTTTGCGACAGAATAGAAGCAAATGATATATTAAGCAAACCAAATTTCTTTAATGTGCAGTTTTTCGTTGGGAAAAAAGATAATCATGTAATGAGAAAACGGCCATAAGACTAATACGAGATTGTTTTGGTTCCTTTATGGGACTTATGCTCAATTTTTGATCTATCATCGCAGAATTGTGTCAGGACATTGTTGCTATTTTAAAAGTGGTTTGTGCAAATTTTAATTAAATATGAATATTTTAAATAAATTAGTTATATGAAGTAGAGATAAAATAAAATATTAACCAATTCAATAAAAAGTTTGGTAGCATGATTAAAATTGCAATACAACATATTTAATTTTCAAGAGTGTATCCTATTTGGGACACATGGGCAATCGTGGAACCGCAAAAAAAATTATGTTATTTGGTTAAGATTTAAATATCGGGTGATTTTTTAGCTATTATCCTTTTGGCAACACTGGTTTACGCACGTTTCGTGTTTTGCTTCACTGTCAAACATCTTCAGTTTGGTCTATAATTTAACCATGAATCGTCTTACAAACGAACAACGCTTGCAAATTATTGAATTTTATTATCAAAATGCGATCCACTTTTTTATCGAAAAATAGTGTTCAGCGACGAAGCTCATTTTTGGCTCAATGGGTACGTCAATAAACAGAATTGTCGATTTCGGAGTGAAGATCAGCCAGAAGCATTGCAAGAGCTACCAATGCATCCAGAAACAGTCACAGTTTGGTGCGGTTTATGGGCTGGTGGCATCATTGGACCGTACTTCTTCAGAGATGATGCGAATCGTAACGTAACTGTGAATGGTGAGCGCTACCGTGAGATGATATCCAACTTTTTTTGCCCAAAATGCAAGAGCTTGACTTGCATGAATGTGGTTTTAACAAGACGGTGCCACATGCCACACAGCACGCTTAACAATGGACTTATTAAGAGGCGAGTTCGTTGAACATTTTATTTCACGTTTGGGACCGGTCAATTGGCCGCCTAGATTTAACGACTTTAGACTATTTTTTGTGGGGCTATGTTAAAGCTCATGTCTATACACACATGCTTGCTTCAATTGACGCATTGGAAGACAACATTGAAGCATTTATTCATGAGATACCGGCCGAAATGTTGGAAAGAGTATGCCAAAATTGAACTAAGCGGATGGAACATTTGAGGCGCAGGCACGGCCAATATTTGCATGAAATAATTTTCAAACATTTAATTATATGGACCGTACTATCGATTCAAATAAAGATTTCATGCATTTTTCTGAATTTTATGTGTTTTTTTTTTTACTTTTCTATAGCTCTTAAAAAATCACCCATTAAAAGCCAGTTGTGCCAATATTATTTAGATATATAAAATTTACAGTGATTTAAGTATGAAGGTCTATGTAAGACTAAGTGTTAAGCACAAAATTTGCAGGACATAGTATCTATTATAAAAGGTATTGTCGCTATATCAATACCAACATCTTTGTTGTAACATTAAAAGCATTTTTATAGAAAGTAATTCTGGCTTAACTTCACGGTGGATCTGAATCCAATTGTGTGTATATTTTAAGCACTTACTTAATGCCCCTGTGTGAGTGAAGCATCATTTGCACATGCAGGTAGCAATTTGAGTGTATAGTCCACCAAAAATTATATACCCACCCATTGTTTAGAAGCCGGAGCTATCAACCCCCACAACTTTATTCATACACCCAGCAGCTTCAGTCGAATAGACGCCACCCTACCCGCTACTTTGTGTTAAAACCTCTCCGATTGTATTAATTCTTCCAAAGATCACCTCCCAGTTGAAGCCGTTATGCACACAGAAAAAATTTTCACCAAAATTTTTTCAATTAATTCTATACTGCTGTTTTGTGGAATTGGGTATGAAAAAGTTTGTTTAATGTGAAACATTGTCATTGGTCTCCATTTAAAGCGTTGGTTGAAGACATTGGCTATGCTGTAACCATCAACGGCTTGCGCTAAAGGTCAATGCTAACACTGAAAAGACAAATCAATCCATCCGTACTTAAATCAAGCCGAAGCCGAAGTGCGGTAAGGATTTCCCTAAATCAAGTACAGAATGCTTGATTCAAGTACGGATAATTCAAATATCCCGCTCCGAAAACAATCCGAAAAAAGGATTGACTTAATTAAAGATGAGAATAAATTAATCTTAAACCTGAAATAATCCGAAAGTTAGATTAGATTGATTCTAACCTAAACATTTACCCCAGAGAACCAGAGAAAATATTATTATTTTACCCACCCGGTACACATATTTCACTCTTGTTGTATTTTGCCCTTTGTTTACAGAAGAATTCTCAATTTTAAGACACCAGCTGCATGCCCAATATTGTTTTTATAATCATTCTACTTTAAAAAGTTGATGTATTTAACTAAATAATTTAATCAAATAAAATATGGGAATTTTTTTACTTCCTCTTTTACTTTTTGAACATGAAAATAATATATTTTTCTTCCTGTAGTGTTGTTGTTTTTATACATTATTTAAAGTTTTCTTATTTTGTTTAAAGTATTTTTAAATGTTATTCGTACTTTAATTTTTGAGTACCAATCATCTGAAGTAAGTAGAAAAAACTTCAATTTAGTACGAGTTTTTTCTTTCTGTGTACCAAGTTCCTTTAGTCTTAATTGGACGATATAGACACCAGCGACACGTGCTTTAAACAGAGCCGCGCTAGGTGTCACACAACCTTTCCCATATTATACATTTTGTAAGGGTGGTTTGAGGGCATGGTCAGTTTATCTGAATGTAGTTGGAACAAGCCATCTAGATCGTCAGATTTTAATTTACGTAGGTCTCAGCGAATAAGCCACAAACTATAGTAACCATCAAAGCTAATAAAGTATATACCATCGATGGCATTCAGCCTAATTTATTTGCCAGAGTAATGAAATATTTTACATTTGCTAAGCGCATTGCATGGCGAAGCCGCCGCGGCCATTTGCGAAATGTTATATTTCATACATGATGGCATGAAGTGGCCTTTCAAACGAACAAAACATATCGATGATAAAACAAAGTATGATTTGTTTTATTGAAATTAAAAGATAGGCAGCACATAATGACCATTTGTAATCGGCTGCCGATAGCTATGAATGCCGATTTTCTTCTTTGTACATGGAAGAAGTTTATTTTATAATTAGTCACTTTTGTTTCTTAAAACAAGAAAATCGAAAATCTAAAAATAATTTCTTGATTTCAACTCCCTACGTTCGTATTTGGTAAAATTTTCTCAAATAAAGGAACATTTTCTTAAACCCAGCGACACATGTATTTAGGAAAGTTAATTTTTGGCTTGGACGATAATCGTGCAAAATTTTCTTGGTTCAAGCCGTATTAAGTTAATAATTCTTTTCGTGTAAGTGGATATTTCATAGTTTGTCGCTAATGATGTTGCACAGGGGATTCCCCTTATAATCTTGACAAAACAAAGTAAATAAAAACAGAAGATCTTATGGACCTATGATAAATTAAATTTTGTTTTATGTTCAAGGTGTTTGTATCGCGATTCTACTATTTGATAAAAATTATTGGATATTAATAAAGTTTGCGTTAAGGGTACTTTACACTTTCACACAAGTCTTTCGTATTTTGAGAAAAATACAACCCTGTCATGATTAGTTGTTATTGTTTTATGAAAAGTTTCGATTAATTATTATATCAAGAAAGTATTTTCGTCAAAATACTTAAGACTTGTGTGATAGTGTAAAACGTCAGAATTTACGCATTTTAATTTCGATAGCGCTTAGCGGTGGTTTGGTTATCTCCCAAAGCCTTAAGTTGCTGGCCAAAGTATACGTATAATTTTTCGTAACCAGCGGTTGGTGAATTTATTGCCGCAAATTAACAATTTTCTGTTGCACCTGGTGTTGATTTCGATAGCAATAGTTTTACGGAATCTTTTTTAAATAAAAGGATTTTTCGGATTGTGTCATTAAAGACTTTGGAAAATTATAGATCTTCTTCATTTATCCATTGCTGAATTTTGACACTTATGAACAATTTTAATTTGGAAAATTTTTCTCAATTGACAGTAGGAATACTCATAGAATCATCTGAATTTAATCCATTTTATACTACAGTTCATATTATAGATAAGTTTTTTAAACAATTCGAAGTTTGGAGTTTTAAATTATAAGCCATATTATCTAAATGGTTGTCGACATCAATTTCAATACGTTGGCACATAAAATCGAAGACTACATCACCTCTATGAAACTTTGGTATTTTCTACAGATGTTGTGTCAATGTCGATTAGTTATCGTAATTTAACAAAAATAGATATCCTGCCTTTTTTTTAGAAAATAAAAACATGTAAGTGAGGGAGAAATTATATTGAAAACAAAAAGAAATTTTCGTTTTTATTGTTGTTTTCAATATAATTTCTCACTCATTCACTTGTTTTAATTTTCTAAAAACAAACAGACAATCTTTCATTATTGTTTTCTTCTGTGTTTGTCTTTTTGTTTTACAAAATCTTATTAAAATAAATTATGTTAATTAAAATATGTATTTTTGACAAAACCCAGAGTAAAGTATGGATCTTGACGGTTTTAGTTATACAATTGTTACTCCTTAGTTGCCATTCGGCCGAAGTCTAAAATTTTAGCTTCTGATATACACATATTTAAAACACAGGTGTTTAATTAACTTTCGGTGGTCTAATTTTACAAATAATTTTTGATAATCGAGAATTAAATTTGTGTCTTAAGGCTCTTTTTTTTATTGGCAAGTTTTATTTAAGTACATATCGTCTGCTCTTTATTGGTTTGGCGCATATGCCAAATAAAAAGTCGTAGCGGAAAAAAACGACAACGAAAGTTTACATAAAGTTTTCTGAAAATATATCCGATAGATTTTTTTTATTTTATTTTCACTATTGCTTCTGACTAGGGAAATCGATTTTTCGACTTTTTTCAAAAACCGGGTTTCTAATGTATTTCGAATAGCTGCTATTTAAAAAAAAACTGATTTTCGGTTAAGCATTTTAAAAATAGCCGGTTCGAATACATAAAAATCAAAATTCTCAAAATCAAATTAATTTTTGTAGTAAAAAAATATTAATTTGAATAAAAACAAAACAATTCACAAAGGTAAGGAACCAACAAAATATAAAGATATGACTTAAGGTATGTTCAGATCTAGCAAATATTTGACGATATAATCCAAAAAAAGGCGCGGACAGTAAATTGATCAAATTTAAGCTTCGTTCACAATAAATAAACAATTTTTTTTTCTCGCAACAATACTCATTTGCAATTAAGAAACCGTTTGCAAATTTTTGCCACAACAAAATGATTTATTTATTTATTATTTTTAAAACATTTTGTTGTTAACGTCAGTTTCAATTTCATACAAATTGTTGCTGATGTAAAAGTAGACTCAACTTTAGTTACATTTTTGTTCTTAAAATGAAAAGAAAATATATAAAATACTTTGGGAAGAAAACAAGATAGAAGAAAAAACGAAATTGTTTCTCTTATTGTGAACAATGGTTTAAGCTTAATTTTTAACAATTTCTTTTTATTTACTAAACTTTATTTCTAAGATGATAATTGTATAATTTAATTTATATACTGTTAAATAATGTTTGCTCCCGCCAAACGTTTGGCAAAAGCAAACAATTCTTTATAATAACTAACGGTTAAGTGTAGGACGCAAATATTTAATAGGTGTGAGCAAAGCTTTAGAATTTTTGAAAAACTTTGGTTTTAAAAAATTAAAGGAATTTAAAAAATTTATTACTTGAAATATTCTCCCAAATTTATTTTAAATGAGTTTTAATTTTTTGGTGTTTAAGCATGTCTATATGAATCAGTAGACTTCAACCATATTTTTGAGAAGTTGCAAACAAAACCTCTTAGCAATTTGTTTATTATATATTTCAACTTATTTTGTTTCATCATTATAGAAACGAATAGTAATATGAACATGCTTTTTGTATGAAATATTTGTTAATTCGTCGATCACAATTTAATACATTTCCCGACATTGTTGGATTCCTTTAATTTTGTTTTAAGTTCTTGGTGTTTAAATAAATAAAACTGATGAATTTTCTCATATCGTTAATTCCGCTGGTATGTTGTAGTTTTAAGCATGAGATTAAGTGCCTTAACCGGCATTCCGTCCTCGGCGACATACAGAGGGATTTGTCCATACAATGTTTGGCAAAAAATATAAGGAGTTCTCGTAGAATGTTAAAATTTTTCTCTGAGCCTTTGGTTAGCTCAATTAAGAAAAATATAAAGTTTCATCGAAATTGGCCACGCCCTCCACCCACCGCCCATAGAACCCAACATTTTTTTTTGGCCCAAAGTTTTTGAAATTTTGCTCTGAGCCTTTATTTAGCTCAATTAAGAAAAATATAAAGTTTCATCGAAATTGGCCACGACCTCTACCCACCCATTCTACACATTTAAGAATAATTTTATTTGAGTATAAACAAAATGAGTATACTTTTAAACTCATTTTAAACTTTTTATTCATCAATTATCATTTCTTTTACTACATCATCTAGTTCCAAAATATGTTTACGCACCATGTTTTTTGTTTTTATGAAATCAGTTAATAAATCCACATTATTATTGCAATTTATAAGTTCCTTGCACAATTCACTATATGAAACACAAAATGAACCCATTTTAAATATTAGTTACGTTTAATAATTTTCTTAAACTTTTTTTGGCAAATATTATTATTTCAAATAATCATATGGTTTTGTTTTTCTTTTTTTGTTATGCACTTTTTCGATATTGCTGTCAATCAGTTATTAAAAAGTAAAAGTAAAAGCCTAAAAGTATACAAAACCTTTTATTGTAAATATGCATTGCAGTTTATTGTAAATATTCACAAAAAATACGTGAGTTTTATCACAAAATTTATAAGTTTGTTCAGCGATCGCAAAAAGTCGCAGAATTTTTTTACATAAAATGAAAGAAAACATTCCAAACTTCCATTTAGTAGTATTACCAACACGGAGGTAGACCGAGCTAACTTATTTTTTTTCTAATGAAAACTGCAAATCCTAAATTTTTTGGAGTCATTTTGATTTGCTCAGATCTCTTAAACTATAAATATAATTTAAATATTTTTTCTTTCCTATTAAATTTAAAATACTATATTTTAATACAAATGCTCTAAAACTATTGGTAGTTAAACCATATTTATTGTATAAACAACTGAAATGTAGTAAAATTTTCATCAGTTTTCGTTGCATAATATTTAGATAACTTTAACACACTCTTTTTTATACAAAATTTTATTTTTTTCGAAAACAAATCATGGTTTTCTACTAATGAAACAGTTCTTTACAGAATTGCATCATTAGATTTCTAAAAAATAACGGCAAAAAAATAGACTTTTTGCCAAAAAAAAATACCACTGTGCGACACAACAGGCTCTATTTCACCCAATGATTTATTTTTGGCAGCATAATTTTGTAAAGTATTATTGGCAGTCTCTTAAGAACTACTTGGAACAGTGTCAAGTTTTACTTGGCGTATATTTATGTTAAGCTTGTGGACTAATTAAACGTGATTTATGAGTCGTGACGTTGAAGAACCTTTGCAACTTATCATTTTATTACACACGCTTATATAAGCGACTAGTATTTTCATTGCTCATAATTTTTTTTGACTTTTGTTACATTTTCTTTTGACATTCTTCATAAAAAAGTTTAAGTTTGCCCAATACTCAATATTCAAATTACACATTAGTAAAATAACCGAAAACTGGATATTTTAAAATATCCGACTTGGGCAAAACCAAAATAACCGGTTCAAATCGGTCGAACACTAACCGCTCAATATCCCTACTTCTGGCATATGTTTTAAAGAAAAATGTTAATTTTTGTGAACGTTCATAAACGAACTTAGAAGTAAATAGTATTTTATTGAAAGTTAAAATTATTGTTTTGTGACGCATACGCCACTTTTCTAAATTTATTTTTAAAAAGTAGCTTTTAGTGCTGCATACGATTACTAACTGCTGTGTTTTGAGTTACTATCATTTATGTTTGCTTTAGTTTTTACTATTTTTTTTATCTTATGGCAATAAAGCAAAGCAAGAGTATAATTTATTTTGTACGTTTTTGTATGAACTTGAAATCGTTAATGCAATGTATACTTTTATATATCCCACTTAATTAAACGTAGGGTATGTAACCAAAAATGTGATGCTGGCGTCACTTTTATCTCTACTGTTTAGTTTTTTTTTTTTGTTTTAGTTTTTTTTTTAAGAAAACCACTTTTGTTAAAATGTTTTTTTTTTATTTGCAGTTTCTTACTCCTAAAAAAGAAAACAAAAAATATTCCAAAACAAATTGAAAGCTTTTAAAGTCTTTGTCTGCAGGTTTTTTTGTTTTTTTTTCCTTTTTTTTTTTTTTGATAAACGACTACATTTTCATTAAAACCAAAAATACCCGTGGGTCGGATTTTAGTTAATGGTGGTAAAACGTCACATTAATATGTCAAAAAAAAAAGAAAAGGAAAAACAAATAATAGTTTTTATACATGCCTCTGTTACTCTTGTCAATGCCACACAAAAAAGTTTAAATTGAAGTTGCCTCACAAAGCACAGCACAATAAAAACTCTGGTTGTTCTCAAGTTGACACCCTCTTCTTATTGTATCTTAATTAATTTTGGGGGAAAAAAGAAAAACACTGACAAAAATAAAACTAAATAAATTTAAACCAAAAGTCAACTTTTTTGTTAACGAAAATGCAGAGTGAACTTTAAAGTTAAAAAAAGAAAACGTGTCAGTTCTTTGCCTTCATGAGATGAAAAGAGAACGACTACGAGAACGAGAAGTATAAATATTTTTACATTTAATCTGTGAAATGTTCAGTAAAAACCATCTCAAAGCTTGAAATAATGAGGTTACTTTTTTAATACCAACCCAAAAATGTTGGTAATTAATTATTTATTTAAGTGCGATTTTATTTTAAAGGCAAAATGGTGTTTTTTTTCATTCATTCATTGTTTGTTAAAACAACAAGTAAATATTTATTTTAACCTTTACACTTTTAAAATTAACTTAAAGTGGGATTTCCTAACAATTAATTACATTTAATAACCTTAAGGATGCCGCGTTACATTTATTTGATCTAAAAATAAATTGGAAAGGTTTGTTTTTAAACTTGAATTATAAATAAGACAAGTTTGTTTATTTGGAGAGTGTCTCTTTATTTTAGCTATAAACACTTTAAGTTTGCTTTTAGATACTTATATATTTAAATCAGAACTGTCAAAAAGAGATGATAAGTAATATGATAACTTTCTTTGATAAGGGCTGTGCGCTTGACGTAAATTACTTGTAAATACTGTTAATATTAATCCATCATTGGAGAGAGCGAGTGATTGCAATATTAAATCTGAATACGTATTGTATACACAATACGTTTTTAACAGTTTATTCATATTGAGGCTGAGTTTTAAATCATCATATTTATTTGTTTTTAGTCAGAGTCAAAAATTTATCATTTAGTTAAACGATGCACAGTTTGATTATTGTGTACGAAGCGACAACTTTTTTAGTGCACTTTGGGACAGACCTTACCTGATAGTGTTTCTTAACAACTGGGTGATTAACAAAGCGTTTATCGACCGATTGTGAGAGCGACCAGCACACCGAGGTAGCAATTCGAGTAAATAATTTCGGCAAGATTATACACTCCCCACTCTTTAAGGAGCTGCAGCTATCTAACCTTCACCTCTTTTTTCTTTATGCTACACTTAAAAGGAAAATCAATTCGTTCATACTTAAATCAAGCCGTACGTCAAGGACGGGTTTTCTTATGTCAAATACAGAATGCTTGATTCAAGTATTTTAAGTACGGGGCACTTAAATAATTCGAAAGCGGGATTGACTTAAGTAAAATTGAAGAATTAAGAATTAATCAGAACTGTGCTTGATTCAAGAATTTCTTGGTTTTAATCCAAAATTAGTACTTGAAATAATCCGAAAGTGAGATTCTGATTCCAACCTAAACACTTACCCCAGAGAATCAGAGAGATGTTTGATTCGCATTTGTTGTAGTAAACCCCTTTGTTGACAGAAGAACTAACAATTGTAAGACACCAACAGCATGTTTTCGTAATCATGCTCTTTGAAAATTTGGTATACTTTACTAAATAGTTGTACCAAATATAATTCGGGAATTTTTGCTTATTATAATTTTTTAGCATTAAAAAAATGTACATTTTTCTTGTTTTATTGTTGTTGCTCTTTCTACACAAAACAAGCAAATCTTTATTTACCTACTTTTAAAGTGTTGTTGTTGTTTCGACAACAAACATTTACAAACACACACGCGTACGTACTCATATAAAATGCAATGGTTTTCAAAGGTTATCCCATTTTGGATTGTTTTAAGTACTTTGGCGAAAGAGGACACCCTTGTTTCACACCAGCATTTGTCGTAAAGGGTTCAGTAGTTCTTCTATTGTATATGACGTGGAGTGTAGTTTTGTTTTTATAATATTTATTATTTTTTTAGGCACTCCTTTAGCTCTAAGTGCTTTCTATTTTGCAGTACGCCTTATTGAGCCGAAAGCTTTCTTAAAGTTGATGAAAACTAGATAAAGATGTATACGACAGTCAACTAATTGTTCTGTTAAGACGCGAAAGGTATTTGTCTGAAGCACACAGTTGCTCAACCCTTATTGTTTGCTCAACCCTTGCCAGCCCAGTGTAAATAATTACTGCAATAATCTTGTAAATTGTGTTGAGGGTAATACCCTCCAATTACCACATACAGTCAAATCGTTAATTTTGGGAAGTTTTATGATGACGCCTTTCGTCCATGTGTTTGGAAGTTTTTCAATTATCCAAGCGTTGTAAATGTTGGGGCTCAATATTTCAGCAGATGTAGAGGGTTTTGTCTGGAGGAGTTCTGTGGGGATGCCGTCCTCTCCAGGTCCCCTATTTGGTTTCAGTTTTGAAATAGCGTTGGAAATCTCTTCGATGCTTGGTGGGGTATATGATAATAAGTTGTTAATTGTTGTATTGGTTTCAGAGAAAGCGTTGTTTCCTGTGATGATCTTTTCCTCGGTAAAATTGCTTACAGATTAGAAGTTATCTATCCATCTACGAGTTTGTTCAACTACATTTGTAAGCAGCTGCCTATTTTTATCCTTTAAGATAGTTTTTTGGTTCAAGTTTTGATTTGTAAGGCGACCAATTATATTATAAAGTTCTCGAATATTATTTTACCCTGGTCCTACTTCGGCTTTACATGTTAAATTTTCGAAGTGCTTTCTTTTGATAGATCGGGCTGATTTCCAAACAGCTTTCGCAGTGGCTTCGTATCGAGTTTTGAAGTTTGGATTTTCTAATTTTCAGTTATCCAGTTGTTTTCTGATATCCAAAGTTTTAAATCCGCTTTTTGTTTGCATCTCTTCCCATAAGGTTCTGCTTATGGGTACGCATTCTCTCAACAGTTCTTAATTTTTTGATTGTTCTCTTAGTTTGCTGACATCTAGGCGTTTTTGTATTTTTTTTGGCATTTCCATTCAACATGTTTTATTTGTATTATAGTAACTATAAGCTAGTGGTCGCTGTTGATGTTGATGTCAGCGCCTCTCTTGGTGGGTACCTTTTGTAATGAGCATCTCAATTTGCGGTGTATACAAATGTGATCTATTTGGTTTCTCGTGTAGCCATTTGGATGTGACCACGGATATTTGTGTATTTCTTTGTGGAGAAACATTGAGCCACCAATGACTAGAGGAAATGTCTGGCAGAATTCTTTAAAACGCTCTCCGTTGTTGTTTCTTGTTCCCATTCCGACCATTAGCTCTGATAGACTATGATTATCGTTGTGAAACATTGCATTTTAATCACCTGTTAGTAGGAGTAGGTCTCGCTTTGGTATATTAAGTACCGTAGCAGTTAATTGTCTGTAGAATTCGTTGTAAACATCACTCTCTGCTTCCTCCGTGGGAGCATAACACTGAACGACAGTAATGAATTTTCCGGCATAACAGGAGCTGTTATTATGCGGTCGGAAATCTGTTTCCATGAATTGAGGGTACTTTTCAGGAACTGTTAGAGAATAAAACGTTCTCCGCTTTCTTTGCCTTTCACTTTTCCGCTGTACGACACAACGTTTCCATTACTCTATACAACTTCGCCGCTACTACATTATCGCATTTTACTAATAGCCAAAATCGCGATGTTATAATTATCTAATTGAGGTTCAAATTAAGCCAGTCTTGTAGTTTCACTAAGCGACACGCTTTATTCCAATTCTATTCCGTTTACGTGTACCAAAGTTAGTCAGTTTTTAAGGCCCTAAATTTGTAAAACGCAAACGCAACGCAAAAAAATAATATTGAAAGCAAAAACAAAATCGAAAAAATTTCATAATTTTCTTGTTGCTTGCTTTAGAAATGTATATTGAATTTTTAAATTTTAAACGCTGCATATCTTGTGGCGTTGATAATTTTAAAACGCAAGATGTATTTCTCTAGAAAGCAACAACAAAATTTTGACAAATTTTTGACATTGTTTTTGCTTTCAGTATTATTTTTGGCATTGCGTTGCGTTTTACAAGTTTAGGGCCTAAATCTCTATTTAAAGTTTCATTTATCAGTTTTGTATTCAGATAAGTGGGTAATTGGCCCTCTGTATCCTAGGATGGTACTTGGGCTGCCAGTGCATAGACGCCATCCCGCCTAATAAAAATAACACGTTTGTAAATCGAACCGCTGGCTGCAAGACTGATGTCCGCTGGTAGCTGTGCATCCGTCGTATAGGTAGATACCACAACGACGACTGATTTACAAAGGTATCCATAACACTTGTCTCAGCTTCTGCCTACTAAAGGTACTAAAAGACCAGCTGCATTTTTTTAGGCTAGATTTTGGTCACCCCCAGGTATTTTATTTTCCTGTTGTCCGCCATATTCTAAAAATAAAATGGTGAACGTCCCAAGTTCGCCAATGGGAAGGTCCCGATGAAGGATCTAGCAATCCCCACACAGGGAATGACAAATTTACACTTATATATTTACACCTGTGGTAAAAGTTATAAGAAATATTATTTTTACCTATTTTTAAGTATCAATTTTTCATTTTCTAAGCAATTTTTTTTTATCAAATAAACCAGTCTAAAATACTAATTTACCCTTATTTGCGTACTTTTAATGTAAATATTCCGATTTTGTTCCTTTTTATTATTTTCTTTCCCTTCGTTTTTTAAACCAATAGCTATTTGAAAACAAAAAAAAAAAACAGAAACACAAACACAAAAATTTTTTATACTCAGCCTGTAATAGGCAGTTTTTTTTTATAAGTATTGAAGAAAAACAAACTGTTAAAATCTTATAATTAAATATAACATAATAAAAAAGGAGGGTAAAAGTAAATAACACTCCAAGGGAAAAAATTACCAAAATCAACACCTTTTCACTTACACATTTGTTAGTAAGTCCGTCGGTCAGGAAATAGAAATGTACACAGTTTTAAACATCAGTCCGTTAAAGGAGCTTCTGTCTGAGGCTGACTATAACAGTGACTACAACATCATTTACTAATACACTCACAGTTGCTCTTCTTTAGTCACAAGTAACAGAGAATTGAAAGAAGAGATTTATTTTAAGATTTAAAGAAAAATTTTTAAATAAAAAGGGAATAGCTAACACTGATCTAGTTGGCGAAAAGGGTTTTAACAATAATTGAATATTTTTTTTAAAGCATTTAATTTGAAAATGTTTTATTACAAAAAATAAGTCTCAGGCAAAAGTTGTAATACCCAGTGGCCCCCTAGTGTTAAACGTATTGAAATACGTGTGGAATACTTTATGAATTTTACTTTTATATGGACATGGCAGCTTCTTCATTACTTAACACCAACCCACAAAGCTTTCGAGAGAGTATCCGTCTTTCATACAAGAACACATTTTATGAAGTTTTTCTACTTTTTTCACGTGAAATCACATCACCACACACTTAATACATTACAGGGTAAGCAACAGCAACACTCAATCCTATACTTTCAATTCTTTTTTTCCGTCTGTAGTACTGTATCATGTACATTGTATGATATGGATTAAGCGAAAGAAAAGTTTACACTACTCTTTGGCTTACAATTCCGAGAACATACTCAGAATATTAGTAACTGGGTAATTTAAATTGGGTATTTAAACTAAGCTATAACTAATACCGATATATCGGCGTCACTTCAGGTCCGATATTGCCGATATATCTGTAGATAATTATTCTGCTAGGTGAGAGAGCATACATTTCCGCTAGAAACGTATTTGGTTGGCCAAGATACGTATGTCTATGAGCCTTTATAGTTTCAGAGCAGATGTTCAGATGCCTCATCATCCATCTCGCAGAATCTGCCTTAATTGGTAATGGCACTATACACATATACTTTTTTGTCCCTGTTACTCCTATTAGGATCATAGGTCAATAACGAATTCATTTCACTTGGATCTATCCGATTCTAGCAGTTTTATTACATTCCACACATTTGCTATGTGCGGGATGGTGAGCCTTGCCTTTAATTTTCTTGGGCGTTTTCCTCGATGGCAGTTTTTGTGATATCGTTGTCTGTTTTTTTATCGTGTGGCCAATCAATTTCCACGTACTTCTTAGAATTTCACTTTTATTACGAATTTGGTTTATTCTTTGCCATAACGTTTCGTTATCCTTTATATAAACTGATGATATCGAAACCATAGATCCGAGTGAATATGCCCTCAGTTCACTTTTTTCCATTACAATTAATTAACGTGATTTACCAGCCATTACCGGGTAAATTCTCGTTTCATCGTCTCCCTACTGTTACCAACAGGATACCGAAAAATGGTTAAAAAAACAATAAAAACGCGGCAAGCGCCTCAACTTGCAAATAAATCTACCCTTACGTAGCTTACGTTACGCTCATGGCTGTTTACACAATATAATATCAAATTATTGTGTCTGCCTAGATCATTAGCTAAAGTTATAAAGTCCATGCCGATCTAAGACTTCGCCGAATAACATAACATTACAAATAACCTTAAACCTCTTGAGTTTCTTTTCAAGCATTAACAAAAATTAGAAATTTAGTTTTTTAATATGAAAATGATTGTTAAGTTCTTTTAATACTCTGCATATAATGAAAAATATTCTTAAAAGGACAATGTTGTATGTGCAAGAAAAAAACAAAGCAGGAATCGCCTTAGATAATGTTAAAACAACTCATGAAAAATGTACTGAATTGTAAGGGTGAGTATGTGTTTTTTTTTTTTTTTTTTTTTTTTTTTTGTAGGAATTGATGAAACTGTAGTTGTAGAAGGTCGTCACCATATTTGTCATTACAGTAAAATGGTTGTGTGGAGAATTCGTAGCAACTGTGATTGTTTATTTTTATTGTTGTACAGCAACACGTTTTATTTTTGGCGCAATAAGTTTTACGCTTGAGTAAATATATACAAAACATACACACATACATTAAAATGAGAAAAATAAAGCAGGCTATATTCGGCCATTTCGAATCTAAGAAACCCAGTAAATGAAGGAAAAGTTATAAAACATAAAGTAAGCAGCTTTTTGGATAAAAATGTATATAATTTAAATGCTACGTTCACATTTGGAATTTTAAATGCGTTTAACCATCCCGAACGTCATTAACCTTTAATCACATAAAAATCGAGAAGATTTTCCATACATTTAATTGATTTGTAAAACACTTCAAATAAACATCGCAACGGCCGAAATAGGCGTACCTTTCAGGTGTACTACCGACCACGGTTTCTTCAATAAGTTTTTATTTCGTTCTTAAATAATTCATCCATTTTTCACAATTTCCTCATTAATATATTAAAAATAAATTTCTGATAACTTTATTAAATAATTTCTTATACATTTTTTTAAACATTAAAGAAATATAAATTTGTTTGTTGTGTATTATTTATTATAAACTGTCTTCTTCAACATCGCAAATGCAATGTAAACGGCTTTGTTTAACTTAATCAACATTTTGCTTAAACGCGTTTAAAACCCTTAAGGCGTAAACATAATATGCACAGCCTTGCTTAACCTACTGTGAAAAATTAATAAAATAAACTCTCAAATGCATTTAAAACAACAGAACTAAAAAACATTTGATTCCGTACGGAATGTGCGATCAGTTTGGCACTTTTCTTTACCAAATGGTGTGCCTCATATGATTAAAATGTATTCAAAGATTTGCCTAAGCCAACTTAAGCACATTTTGGTTAGGCCTTTAGTGTGAACAAAGCATATATATATTTTTTTAAATGTGCATTTGTAAATTTGCTCTTAAGCCTACAGTACATGGAATGTTAAAAGCAACATGCGTATGTCGTTCTGACGTAAATTTGTCGTCATCACACATCATGGTAGTGACGTCAAAATAACGTCAGAACGACATACACATGTGGCTTTTTACATTCCGTGTACTGTATGTAGGCTTTACTTAGAGAACCTGTACGTATGAGTAATATATTTATATTACAATATTGCTCATACTCAGGGCTGCCAGATAAATTTGTGAGGAAATCGTCAGTTTCCTGAGAAAAAATAAGAAAATCGTGTTTTACCTTTCGAAAAATCGTCAAAAAAAAATCGGAAAACTTAAAATTTAGTTTTTTTAACCATTTTTGTTCGATTTTTATAAAAAAAAAAAACATTCAAACAAAAACACACTGTTTAATTTCGTTTAGATCGGTCTATAATTTACCCTAGGCCCCATATAAACCCTACTTTCGGAAAACTGTTGAGTACGATTAAAGCCGTAATAAACAACGCTATCATAATAAAATTTGGTACGTTTTAGTTTTATAAGACTGCCAAATTTTGTAAAAATCGGCTTATAATTTACTATAGACCCCATAAAAAGCCCACTCTCGTTAATGAATTAAATACGCCTTAAACAATAGCAGATTTCGATATTGCGGTTTAATTTCTTCCAACTTAGCTTTATATGGCCAGAAAAAATGTCCTGCAATTTTGTGATATACGGTCCATAATTTACCTTAGATTCCATATTTAGCAGCCTTTTAAATTTTACTTTTAACGCTAAAACTAATTTCACCACTGTATTGAAATTTATGTTTTTTAATACCAGAAATCACTCTGCAGAGTCTTGGGATGATTGGTCTTTAATTTACCGTGGTTCCATCTAAAATCCCCTCCTGAAAATCATTTAAGGGGCTTAAACTGTTACGCATCATGATATTTTGCTCAAGCTAGTTAAAATTGCTAATAAAAAAAGCATAAAACTTTCTGATTGTCTGACAATAATTTAATATAGGTCTAAACCGCAACCAATTTTAATGCTGGTGTCTGATTTTATAAAGATAAATTAATAGCAAATGGATATCATATAGATCCCACTCCTGACATATTCGAACTGTCGGTGGAGGATATCAAAGATTCGGCACAGCCGAATATAGCACTCTAACTTATTGTTATCAAATAAACCGCTCTAAATTACTAATTTGCACTTATTTGGCTACTTTTAAGGCAAATATTCCGATTTTGTTCCTTTTTATTATTTTGTTTGCCTTTGTATATTTTAAAATATGTTTATGTAGATTTGCCCTTATCTAGTGTGCCTGTACGTATGAGTAATAATTTTATATTACAATATTGCTCATACTTATGTATGTATCTTTGCGGCAGATGATATACGGGCTTACACAAAAAAAATATTTCAGTTTTACAAAATCTAATTTTCTAGGAAAATTTGCTTGATAAACCTTTTACAAAACTCAAATATTTTTCATGAATAAGGGAGATATTGTTTGAACATGAATTGTAAACAATCATTTGTATAGTACTTCACTTATTTGGCATGGGGGGTTTTCAAGCAAATCGGTAGATTTAGCACATTTACAATATTCAACAAAATTATTTTATAGAAGTATTTATGTTAAATTTTGCTGCAGAAGCTTGTTCTTGTCGCCCTTATCGCGATTTTTCGTATGTAAAACAGTTGCCAATCGTGAAGTGGAAAATTGTTGTATATACTTTGCGTGACCGAAGTAATTGATTAAAATAATTTATAACATGAAATGTGTGAAGTGTACAACATTGGTGTTGCATACATACCATACATGGGCATACTGCATTACTTTTTTACTGCAGCAAGCGTTTCAGTAATCAGTAAATGCTTACTGGTAATGAAATATAATTTTCATTACCAGTAAATTTTTACTGATTACTGGAAGAAAAAATCAGTATGCAGTAAATTTTACTGATTGCTGGAAAAAAATTTCAGTATTCAGTAAATTTTACTGGTTACTGAAAAAAAAATTCAGTAATCAGTAAAGTTTACTGAATACTGAAAAAAATTTCAGTAATCAGTAAATTTTACTGATTATTGAAAATTGAGTCACGATTACGTATTTTTTTTTTTTTTTTTTGACAAGGTCAAAGCTTTGTGGGTTTAGCAAAAGAAATATTTGTAAATTTGAAAATTTGTTGAATAAAGATTTTATATTTTATTAGCTTTTCTTAATACAAGCATTTCAAAATTTGTATCACTGAGTGTTTGTCTTCTGGAACGATTCACAATCCCAGCGAAAGAAAACAATCTTTCTACAGGAGCAGACGAAGGCAGAGGAGTATTGTATTTCAAAAACACGTTTTTAATAGCACTGTGATTATGCAGACAATTTAAGCTAGTGTCTTGTTCGGCCAGGTACAAAATTGTTTCCTGGAGATAGTTTGCCAAGTCACCTGAATTAATAGTTATGCCCGCATCTGTTTAAGAAAATAAGATAAGCATGTGAATAATAAATACAAAAATTAAATGGAAAATAAGATGCAAAATATTAACATGGTTAAGTTAAGTTATATGTATGTTATTTACCTTCTCAACAACTTTAAAAAATTCCTCGCTAAAAAGAATTTTATTGACTCCCATTAGTTCTTCGTCTTTTAATAAATCATGGGTGTCAGTTGATCATTAACCGAATCAGAAATTTCACTCTTTTTTTCAATATTTAATAAATTTAAATATAAAATTCCAAATATTTGCGGAAAGAACTTCTAACCTCTATAATGCACAACTTGTTTAGTAACAACTTTGACAATTAGTCATGTTATTAACACTGTTAATATAACAGCACAGGTTGATTCACATATTTATATTAACTGATAAATATTGTATAGTCCATAATTTTTTTAATTACAAAGGAATGTACATTAGGTCCGTTCATCTGTTCCTTTGTTTTATATGCATATTGGAATTTCGTTTAATAACCGTTTATTGAGTATGAAAATTCGTACAGTTTTATAATTCTTATTTTTTTTTTGTATGTATAGGTAGTAAAAACCTCCCGATACTGCATTCTTATCAGTAATAAGTAAAATTTAATGATTACTGATTTTTTTCAGTATTCAGTAAACTTTACTGATTACTGAATTTTTTTTTCAGTAATCAGTACAATTTACTGAATACTGAAATTTTTTTTCAGTAATCAGTAAAATTTACTGAATACTGATTTTTTTTTCCAGTAATCAGTAAAAATATACTGGTAATGAAAATTCAAGTGCAGTACCAGTAAAAAAAAAAAATACTGAATAAGTACTGGTACTGCAAAGTGCCCATCTATGATAAATACATACATACATTAGCTAACATTGTGTTCAAATCAATACGGGAAATAACGATTGATCGATCTTCGACATCAGGATAAGTGCTTAAAGCCGTATTCTGAGAAGACGTTTATATGAAAATTTGGTGAAACAGTAGACTAATTTGGTTAATTTGCGCTACTTGTATGAAATAAATATTTGTGCTTAATATTATTTCTTTAGCTCATTCCAAATAAGATGTATCATGCAAAAAGATTTTTTGTTTAAGGATGCTTACAGTGTTGCCACTTCATGGGCAATCACCCGAATCGGGTGCAACTTTTGCTGCAGTGGGTGGTATGGGGACTATTTTGTTAAGGTGCTTATCAGGTGTAATTAAAAATTCTTTTATTAGTAATGCAGATAAAATTTTTTTAATATAATTCAAATCTATATATTTTGATTTTTCGTGTTATGAGTCTTAAACATCATTCTGCTACGATATCAAGAGGGCAATTCTATTAAAAAATTCTAGTGAATTTTTAAATTAATACCATTTTGTATATTGTAGTATCAAAATATGCACAGTCTTTTAAACCAAAATCTCTTTTTAAGAAATGATCTTTGTTGTATAATATACGGCTTTTTTTCTGGAAATTGAAATCGAGTAAAATTTAAATAGAAGAAAATTGTTGGATCATTTTTTTTAAATGACCGTAGTTTTTTTGCGATTTTTAGACTAATTCTAATAAATATAAGTGGTACTCAAAGTATCACGTAAATTTTTATAACGAAATATTTTTATTAACTTTTAATAATTTTAATTAGGCTTAAGTTCATTTAATTTAATTTTCATTAAATTATTTTTATGAAGAAAGGAACTTTACAACATGAAAATCAATTAAAATTGTTATTGATATTGATATTCTTGACCGTGGCCGGGGCTCGAACCCGGGCCGGCAAGTTACCATGACATGTTTCGATCGCAACCACTCGATCTCCTCAGATGGATTTGCCGTTTTACACTCGTAGCCATCGACGACTACTGACGTCAATAGTCAAACATCAATCCTTTCCTTTCTTCATAAAAATAATTAAATGAAAATTAAATTTAATGAACTTAAGCCTAATTAAAATTATTAAAAATTTGGATTAAAAACCATAAATAGTTCAACAAAATAACCACAATACTAACTATTTTTATTAACCTTAAAAGCAGGATAGTTTTGAAAAATTCTTCGATTTTAATTTTACTCGAATTTGATTTTCAAAACATGCAGCCCTCACCGCTAAAATAACGTAAGCGCCAAAAATTAATTTTTTTTTTTTATTTTATTTCACATAAATTTTGTACAAAATTTTTCGCTTACGATAAAATTGTTCTTGCTTTAAAATGTTAACGCTACCTTATGTGACCATGATTATTTAGGAGGTGATGAAAGTGTTGCCAATTGCCAAAAGTCATTTATTAAAAAAAAAAAAACGAAAATTAAAAATGTTGCCGCTTACGTTATGTCTGATAGATTTGAAAACACTTTATTAAGAATGACGCCAGCATAAAATCATTTGATAAATATAAAGTGATTTAAAGCCCAGAGTTTATTACAGTAAAGTGTTCAACCTAAAAAAAATTAATTTTATCTTGCCATTTTAAAATTCTTCAGTTCAAAAAAGTGTTTCCTTAAATTCAATATGGTTTGACACACACAATTAACATTTGCTTAAGCCAGCTTATGCAAATTATAGTTGGACCTTGATTTTGCGCAAACCTTTCATTTCGTTCTTGACTGCCTCTTCGCTCTGCCATACCCGCAACTTGCTTAGCCTAACCTAATCGTTTAGCTTTTACGTATTTGACAATGTCCTCTCCTTCTAACAGTTCGAGGAGTTCGATGGTGCCCTCTCCCATAGATATGAGCATCCAAAGTCTGCAGCCAAATGTGGAAGTAGAACTCATTGTTTTAAGTATAAATAAAATCTATATAGTATATACTAATATTAATCTCTTTCAAATTAATTTTTTGGTGGCTGTCTTTTTTTGTAAAAGTTTTGTAAATCTGGTAATTTTGCTTCATCTTAAGTCATATTTTGAATTTTGCTGGTGGTTACACTGAATGTTTGTTTGGGGCCTGGGTGAAACAATGGACTGATTTATCTTATTTTCAATCGTCTTAAAAAAATGTTTAACAAATTTGATCTTCCTAAATCTTCCTTTAAGAGATGTCAGCCGGGTAGATTTTTGTTTCTTTTACTAAATAAAGTAAAGAAAAAATAATGTATAGATGTAAAATTTGGAACGAATCTCATAACGTTAAGTGGACTCGAAAACGACTTCAATATACCTTTTTAAGAAAAAATAGATTAAATTTATTAAATTGAAATTAAATTGAATGATTTTCAGGTGTTACAAACGGGATGACAAAATAAGCAGGGCTGATACAAAAATACTCATATACTCACACTCACATAGCAAAAAAAAAAATACCAAAATGAATTAAACAAATACAACAAGTTTTATTGTTCGCTTTGGGTACCTGTGTACAGAGACAAGATTCTTAAGTTTTACGAAAATTCATTTCTATAGGTTTCCATATGGATGTATATTTGTATGCATGTTTGACTTAAAGGTACTCCCTCCGGAATTTTATCAGTACATTAGTAAGTTGTTGTTATTTTTTCTGAATCATTTTCTACTTGCGAAACTTCCGCTTGTTGTTTTTTTGTATTTAGAATAAAAAACTTAGAAAAATACTTTAAAATATTTAATTTGTTGCGTGTCTTTTAGTTCTTATAAAATTCATTTTCAAAAACATCAAATAAGTCTTAAAAAATTTTAACAAAAAAAAATACAAATGCGACTTAAATTAAAATTAAAAGGACAAAATTTATTCCCCTAATTTAAATTTTAAAGTAAATGTTGTCTTTAAGACCAATTGAAATTGTAAAAATAACGCGAAAAAATTATGGGCCGATTGCGGATGGCAACTGAAGTAAAGTTAAGCTGCCAGCAGCGAAATCAGGCAACGCCGCTCAAGTTAAAATATAAAATAAAAAAAGTTGTATATTTTCACATGAGCAACGGCAACGCCGATTTCGCTGCTGGCAACTGAACTTTAGTTATGTTGCCATCGATAATCGAGCCATTTGTTTTAATTAAACCTTTTATTTTTTAATTCAAAACATGGTATTAACATTTGAAGATGACTTCGGTCATTTGGGTACTGCGTCAGTTCTAGGTAGGGCGCATTCTGGGCATCCAATTTTGGTTCACTTAGTTAATCATCATTAAACAGTGACTTCACAAAGCTCAAGAAAAAATAATCGAAGGCCAATTGACAAGTTTATTTCTCAAAGTCAAAGCAAAATTTTTAATTCAATATGTCGATGGTTACGGTCGCCTTATGGCACATAGAGCCATATTGTTGAAACCACATCTCGCCCGGATCAATGTCATCATCAAACATAAGGTCATCGATCAAAGATCAACCGTAACGTGAGCTCTAGCTTCATTTAAAAAAAATTAGGTCAGATAAAGCTACCAGCGTGTAAACCGCACCAAGCGGTGAATTTAATAGAGTCTGAAGGTCGGTTGGGAATCGATATCACTACAAATTATTTATTCTCAAACCAATTAAGTCGAAAATTAACCTCATCGCAGTAAACAATATTAATCAAATAGTTCGTCTACACGCAGAGAAAAAACATGTTTAAATATGGTCACCTCCAACAAAACTATTTTTAAAAAAAATTTCAACATACTATGGTTAATATAACCATATTATTGTCTTCTACAACCATATTATGGTTATATTATTCCTCCATCAAGAAGCCACAACCATATTATGGTTGCCTCTAAACATGTTATGGTTAAATATGACAAAAATTTTTTTTAAAATAACAATAGTATTTTCCTCTTTTTCAAGAGCAACATGCTATGGTTCATAACCAACCATGATATTATAAGTTTTAAACATGTCTTAGTTATTTTTGACCATAATATTTTCGGAGGCAACCATAATATGGTTGTGGCTTCTTGATGGAGGACTAATTCAACTATGATATGGTTGTAGATGACAATAGTATGGTTACATTAACCATAATATGTTTAAAATTTTCTTTAAAAATAGTTTTGTTGGAGGTGACCATATTTTAACATGTTTTTTCTCTGGGTGTAGTTGCTCGCATCGATGACTGATTTTCAAAATGAATTTAGATAATTTGGTAGCGTTGTTCAAGCGTAAATCTATTCATGATGATTCGCAAGGGTATACTGATCATAAGTGTCAAAAGGTGGAGGCAGTTCGTTTGACAGCTAACACTTCCGAATGTTCTATCGGGCTTAAAAAAGCATCTTTTATAAAATCTTTACTTTTTTGTAACAATATTGAAATTTTCTTAATTTTATCGACCTCGGCTGTAAAATAAGCTAAAACAAAAAAATTAGAAGTTTTATTAGATAATTTAACTGGATTCCTGAGGCATAAATAAACACGTAGATATTTAACCCAAGTCTGTAGTCAAAAAAAACTTAAGTGATGAGAGGGAATGTGTTAATAAAAATATTATATTTCCCTGCAAGAGGAAATTAATAGTCTGAAAACTAAAATAGATTTTATTTGAATTTTATTAAGAAATTCACAAAAACTTCTCTTTTTTTAAAATGCTATTATTTCTTAATGATAAAGAATAGAATTTGTCTTTAAGGACCAACTACACTCGTCAAATGCTTGTCGTGCCGGCGAGTTCACTCGTGTACTTGTGCTGGACGTAGAGTTTTTTTTCCCGGACTTTTTCGTTTCCCGGGACAGCGGGAAATTTTTTTAAATTTCCCGGGATCCCGGGATCCCGGGATCCCGCTCCATATAAATAATACAAAGTAAATTTTTTTATTAATAAATGAAAAAACCTTTTATAAAAAAACGTAAGGGAACTTGTTAACAAAGAAACAGAAATAAATGGTTCAATACTAAAAACCCAGAAAAAAATTCTTCTTTAACTCATTATTTAGGCTTTCTTCTATAAATACATCTATAACAGCTTCTATAACTACTTTTTTCTGAATGTATTAAAGTAAAAAAATAATGACTTGCTTTTGAATGCGTTCATTTTGGGACATCCCTTGTAAAATTCATTGGTTCTTTCAGTAGAATTGTAAGTAGTGCTCTTATGTTTTTCTGATTACTCAACATATTATTTTGTAGGCGAAGTTTTTACTGGGAAATTAATTGAAGATTAAAATAGGAACTTGAATTATTATTATCTCACGCCTTTATTCCCTATTATTTTGCTTTTATTCAGTATTATTATGCTCTGGATACAAGATAAAAAGATAACATAAACATAACAATTTAATTCATAAAACAATTATAAAAACAAAATAAAAATTAAGGTACCCAAGATATGAGATCAAAAAGTTAATTAATAAAATAGATAAAGTATTTTAAAGAAATATATAACATTTTTTAACGGCTTAGGAAATAACTTTCTGACACACTCAAAGCGCTTTGTAAGTCCTCAAAAAGTATATTCCTGATTTTATTTACTAATTATCATGTTTCCGAAAAATTTCGTTCATTTTTTACCGAGGTTGGACAAATAGTTAAAAGTGCACCGGTGTAGCATGCTTCGGACTCACAATTTTTTCTTTTTTATAAACAACGTCTATACCAGTCAAATGTATGTCAAGGTTTATGCAAAAAAAGCATCAACCGGACTGCTTCTTACAAAACTTTTCATTTCAATAGGTCCATTTGTTATCTTTAGGACAATGTGTTTTTCAAGTTGTATGTTGTAGTATCGTACACGAGTTTCCAAAATGTTATTTTATTTCGGTTTCCCCGCACTTCACGGGTATGTAAACCAACACAAATTGAAATTGAAAATTTGTGTTTATCACCTAATGAACATATCGCTCCTTCATTGCATCATAGTCATATCTCAAAATTTTAAGTAACTTTAGCAAAGTTTTCCTTCATACCTTCTCGTATTGTATCTCAAACGTAACCGAAGTTATAGCAAAACATATCATTAAATCGGTACATTTTGAAAACTTTAATCTTATTTTGCCAAGATCGTTTGTTTTTGTAGATATGACTATGTTGCAATAAAGGAGCGATATGTTTAGGTATCTCCTATTTTTAAGACTTGTTCATGGACAATGAGAATTTACTGCCTGCATCTTATTTTGAATTAATGTACTTTATTAACTCTTCACTTCACTAAATGTAATAACTATCAACTGTTGCACTGCCCATTCTGCTTTTAGTAGATTTATTGCATCAGGAGACATTGATTTACGTATGTACTCACTTCTTGTAATTGATCTTATACACAACCCATCCACAGATGCTAATTTTTAGAGAATAGAAAACTAAATTTCACAGTATAAATAGCTATTTTCTGAAACTATAAGGAATTTTTTATTTCCCGGGATCCCGCAAGAAAAATCCCGTGAAAACGGGAAATAAAATAATTGAAATTCCCGGGAATTCCCGGCCGTCATATCTTATTTTTTTTATTTTCCCGCCAGCATCATCAGTGTCACACATAGAAACACATTTTCACTAATACGACCGCAATGCTTGACTAGTATTTACTATTAGTATATATTATGTAGTTTAAGCATTTCGGGAATGGCGTTTATATGAAATCTGTGGTGATTAGAGTTTTCTCTCCGGACTTTTTTTTTTGTTTTATTTTTAATGTGCAAAACATTTTGAATAATAAAATCTGTGACATAAGGAGTATTAAGAAATAAAAACTGAAAAAATTATAACCGCAGAGAACTGATTGTTATATTAAATTCGTAGTAAATTTCCAAAAGCCGCCTTTAAAGTTTTAAATGGTTCTCCTTAAAAACTTAACAAATAGACTTAAGCCACAGTATAAATTCAAAGCCAACGGCATTTATATAAAACCAAAAAAGTTAAATTATTTAAACAAATTATTACAAAATATTTCTGTTAAAATAAGATTTTAGTGCAGAATAAGCATTAACTGAATCGTTTGAAAGCCTACTTCTAATTTTTATTAAGAAGATTTCAATGATAAAACACGTTTTTTATCTACGGATGTTTGCCTTTATAGCCAAAGGAACATTATGTTATCTCTAGAGACTTTAAATTTTTTTAGCACTTCCTTTAAGAAATAGTTTCTTGGAATCGAATAAGCGTTTTCTTTATTAATAACTTTTGTCATAATTTCTTCAGTTTTTGTCCCGGAAATCTCCTATGGAAAACACTAGTGGTCATATATAGACCGATTCAAACAAAATTTGGTAAGATGATTGATGTTGGAATAATTGAAGAATTGAAAAAAATTTAAATATCAGCATAATAAGATGACTTATAAGCAAAATGACCCTTTTTCGGAAAGAAGATTATATGGACTATGTGAAGTTATGGCCCGATTCTTTTTCCTCAAGACGCATGCGAACAACCCACAGCCACACTAAAGAACGCCAATGTGACTTGTTTTTTCGTATGTTTACTTTTTAATATGATAAGGAACTACCGCCAAGGACAGTACGGAATAAGACTCAAGGTATCGTTGTAAATGCAATTTTAAAATTAAAATTTCTTTTTAAGGTTTATAAACAAACACATTATTAAAAAGTTTTATAAAAACTAGTTATTTAAGTGTCTGCGCGCAACTACAACGATCCAACAATAGGAAAAACAACAGGCAGTTTGTTTGTGTAAAAAATTATAAAGATGTCAATCACAAAAGCAATTGTTTTTGTAAAAAATGGTAGAACTGCCAAAAACAATTGCACGTGAAAAACACAGCTCTGCAAGAAATCAGCAGACGTTTCGCGCAGACCCACTAATTGGACCATGGTTAATTGTTTACAAAAAATTTTTCAAACAATTAGAGTGAACTTTTATAAAATGTGGAATTCACACACTTCCTATATACATACATACGGATTTTTATATCTATGTATGCATTTTATCCATGTCCTGAGATTACATATTTGTCAAAATTATAATGCATTAATATTTTTTTATACTGTATTTTGCTTTTGAACACATACACAAATTTTTTGTTTTAAATCCTTTTGCCAATTATAATGCGTTAAAAAAAATTCAAAGTTAATATACAAAATAAATATTCTTTCTTTATTTAACAAAATTTAGAAAGTTTTTCAAAGGAAACACGTAGCTTGATATTTTAAGCAAAAAATTAAATTATTATTTTTTCTTAATAATTAGGGAAGGACAAGCCTACTTAAAGCTTTGATTTAGCAACCCAAAGGCTTCATGTAGTTGTAAAAAAAACATAATTTTGCCTTAAAAAGCATTAATGATATTCCATAGCGATTAAAAGATTAAACACGAAAAACAAGTTCCCCGAGGATAAACATAAATTTCTTTCACCATTCTGTTTTTCTCTTATGATGATCTCCCTAAAGGAAAACATCACGTTCTTCTTTTACAATGTGTAAGTAAGAACACACTTAAGTTAATACAAATCTTAATTGTATACGCCTAAAAGCATGCCAGAAACTAAAATATAATTTGCTTATGCTTCTCCTACTTTAATAACAATACAATTTTCTTTTTTCTGACAAAATAGTTTTAATATGTCTGTATAAAATGTATATGTATGTATGTATGTATGTATGTACTAATGTATGTACACGATTAATAAAAATTCTAAAAATACCATGATAAATTACAATTACTTTAATTATAATAATATTATTTATCTATTTAGTTCTTGTTCTTGTTGTTTTTTTTTTTTTTTTTTTTTTGTTTTTTCTTTTTTTATACAATTTGGTCGTATTTTTCTTTTTAATAATTACTATTAATAAGTTTGTTTGTTTTGTGTTGTCTTGTCAACTTGGTTTTTTTTTATTACTGAACCATTAAATACATGTAACTTTGTATTTAATGTACAGCATACCTTTCGGCTATTAATTTTTATTTTATTGGAAGCATACTTTAAGATGACGTAACAATTTATGTGTTTTTATAGCCGATGGCCAAACAAGCGCTCTAAAAATATAGCACACCATTAATATATGGGCATTATTTGTTAAAAATTTTACCAAAAGTAAATAAAAAATTTGACCTTTGTCTGTTTGTAAAAAGTTTTACCTAGAAGAATGCAGTAAGTTTTTGAATCAGAAATTATTTTTAAAAGTTACAGCATAACCTTAAGGCAGGGGTTCCCAACGTTGTGTTGCTTGGCGAACCTCGGAGAATTTAAAAATATAATTTTTTTAAATGGTATGGGAAAATATTAGTCAAAATTAAGGTATACAGTAGTTTATTTATTTTTTTATGGATTTTTAAAAGATATAGCGATAAAAATTATTTTCAAGGTTTTCAAATTTTTAAAATTCAAATAATAAAGTTTTTAAAATTTATAATACTGGTTTAACTTGAAACTTCAAAATTGTCAGTAGAATCAAACACTTTTTAAATTAAAATTAAAAGCAAATGTAAAATGGTTTTCAAACTAGTCGTTTCATTATTAAAAAGTAAAAGAATAGCACGATATTTTTACAGCGGGTGTATATGAATATTGCGCATCGATTTTTTTCGAAATAGTGAATACACTTTTGTCAAACAAGTGCTACATATAAAATGGTAACGTTCTGACTGACTGACACACAGAATAAACGCCTACAGCTTAAAATTTTGATATTTTAACCGGAAGTGCGTCTCTCGCCAAATCGATCCACTAAGACGGGACTTTTGAAAATTTGAATGTTAACGGGGGAAAAGCGTGTAAATTCGCTAACCTCATATCTTCTAACCTTAACAAAGATGTAAAAAGAAATTGAAGCATATAATTTTTCCTAAAAAAAAATAAGCGGATTGGTATCTGGTACTTTTTTGGAGTTCGGGCCTTTTAGGTAGTAACCGGTTAAAGCCTGTATTTTGAAACCTTTTTGTCACCCAATCTATCTTTAACACCAAAAAAACATAAAAAATAACTCATCTTAAAAAATATACAAATACAAATATGGTCCTCTTTCGAAATTCGAACGTTTAAATGGTGAAAATCGTACATATTGTTGGTACTTTTTTATAAAACATTTTTCTCCATTCATTTACATTAACGTATTAAATAATGGGCTCTCACTACAATATTGAAATTTGTAATATTTCAATGGGGGGGAAAAAGTATTTAAAAGATATACGGGAAATTCAATTTCTTTCTTTTACGTTTCCGTCCCAACACGTGGTACTTTTTGATTTTTTCGAAATATTGAATTAAGAAACATAAAAATTTAGTTGCAGAGTCCTAAGTCAATGAAAACCTATAAGATGAAAAATGTTGGTACTTTTTTTAGAATCTACAAGACATACACTTTGGTATAAAACAATGCCCACAAAAGGAAGGGAGACGCTAACGAAGAAATGCTGATATCCAGGGCTGTGGAGAAGTCAAAAAATAGTTCTAACTTCGACTCCGACTCCAAACGCTGAGATTTTTAAGTCCTACTCCTACTTTAAACATGATGCCTAATGTATATGAGGCTGGTCCTTATTTGACTTTAAACTTTTTTTAATGCAGTACCTTTTAAATGGTTAAGTATTGCAAGACAATGGTTCTGTAAAAATTTCAAATCGATATTTTAATTCTAACACGAGCAGCATTGAGTTTTAATATAGTTATTTATACCGGGTTTTCCAATAAGGACTTGACAACTTTTTTTAACGTGTGCTGTGTGGCTCGTGATACTGTCCTGATGAAACCACGTGTCGTCTAAGTCCATGTTTTCCAATACAGGCCAAAAATAATCGGTTATCATGGCGCGATAACGATCGCCATTCACAGTAACTTGACGATCGCTAAATCGTCGAAATAATATGGCCCAATGAGGCCGCAAACCGCACCAAAAAGTTATTCTTTGTGGATGAAGTGGTGACTCGTGAAGCACATGTGGATTTTCAGCAAGCCAATAACGCATATTTTGCTAAGACGAACCCATTTAGCCAAAAATTAGCTTCTTCACTGAAGATAATTTGCGATGAAATTCATGATCTTGGCGCATCTTCTCCAGAGCCCAAACACCATAGGCTGCACAAAAACCTCAACACCGACTCCACAGTCATGCTGATATCAAATAAAACGTTTAATTCGTTCACTTTCGTAGACTCCCTGGAAATTTGTTAAGAACCTTATGGGGCCCTCGGGCCCCTTTTTACAAATGGTTGCTTCTATACAAATGCCAAAGAAATTCCAATTTGACTTCCTAAGTGTGCACGATTATAAAAGTTAATCCAGAAGTAGCTTGATATGATTTAATTAAATAACATTAAGCAAATCATTCTTAAAACAACGGTTCCCAAATAAGTTGGGGCGTCCCTTGAGGGGAAAAGAGTGCAAACATTTTGCTTAAAAATATAAGTAAAATTTATTTTAATTTTGATGTACATACAATATAATTATGTACATTTCATTTCATTTTCTCTTTTATTTACTGTCAAATTTATAAGAGTTATATTTTTTTAGCAGGCTGGTCCTGTAATCAAAACAAGAAACTCTTTGTATTGCGTTGGTTTTGTTATATTTTTTTTTTTCTAATTTTGCTTGTGGTTTTAATTTTTTAGTTTATTGCAAAAAAGTTAACATTTCCTTATGATTTTCTTTCAGTTACGTTTTATTTTTATTTCCAGGGCTTAATTTTTTTATAACAAATTGTTTCTATAAAACTTTGTACATAATAAAGAGACAAAGTTTTATGCAGGCAGCTGCTGGCCGGCTCCTCTGCGTTTAATATTCTGTTTTGGGTTTTTAATTTTGAATTTCTCGTTTTAACTATTTAAAAGTCTTTTGTTAAGTTTACCTTAAAATAGGCTTTAAAGTTCTATAAAGCCTTAAAGTATGCAAATATATATGTTGTTTTTATAGCCCCACAAAGTAAAACTAAAGTTAATTTAATAGGATTGAACTGTAACAACGATTATGTGGAAAATTAAAAAAAGTGTACTGCTAACAAAGTCATTACTTAACAAAAAGAAAAACAAAGTATCTCTAAGTAGATTCACAATGTATAGATGTGTAGATCTACTTCAATAGAAACATGTAGTAAAGTACAGATGGTGTATGCCTCACCATTAATATTCTTAACCCCAGAAGGAAATTATATTGGAAGTATATTGACATAACAGCAAACTTGCAGAATACTAGGTATAAAAGCTTAAGTGCAACTGTCTTTCAAAAGTCATTCCTTAAGAAAACATTTGTCAAATATGGATCTGTGGGAGCGAAGTTTTGATTTTTATAAAAAAAATTTTTACAAAATTTCATCCCAATTGTTTTTTTATGATTTAGATCAAATAAGGAAGCTAACGTCATATATGGGCAGACATAAAAGTTATTTTATACAGCAACTTTAAAAATTTTACTAGATTTTATACATTTCGCAAAGTCATTTGTGTAAGGTAATAGTAAGTAAAGGGTTTTGTTTTTAGAGGCGTAGAACTTTTTTTTTTTAAATAAAACGCAACAAATTTAATCGAATGACCAACATTTTGCTATTGCTAGCGCACAAATTTCATGGCATTTACTGTATAAAAACAATTTCTGGTATATGGCCTCCGCGACTGCGCTTTATGAACGTCATCCTGTCGATCTAATTTGCACCACTTTATCGAGCATACACGGTCTTATTTCGTCAATAGTGCGTCAATTCTTGGCTTCCGAATGATCAAGCGTTGCTGGAGAAATCAGCATAGACCAGAAATTTGACGTTCCGCCACAAAAAGTCCTCCAATGAAGTCAAATCACACGAACGAGTTGGCCAATTCACAGGTCCATTTCTTGAGATAATTTGGTCACCAAAAGTTTTGATAATGGTTTCACATGCTGTATAGCACTGATTTGCAATGACATAAGGAATGAAAAAATCACGAATCATTTGCCTGTGACGTTCGCCGTTCAAGCTTATGTTGGCACCGGTTTTTGATTTAAAGAAAAAGGGCCAATAACGCCTTCGGCATATAAACCGCATCAAACAGTGACTTTTATGGATGTATTGGAGTCTCATGAGGATTGTGCTCTCTCTAAAAACGGCAATTCTGCTTGCTTACATACTCGTTAAGCCAGAAATAAGCTCCATCGCCAAGGTTATTGGACGACACAAATCTGGTTCGACTTCCATTTAATTTTCAGCCCATGCACATACCACACGACGTATTTGATAATCCGCTGGCTTTAATTCTTGCACCAATAGGATCTTATATGGATGTAGACCAGGATTTTTATACAAATTTTTCAAGTATGGGATGGACAGAGATCGAGCTGCTGCGAACGGTCTCGGATCAACAAATTCAAGTCCTCTGGCACACTCACCTCTACAGTGGCGATGATTTCTTCTGTACGCAAGGTATGGGTTCGAATTGGATAAATATTTTCCAAAAGAGTAAATGTGGTCATGAGTAGATCCATAGTATTAAGCTTGATGAAATGCCCTTATGCCCGATATGTAAACTTTGTGGTGGTGAACGTCTTTGCATTGTGATTGGCTTAAGTATAATGAATAAAAGGTCAAACTCACTTCACTAGTATGACAGCTAGTTTTACAACTTATATTGTTGTGGCTTCTTGATGTTTGAATTTATTCACATGCACTTTTAAGCCAAATCACTTCTAAAAATTAGTGAAGTAGTCGTTGTCAATAGGAGGTAGTGAGATTCTCCAATTCGGATCTTCTATAAAACTGCGAACCACGACTGCGATCAAACGCGCGGTCGTCTAAAATTTATTGCAGTTTTAGAAGGTCTGTTTTTTAACCTACAACGTCCAAAAATATCACGAATTTCAGGAAATTTTACGTTAAATTCGTCATAAGAGATTTTTTAATATTTTAGTGCAAGTTTTGAACAAAATTAAATTTAAAAATTGTTTTTGCCATTTATGATTCTTTTGCCATTTTACCAAATAATCCAAGTTACCGGTTAAATTAGTAGTCGATTCGCGCAACTTAATATCAGTTTATGACATTGATCCAAAGAGTTTTAAATTTTTTGTATCCTTTACTTAAATTTTATCGTAAAAAACTGGTTTGCACAAATCGAAAAAAAATTTTTTTTGTGAAAATCTTTCGCTGTGAGGAATTTTGTACCTCACAAAATTCTTATTTATTGTATTTCAAATAACAACAAATTCAAAGAAATAAAAATTTAAGTAGTTATGTCTGGTCAAAATAAAAATTGCAAAGCACATGTACAATATTTTTTACTAACACATGTTAAGCGTAAGGTGCCATTAAGGTACCCCCAAGAGGGGTTGTCAAAGAGTTGATTTACTTGTTCTATTTTGTAAATAACTATTAAAAATTTTGTTCTCTTTATGCTTCATTTTATTATGTATTTCCACCTCTCTAAACTCTTTATATGTTAAATCAAACACAGACACATAAAATGTCAGTATGACCATAAAACGTCTCTGCCATAAAAATCTCTGATGTTGCAAAAAAAAAAAATATATATTTATTTTTTTATTTAAAACTTTATGGAATTGCTGTTTTACGATCGTTTTTATTTATATGATTTCATTGTCGTTTAATAGCGTAGGCTTGAAAAACTTTATTATTCATGTTTATTTTTTATTGTCTTCCGACGTCATAAACCACAAATCGTTTACATACAATAATATTTTTTTCCACGGCAGGATTTGTAATGAATTCTCAAATAAATATGCAGCTAAGGAAAATTATGGGAAAAATAACAAGAATTGAAATAAAACATGCAAAAAATAAAAAAATTATGTGGATATTAAAAGCTATCAATTTTTCTGTATTTATGTAAATACATATGTTGACATATTATCTATTAACCCTCTATAACTCAACATCTTATATATCTAGGGAAGGTTCAAAATGCTCATTACCATTCCTTAACAATGGGTTTTTTTTAGCCCCATAGAGCTTGCGAAAGGTTAGCTGTCAAACGAACTGTCATACTGCTTCCACTTTTTGCTCAGGCACATCATCATGAATAGATTCATGCTTGAACAACGCCACCAAATTATCCAAATTTACTGGTCACTGGTTTATGCTGATAAACAAGCAACAATTGACGTTTGGTGGTCAACATTGTTCACTTTATTCGTGATAAGCAGCCAGCAATGCTCGAAAAATAGAAACAAAACTTTATGTCTGCAATGCATTTCGTCAAGGAAAGGCGCGCCTATTTGTTTTAAATCAGTTTCAAATGGTAATGCCGTGTATCAATCTGTTATTAAAATAATTTTTTTTTGTGTTGTCTGTCATTTTAAGTTTCATGGCCTTTAGAAATACCCTTAATACCTTATTTAGTAAACTAAATGCCTACAGGGTTTTATACAACTGTCCCTTTCGTTATTCAGTTTTACAACTGTTAGTGGCGTTAAATATTCGTCAAACTAAAGTATTTGAAAGTTTCCAGACACAAAGAAAATTAATTATATGTTGGAATATTGATAACATTTCTACCCCAGGCTAGTTTGTAGTTTGAATAACTTTTTTCAATAAACTTTAGGCTCTAAATCACTATGAAAGGCATCTTTATCCAAATCTAAGGCTCCATCTTGCGACATTCATTACCAATATTTTGAAAATATATATTTAATGATTGAAGTCTTTTCTTAAAAAGAAACCAAGACTTTGGTTCAGAAGACTGTGCATTTTTTAGCAACAATATTTAAAATGAAATAAATGTCATCACTGAAATCAAATCTTCTTTTTTATTTGGATGTCTGCAGTAAGAATTTCAAATAACACCTGTATTACACCTATGAGAAATAACCCACGCTCTACCCACGACAGTAAAAATTATACCAAATTCGGGTAATTACCCACAAAGTGGCAACACTTGTTTTTTAACATGGAGATCGGAGATTTAGTCATCTTAAATTTGTGTTTTTAGTTTTTAAGATGAGGATAAATTTCTTTTATTTGCCAGTTTAAGCGGCCAATGTTGGTGGCTTAGACTTAATCATCAAATGGCAACACATACACATGTATAACAAAAGCAGCTGTTAAAAAATTTTTTTTTAGATAACAGAAAAATGGATTATTCTAGTAAAGATGAACAGCCATATTCATAAAAAGTTCTTATTTTAAGCTTATAGTATGTAATAACTATTAAACGCTTTTTGTCTTATAAACCTCTTATAAAAATTTGTATTCATAAACGCACAATAACAGCTTTTTTACTATTAACTGCTTGCAGCGATTTTCTGTTTAAGTATGGCAACTTTCTTTATATTTGGCTGCCATTTTATTGTTAGTGATGCACGAAACTTCTATTCGGTTAACATGATATTCTATAATTAAATTTTTTTTATAATTTTTTTTTAATTGTAGACCTTCAAAATTATTCTTATCAAATAAAACTACATATTTTTTTAGTTTCTGAACAAAATGTTTCCGAAAGGTATCATAAAAACTTTTGTTTGAACCTTTTTTAAATATACGATAAGAAAGTATTCGAATAAAAAGTTTGTTTACTTTTTATTAACATCACTATTATTATGATTTATTTATTTTATTTATTTTTATATTTTTGAACAATAATTTGTTGTTTTTAAGAAAAAAACACAACTAGTTGCAATAATTTAATAAATAATTAAAGAGAATATCTGCATTTGCCCCTGAACATATTCATTTAAATCATACAAATTTTTTTTAAATAATTATCAATATAACCTTAAATTGGCTGTCTAAAATAAAATAAAATTAGTAAAATGTATTTATTTGTATTTGTAATAAATAAAACATTTTTGTAATTATTTTTCAACATATTTCACAAAAATAATATCATAAAATGCAAACACCTTTTTAAATGTCATTTTATTTTTGGTTTAAAGAAGGGCAAATCCAACAATAAATTTTCTTACTTTATGAATGGTTTATTAAAGGTTCAATAGACTATTTTTCGTTTATGAATACAAATTTAGCAATTTTTGCTTAAAAACGGTTAATTAATCATCAATAAGTTTTTATGAATACGGCTGGAAGACTTTAGGGATTCTTTAACATATGAAAACCTAAATAAAATAATTATAAGAATTAATTTTCTTGTTATAAGAATTAAAAGGACGAAAATTCTTCTTTTTCTTCTGTATAAAGTGGTAAGTGGATTGATAAAAAGTTGCCATTTTTAAATATGTTGTTGCCATTTGTCGTTATTTAGTATGGCAATGCTGCGAGCTTTAAACTACCTCTTAAAAACGGCAAACACAATTAGTACTTAATTAAATTATTCTCAGATTAATTAATCATAGTTTGCCGCTAAGATTAAACTCGATGTTAAAAACCCACTCTAAATGTTAACTGCCTGTTCAACAATTTCAAACGTTAACGTTCGTATAGAATTGCATAATTTATTAAGAAAAGGGCTCAGATACAAAAATATAAATTGTTCAGGAGATACGTAAAACTGAATATCCCTTAAGCCATTATTTGACTTTTTGAAGCAGAGTTTTTTCCTAAAATTGTAAGCTTGTGTTTATGTTATAACACTGTACGACAAATTATAAAAAATAAAAATATACGTTTTTCTCAGTTTTTCTAGATCAATTCATTTCGCATTCCTACGCGCAATTAAAATTTTAATGTGAATCCACCTGTCTACCACTTGGGGAAGTTTTGATTACACCCACACCAGTTGATCCAAACACCGGATTTTTCGCTAAAATTCGTACTGTTCTCAGATGTAATGTGTAAAAAATTCAAACAAATAGTAATTCATACAAATAGAAATGTAGAGCGAACTATCAGCGGCTGCACAAGACAATGATGTAACCTTTGTAAGCTTATGCGACAACCTTTTCCAGAGTTGCCAAATATTTTTGTGGTGGTTTTAAAAATTTTGAGTTGCCTTTTGCAATTAAGTTAAAAAAAAAATATTTAATACGCGAAATGAATTGATCTAAAAAAATATGCAAATAATATGCTTTTTTAGCAAAAACTAACATTATATGCGAATTCAAAACAAAAAATGCATTAACGATTAAATATGCAAAAACATGCACTTACACGCAAAAAAAAACATGGTTGATGCAACCACAATCGCAAACTATCATTAATGTTTGCGGTTATGATTGTGTCAAACACGTCTTAAGTAACAATATATGTTCAGACATATGGTTTCCAACTTATTATTGTCTCAAACATATTATTATGTTCAGAAGAAAACCGCAAACTACTTTTCCAATTATGTTTCTATAATTCCCAAAACCATGCAAAATGCCTATTTCAACATATTATATGGTTCTTACAACAAAAACAATAACAAATTTATTCTCAAACATTTAATTTTTATTAAAAATACAAATGTATGTACATATACATACTTTGTTTTATACATATATATGTTAAAGCATATATAAAAAAATAAAATTAAATACATACATTTTATGGCCATTTTCTCATTACGCGATTATTTTTTTTTCCCCCAACAAAAAACTGCACATTAAAGAAATTTTGTTTTCTCAGTGTCTCATTTGCTTCTATTCTGTCGCAAAGCTAACCAGCACTCATCTTCAATTATTTATTTTGCTTTTATTTGCCGTACAGATATATTCAATCAGCTGACTCCCAACTTTTCAATGTTGGTGGTGTTTTTGGCTGCAAGAAAGACAACGTTTATACATGTATGTATTTTTTTTTTATTATTATATTTAAATTACTTACCTGTTTTAATAAACTTATAAGTTTTGCCTTTTTCTTCCTGAAAAAAGTTTTAATTATTTCGTAATAATACAAGTTGTCCTATTAGCTGATGGTCGCAGACGTAAATGACGTAAAGAAAATTTTATTTTATTTATAAATACACATCGTGTGTTTTGACAATAAATGTTAGCTCAATTAGAGAATGTGTTTTAAAGCAAACAAAAATTATGGTACTAAACATACCTTTTGTGTGCAACTTATATTATGATTTTAATTGTATAGTTGAACATATATATTTTATAGTAGCAAACATTTCACATAATTTAATATGTTTTGCTAGATCGGAGTAACTTTTTAGGTGTAAACACCATATAATATTATAATAGTGAATTTAAAAATGTTAAGGACAAAAAAATATATTTTCAAGTTATATTAGCACTATAATAAATATATTAAGGTAAACATATTAGGCAAATATGAATAAAAATGTTCGTAGTGACCACTTATTAATCATGTTTTTTCTCTGCGTGTACAAATCGATGCCATTTTTCAGCGAACAATGTGATTTGGATAAATAAGGTATTCATTAAGTACTCAAAGCTTCGAGGAAAACCATGCATTTGCATGAAATTTGACGCCCAAATCATTACAAAACCCTTAATTTAACTAGCAAATTTAATTTACAACTACATTTATTCCTTTTCATTTAAAAATAAAATGCAAAAGTTTAAACAGCAGTATCGACATCAGTGACATTTTTATAAATCACTACTTAATATTTACCCTCTCTTATCTTTGTAGTTGAACAAAAAAATTTTGATAAATTAAAATTCTCTTTAGGTGGAATGTCATTTTTTATGTTGCTTATAAAACAATTGGAACAGCATTCCATAATTATATGCATACGGATATTAATGCTTTATACTTCTGCTATTTTAAAGTTTAAATTTCTTAGAACAGCAAAATCCACGAAGTGCTCAAATATTGCAACATAAGAAATGTGTGTAATAGAAATTCATATACAGTCGTAACAAATAATACATATGTATATACATGAAATGTATTTTATGTAGAACTTTATGCATATGTACATTAGGGATATAACTTTTTGCAATTTTTGCAAACAACCAAAATACCACCTCATGGCCGTGTGGGGCATAAAAAAATATGGTGTCACTTTTCATCTTTCGTGAAAAAAGTTTCCGCACCGAAAGCGTTGAAGTTTTGCTTTTATTTTTTATTTTCATCATTAAATCGGTGGCTCTTGTCTTAAATAAGTTCGTTTTTGTTTAAATTCATATATAATCTTCAACATTAAACCACTTTTCATAAGTCTAATGCAAAATCAAAAGGGTTTCGATTTCCAAAAATAAAATTTACACATAATATGGAGTTTTAGGAATCGCTTACGGTGCGGAAACTTTTTTCACCGAATCAGCTTAAAAAACAGTTTTTTATTATCAGAACAAAATTCCCCACATGGCGCTGGAGTGGTATTTTGCACTCAAAAAAAAGTTATAACCTTAATGTACATACTCATGCATACAAATCTCAGAGAAAAATGCAAGTTACAAAAAGTCTTTGTATTTTATAAATTCTTAATGCAAATTCAACCGCCAAGTAACTTCTAGACATGAATACTGTGCCATATTTCCCAAACAAATTTGTTTCCATCTTGCAAAATAACTAGCAGAATCGTATTAAAAAAAAAAACAGCGAGTCGACGATACAACAAAATACTTGGAAACTTAAAATAAATAAAAGGCAGTTGGCTGGCTTGTTGGCTTTTAGACTAAATGTTTTGAAATGTACAAATTTAGACGAAGTTTAGCAAATACGCTGGGGTTTTAACGGAAAAGTAAAAAGACCTTGAATAAGACAAAAAATTTAAAAAATCCCAGCTGATACGAAAAAATATGCAATTTTAATGTATGGCTGCATAAAAAAAATGTTAATGTTGCAAAAGCGGTTTTTTGGGCAGTCGATTAAAAGACGACCTTCCCTTAATATGAAGAAAAACAGAATCGCTTATTATATGAGCATATATGTATACAATTTCCTGGTGTTGCTATAAGCATATCGATGGTTTTCTTTCGCAACCACGTAACTCGTTTTTTTCCGATTTTTTGTTTTAACCGGAAAAGTAATCAGAAAATACCGCCTTACAATTTTGCAATTTTTTTGTTTGGTGGAATATCGGATTTTTTCCTAATTCTTGGATTATAAAAGAATATATAGCAAAAAGTTTCAAATATTTGCAAAAAAAAATTGTTTTGTCTCTCCTGAAAAGTAGTTGTATTTGAGTTACGAGGTAACGGAAGAAAACCATCGATATGGATTCAACGATTGCATTCCCATTTTTGTCTGTCGCGAAAGCTCTGAGTTTGTTCTATGATTTGTTTATTCTTGCTCTTTTTCTATCCAGCTGCCAGCGCCAAGTGTAACTTGGACGTTTTCTACTGCAAGTGCCTTGTGGATGCCACTCAATGGCGTTTCTGGCTTTCTTGGATTATAGTCTTTGCAAGGCATGTCTATCCATCTCAATTTTCGCGTGCGAACCTCTGTTTTAACAGAGGACTGTCCAGCTTGTGCCCAGGACTCAGTGATATTTAACTTCAAAAAAAAATCTAATAAAACATTTCTGTTTAAAAGATTTACATGAAATAAAACATTAAGCATAATTCTTCGTCTTTTTAATGTTGGCAGTCGAATCAAAGCAACTCGTAACGAATATGATGGAAGCGCAGCATATTCTCGATAAACATCTCTTAAACAAAAAAGTAAAAACTGGTACTTTTGAACAGATTCAATAAGATTAAGATGAATGTTATAATAGGGGTCCCATACAATTGATTCATAACCTAAAATCGGTCTTCCAAGTGAAGTGAATAATCTTTTGGTGAAAAATGGGTCCTTAAATTCTTTTGCCCATCGTTTGATGAAAGCCAAGATTCCTCGAGCTTTATTAACAGGCTTCGTGATATGTTGTATTGAGTTTAATTATCCATCCAACAAAATACCAAGATCCATAATAACGTTTACCGACTCCAGTTTATGGCCACTGATTTAATAGGGACCATCAGCGTCATTAAAAAGGTTTACCTTGGTTTGTCTCAAGATAGGTTGGGAGTTCCAAACTTGAAGCCTTTTAATTGTATTGCAAAACTGCTTGCATTTGCTGTGGTAATTAGAGAATTGCCTTCGTCGTGGATATCTTTATTTTAAGGCCACATAAGGCCTCTTCAGTTTTCATTTGACTCAGTTTTAACTGCATATCATCTAATCTGTTCGACAACATTTGATCCGCCATATGCCATATAATGGATGTCTCTTGCCATCAGTGTTCTTTTCTTTTCAATGACCACACTAAACAGTAAAGGCGACAGTGGACAGCCTTGATTATTTCCTGTGCTTACATTTGTAGGACTACTTGTAGCATTCATGTACAATGCCGTAGTGCGAGCTATGATCTTGGTTGGTACTCCTTTGCAGCGCACAGTGGAAAATCGTAGAGTAAGACCAGCCCATAATTCATTTTTAAAAAGGTTCGAATTACAAAAAAATTTTTTTTTTTCGAAAAGCTAAGATGTCGAACTTAATAATTTGAGGAAAATATTTGATGTATGGTCAATAGCAATACTCGGAAATAAAGACCGTATTCACATCTTTTTACGACAACGATTTTTAACTATAAAAATAAAACGTATTTCAGAGCATATTTTTAATACAACTCACATTACAATTAAGGAGTTATATACCTTATTGGAAAGGTGATTTAATGTAGATTCCGATTTTATAAATAGCGGATCAGGTTTTAGTGAAAACGTTTGAAATTTTAGCTTCTGAATGATGTAATGTTGTTTTGGCTGCATGTAAAAACTTCGCTAAGGCTTTTAATTAGGAGCTCTGCTTAGCTCTGCGCTCATATGTAAAAAATTTTAAAGCTTAATATAATAGTAAAATACTATAAAAATATTAGCTGCGTATTCCTGCCTAAACAGAAGTTACATTCAATAATGTTAAAAAACTCAGTTATTTAGATAATTGAACAAATGATTTTTGTTAAAGTAGTTTTGCATTGTTATGTCATTTTTTTTTCCTAGATTAAAAAAAATTTAAAATTTGAGTAAAAAATAAAAATCTCGTTATATAAAAAAGTTGACTAGTAGGCTATTGATGGAAAGTTTAAGAATTGTCACAATTAATATATGTTTTTTGGTTATACTGTGCTTTTTTTTTTTGTGAAGAGATTATTAAAAATCAGTATTACATTAATTAAAAATGAATAATTTTAAGTGTTCAGTGCGTCAAATAATTGATACATATGTATATTGAAAGTGAGAGAAATACACAAAGTATTAACTTTTTTGTTGAAATCTTATGATGAAAAAAAAAGCCACTAACGAAGATGTTTTCAACAGACTTCTTTACACCTCTGATCCATATGTAACAAGTATAAGAAAACCATCCGCCAAACTTGCAAAAGATTTGGATGAAGATACGCTTAAACTGATGAAGTAACCACAAAAATGTCACGGTTAAAGTATTACTTAAATATTTAAAGTTACACTATACCTAACAGAATATGTAAATTTGATTCTATAAAATCAAAACCCAGTTAAAAATAGGAAAAGTGCAAATCAATAAAGTTATATTAACTGCATGTTTTTAGAAAACGTAAACAAGTGAGTGAGTGAGAAGTTATATTGAAAACAACAATAAAAAACGAAAATTTGTTTTTGTTTTCAATATAATTTCTCACTCACTCACTTGTTTACGTTTTCTAAAAACAGGCAGTAAGTTAGGTGTGGGTTAAAGTTATGTCACATAAATTAAAAACATTACAAATGTTAATATAATTAAAAAATTTTTTTCAAGTTAAAGTTACTATTTTGTACCAAATACATATTCAAGTCAGTCATCTCTATAAACAAAAAAGAAAATTCTTACCTTTGTTGTGAAATAAGTTCTGGTTTAATTTGGCTCATATTTTATAGAATAATAGCAAACACATTTAATATTATTCGTGCAAAATTTCCGAACTCTATCTCGAAGAACAAAAAAGTTACAGATTTTTGATCCGATAAGGACTAAAATTTTCCACTGTGCAGCGGCGCAATGGTGTAGAGTGTCGATCGCCTTTTCAAAGTCAACAAATATTAGATAGAAATGAGATCGTCCTTCCCTCATATGGCATAATAATCTTTAGACTATTAATACCGTATTTCCTGGGGCGGACATCAGCTTGTTCGCTGCGGACGTGCTAAGTGAGAGAGTCTGTTAATTATTTAATCCGTATGTTCGCAATCACCTTTTTCACCATGCTAAGCAGTATAATGCCCCTCAAGTTTTTATATTCCGTAAGAAATTTTAATTATGAGTCTCTCTTTCAATAATGTTACTAAGACTCGTTATTAAAATTTCTTACCTGCGTGACAAAAAGAAGGGAATTCGCCTACAGTTTTTTGTTCTGCATTCGTCTGTACGGAAGCAGACCTCTAAAACTATCAATATAGTTTCAATAAATAAAGTTAAACTTTCGATACTATTTAATATTTATATTAAATCTCAGCATCACTTTCTGAGTCAATCTAACGATGACCGTCCTGCTGTATGCCAGGCTGGCTGGCTGGCTGTCCATGTAACCTTGTTCGCAAAGTACAGGTAGCAATTTTGAAGATTATTTGAATTTGGTACATAGGTTATTATTGGCCTATTGAAAATGTGGTGAATCGGTTCATAATTTTTTATAGGAACCTTACAAGCTGCTTTCCGGAATAGGGTCTTTGTGCCCACATAAGCTATGAATTTTTTTAAAAATAGGAACACGAGGGGAGACAGGGCAATGTCTGCCTCTCAGAAACTATCAAACCTATCTTAACTATCCTATTCATATATTGACCGACTATATTTTCTTCATAATTTTTTTCGGATGTATTTTCTTATCCCTTACCAACTTTATTTATTTCGTAGCACTTTTATGGTACCCACTGTTTCCTTTTTGTCATTTTCACGATTTAAATTTTCCTCGTTCACATTTCCCCATCTAGTTGTCATCTTTTAAGCAAATGCATCTGGGTTCTTATGTTTCTTTTTAAAATTTTTCCAAAGAGTCTTGCTATTTTTCTTTCTGTTGAAAATGCGAAGGCATTTTCACTATGAAACATACCAACAGTTGAGAGCCACATGCCTCATCTTGCATTAATATTTTAGTAAGCAATTTTTTTTTTTATATTAAATAGAAGAAAAATAGTTGAACATTATTTACTGGTGTCTTAAATATTTATGAAGAATTTATTATGACTGAACATGTCAAGTTTTTTGAAAATATTTCTTATTAAAAAACTTTAATTTCGTTTTTGGGTTGTCCAATAAACTTGCAATTGGGGATAGAAGAGAGTGCCCCATAAAAATTATAAAAGACACAAATTTTATAAAGCTATAGCTTAAACAAGGCAGATGATCTAAAATAGGGCTTTCCATCGTTTTATGCTTCGCGGACGGCTTGAGAAGCAATTTTTTTCAACAGAACCTTAAATGTAGTTTTGCTACAAAAGGTACGTAAAAATAAATGTACACAGTATTATTAGCCAAAGTTTTCTGCTTTTTGTATTACTTAAAGACTTAACGATAAAAGTGAAATCTTTTCAAGTTTTTTAAATTTAAAGCATTGTTTGTAGTCTTCTAAGCGGATACCTATTAAGGAAATTATAAAAAATTTAAAAAAAAACCCAAAAAATCCGTCGTTATTACAAAATGTTGTTTAAAAATTTCTTCGAATCCACAAATCACCAGATTTTAAGTGCTTCAAGTTTGTGTTACCCTTTTGTTTTCATGTTTTATATTCAAGATGTGTTTAAGTTAAAGGCCAAAGAAAATTAACGACAAAAACGGATTACTTATGAAAGCATACGTAGGTTCAAAATTAAATTAAATAAAAACTGATCAGCTAAATCGGAAGTGTCTGGATCAGGACTAAGTGCCCCTTTACATTGCGCAGGTTTTGTCGTTAATAATGCCCTTTCCACTGTGTCAATAAGGAAAAATTCCTTAAATCTGTATTTTTAGTTTTGTAGGAAAGCAATTTTAAACTTTAAAGGATTTTTTTTAAAAAATATTTTTATTCAAATAAAATGATCACTTCTCTTCGGTTATAGTTTAAGCTTTTATACCAAAACGCAACTTACGTTGCAGAACGGAAGCAAACGTTGGCTTTTATTCCAAATTCTATTGCACATTGAAAATAAATAAAATCAAATCGTACAAAATAATTGGAACTTTGTTCATTTGTATTTTTAAACTTGGAGATTTCAAAGGTGCCAAAACTCAAATTTTGCTTAAGTCGACTTAAGCACTTTTTCATTTTTGCCACAATTATAAAGGATCAAGCTAATTGGCCTTAGGTAGAATCTTAAGATTTAATCAAATGACTTTAATATTACAAATAAGTTTAATAAAAAAACCTTACGTACTATTTTTAATTACTACGGCAACTGGTCCCTCTTCTAAGTACATAATTAAAGCGACCATCTCTCACCAAGGCGTGTGTAAGTAAGAATATTTTTTTCAGGGTTTAAAAAACTGCAGTCAAAACCAAAAACTGTGTGTACAACTTTTTGCTTTTTGAGTTGGTTTGACAGCGACTGTTTATATTTAATGAATTAGAAGAAAAAGCAACAGTTTTTTTTTTGCCAATGACAAATAAAAAAGTGGAGATAATGACAGTTTTTCTGCTTTGACTATAGTTTTTTAAACGCTGACTTATTTTGGATTTTCTTAATGCTTTCTTAAAAGGAAATTCGGCATTTAAAGCACCATAGAACTAAGATATTAATGCTTCTATTGGAACACCCTAACTTCTATAAATCAAAAAAGTATATTGGAATTTATTGTATTGCATTGTTTTGTATTATTTCTCTTTGCTTTCAAAGCATAGTTCTCATTCGTTTCGTATCATAGTTTTTTATTTTTATTGTTGAGAAACAATTGTTAAAGGAAATTTTTATTAATGCAACTGCCAATATCGTAAAGTTGTATCATTCGGCAACCCAAGCGGGAAGAACTTTTTATTAGATGATAACTGAAATGTGCTGCAAAACATTAAGCTAAACTATTTATTTGTGCAAAAAATTATTATTTAATTTATTTTATTGTATTTGTCAATAAAGAAATTTTAAGTAAAATGTTTAATATTTTTCACCATTAAGAGAAGAAAAGGCATACAGTTTTTGATTTAATTAAAATAGTTTTTTTGCTGAAACTAAAGTTTTAAAAGATTATGTTTCCACATTTAAGTCTTAAAAGCTTCTTGAAACTTTTGAGAGTAGTTTTTTATGTCATTGTGGCATCACAATTGATAATGACATTTAAAAAATAAAGTAAATAATGTGGGATTAGTAAAGTTCTTAAAGTGTAAAAAACCAGACAATAAAGTCGACAAATACAAAGAGATTGGATCAGACAGATTTTGTTTAGTGCATCAGAGATGGTTAAATCGTAGGCATTTTGCTACAAACAAAAGCACTTTTTGAGAAATGAAAATAGATACTTAACTTTTTATTTCTCAGTGAGTGATTGAGTAACTTGTTTACCGAATTACAAATTAATTAGGGTTTAGTCATCTTTATTTAGTAAAACTTCTTTCAAGGTGTTAAAAATTACTTAGCAAAAAGTGTTTAAAATATTGATTATTAAATTGTGGAGAATATTTCACATTTATGTATGATTAAAATCTTTTTGGCCAGTAAAAAAAGTATATTGGAATTTATTGTATTGCATTGTTTTGTATTATTTCTCTTTGCTTTCAAAGCATAGTTCTCATTCGTTTCGTATCATAGTTTTTTATTTTTGTTGTTGAGAAACAAATTTAAATTTTTTTTTTTTTTGTCAAATTTCAAGCTCTATAACTTGAATTTTGACACATATATTGAATTATAGACCAATCTTTACGAAGCTTTAATATTATAATACTTTGTTTAACCAAATTTTCCCACAATATTACAGTTTTAGGCGCACTAAAGCGTTTTCAGCGAGTGAGCTTTAATTGGGCATTTGAAAAACTTTAGGCCGATCATCGTTTGTTGTTGTCATAGGATAATTTCGTTACAACATAATAATTTATTAGTGATCTTAAGTCATATTAAAGTGATTTACAGAAGACGATTTTATATGGGACATTTGTTAATTTATTGACCGTTCACCATTTTTATTTTCATCCAAGATCCTTAGTGGAACATAGAGCCACAACAAAGTTTTTCAATCACTTCAACTTAATTTTCGTTATTTCAGCCTTGTTTAAATTATCTTGAACTTGACGTCTTATTATTGGAACGGGTCTTACTTTGTGGCGGCTGCCTTGTAGTTTCCATTCTAGGGACTTTTTGGCAATATTTTCTTCTGGGTTTCTTAGCATATGTCCTATCATTTGGCACTTCCTGCTCTTAATTGCGGCACACATAGGTATTTGCCTTCAACTTTGGTATTTTACTTGGTCCGATATTCGCGGCGTACAGCTGTTTAGGAATGCTCGGACTAAACCTAACTCATGTAGAGGTATTTCATGCTTCGCCTCCATAAAGAAAAACTGTCTAAGGATTTAAGTTGAATATTTGAATTTTGGGATTTTATTTAATTTTCGATACATCATATAGGGCTTCAATTACTTGCCTACAATTATTTAATTGATAAGCAATGTCGATCCACAGACGTATTAGAACGCTACCGAGATAGTTTAAGTCCCTCACTTATTCGAGGTGATGTTGTGTTATCATGCAAAAACGTACACAATAAATTTAACTCTTGCTTTGCTTCATTGCCGTAAGAAAAAAAGTAGTTAAAGCGAAATCAAAATAAAATGTCAACAAATCAATACACAGCAGTAAGAATCCGAATGCAGTACAAAAGGCTACTTTTTAGAAATAAATTCAGAAAAGTGGCGTGCGGCATAAAACAATAATTTTCACTTTCAATAAAATGCTTTTAACTTCTAAGTTCGTAAATGATCGTCCAAAAAAATATGCCAGAAGCAGTAGTGAAAATACAAAAAAATCTATTAGGTATATTTTCAGAAAACTTCATGTAAGCCTTCATTGTTGTTTTTCTCCACTACGACGCCAAATGTTAGTTTAAGGTAGTAAAAACTTATTAAACAGAATATAAATATAACATTTTTTAGGGTGATTGTTCCACATTTGAGTCCTTAATTGCTTTGGAGAACTTGCGACAATTTTGAATGAAAATCAATTTATTCTGTTAAGTCGTTTCAAGACAAGTGCTTTTTTAAGTAAAAAATAGACAGACGGACGAACAAGGTTAAATCGACTCAAATATTCTCAAGGACCCAGAATTTATAAACTTCATTCGGTCATAGATAAATATTTTTTAGTGTAACATGCGAAATGACAAATTTAGTTTTCCCCTTTTCACCACTTGCATATAAAAAAATATAAAAAATAAAAAAATTCTTAAAAAGTGGAATCATGACGTTTTGTTATTGAACTTCTCATGCATTCTTCACATTTAAATACAAATTTTCAAATCAATAAACTTTTGTTTAAACTATTGGCAAATATTTATATCAATCAGTGTAAAATAAGCAAAAACTAAAATCAATAAAAAAAATTCAAGCAAATAAAATAAAATAATAAAAACGAAGTTAAGTTTTGTAAAAAACCAAAAATACCGAAAAAAAATATTGTAAATTTAAAACTAAAAAGGCAAATATCCAAAGAAGGATTTCTAGCAATAAAAGTTACTTTAAATGAATTATAGATTTAATAACAAGAAAAAAAGAAGCTTCATATCTTAAAAAACAAAAACTATTATAAATTGTAAAAATTAAAATCTAAAAACAAATTTTAAATAATAAAATTAAGAATTTAAACTTGAGAATGCCAAAAGCAATCTTAAAAAATATTAATTATAAGAAATAAAATAAAAAAAATGTTTTGTACCTTCCACAGCAGCTTCAATATTGAAAAAGCCTAAATAATCGAATTTCCCTTAAAAATATAAATTATTTCTAACATAAACATTAGGAAATACAAAAATCAAGTTAAAACTTAATAAATTAAGAAACTAATGTACAGTAAAATTAAACAATTAAATAAATAAAACAAAATGTAAATTAAACAAACAAAACTGAAGGCAATTAATTAAACATGAAACTAAACTTAATTAAATTGCAATTGAGTAGATTAAAAATCAAACATCTACATCTGAACGTAGATTAATAAGTCAATGTATCTTCTGTTGGTGATTAATTTGTAAGATATAAATAAAATAAGAGAAAATATGAATAAAAAAATTCCTTAAAGTACATACTCTGAAAAATGTACATTTAGCCATAAATTAAGTTAAATTAAATGTAAAAAGTATAAAGAGAATGTATATTAAATTTCTATTAGCTGAATGTTTGTGAAAATTTTATGAAAAAAATTATTGAATTCATATAAAATGAATAAATAATATATCTTAATTTTAAGTCAATGTCTCTTAAATGTGATTAATTTTTTACTTTACCAAAACACAAACAATATTCTATTAACAAAAAAATTCCAACCAAATATTAACAAATTCCAAAAACTACAAATACAATTAATTATTCAAAAAGTACTTCCTGTGAATGTGTAGTTTTCAAAAAACTCCCTGAAATTTTAGTTCCTCTTTGTATTTTTTGTTTTGCCAAGCAACCATTTTCCTCAATATTGTTATTAATTTTTTGCTATCATTTCCATTGAATAAATTTAGTTAAATTAAAATATAAATTGAGCAAAACAAAACCAAAACCAAAGATTAAGCTACAAAAATAGTGAAAACAAATCTTCAAGAACTAAAGAACGATAAAGATACTCAATAAAAGTAATTAAGAGAAAACAAACTATTATAAAAAATACATTAAAGCGTTAATCTATTATTAAGGTGGAGGGAAAAAGAAAAGGTAAGTATAAATTTTCCAAGAAAACGGAGAAAATTTCGTCTCGAAGGTCGAATAGAGAGCACTTATAAGTTTGAGACACATAATAAATTGTGTTCTCTTTAGTTGCTAATAGTCGCTATTGAATCAAAACCTTTTTTTCCAGAGGGATAATTGTAGTTGTAAGTGGTTAAATTTTAGGGGCCGATGTTGATTTTGAATAAAACACAAATTATGTAGGAAATTACTGTCGTTTCTTTTTATTATGATAATATTGGTATGGTTCAATTATGAATGCAACAAAATATCGCACAGAAAAAATTCTCTAAAATTTTTTACCAATTAAAGCGTTAATCAAAAATAAAACCGGTTTTAATTAAAAATATAATCAAGTGAATTAAATGTTTAATCAAGTGAATTAAACGTTTAATCAAGTGAATTGATACAAATAATTGATACAATTAATTTGTTTACTGGTGCCAATTTAATTAATTTTTTAATTAATATCACAAATTTTTAATTGAAATCGATTTTATTTTTTTCTGTGCGGTCAAATGGCCACCGCGACTTCGGCGGCACACTTCCATCCGATGGTCGAAATTTTCGATGACGATGAGGCATAATTAAGGTACTATGCCGTTAATGTGCCGCATTATCTTGTCCTTTAGCTCTTGAATTGTTGCTGGGGTTATTTTCTTTGAAATAACCCCAAAGAAAGAAGTCCTACGGTGTCAAATCACATGATCCTGGCGGCCAATTGACATCGCCACTACGTGAGATAACACGGCCATTGAATTTGTCGCGCAAAAGAGCCATTGTTTCGTTTAGGCTAATGGCCGTTTTCTTATTACGCGATTATCTTTTTTCGCAACGAAAAACTGCACATTAAAGAAATTTGGTTTTCTCAATGTCTCATTTGCTTCTATTCTGTCGCAAAGCTAGCCAGCACTCATCTGCCTATTATGTATTTTCCTTTTATTTGCCGTACAGATAAATTCAATTAGTTGACTCCCAACTTTTACACTGTTTTTTTTTGTCGGTATATTGAGAAACCCAAAATCGTTAACGGACAGTTTATCGGTCTAATAAATTTATGTTGACATTAAGTAACAGACAGTTTGACGTAACATTGAGAAAATGGCCATAAATATTTATTTAATCAGTAACTTTTGTATTCTTCCAACAAAATAATATTTAATTATGTCATTAAATATCGGCTTCATTCATATTGAATCATCTAACGGCCACCAACGCCGTCCAAATTTGAGCTCCGTCGACTTTAGTTAACGTCTTAGATATTTCATTAGTAAACAAACCCGCGTGTCATTTTTTCGAGTAAAATTTGTTTTGTTAAAATTGTATTCTGTGGTTAAAATTATACATATTGTTTCTCTAAAATATTTTGTGATATATTTAAAAGGTTTAAAGTGTTTTAGAGTTGAAATTTATTTAATATCATTATGTGTGTTTGTTTTAATGATATTGCTCACCAAATTTATTTTATTTTTTATGTGCCCTAGATTTTTTTAAATAATAAACTATTTTATTTCTCGAAAAAATTATAATTTTTAGAAATTTTTTAATAAATTTTTGTTTTCTATTAAAATTTTTAAAAACTGTTTTATTTCGAATAATTAATTTGATAGCTAAGTTTGTAGCAAGTTACAAATAGTGAGCTGTAAGGCAACGTATAAACGACTAGCTTTTCGTTGACTGGAATTTAACTAACTTATAAATAGTTATTTTAAAAAAACCAGCTTAAAGCTACAAAAAGTTTACTGAAAGTTAATTGAAAGTAATGCAGAGTCGGACAGTTGACTACTTCTTAGGACATCGCAATGTTAAAATAGCTAGTTAATTCCATATAAAATTAATGCAAGTGTCAACCACCACTACTTGAGAAATAGTTAGCTTTCAGTTAATTTAAAGTTAACTGAATGTCCGACAGGGACAGTGAGAAGGAGAGACAACATATGCATTTAGTTAAGAATCATTAAAAACACTTTTAACCCTGTAACACATGTTTCACTTATTTTGTATTCCTCTTTGTTAACAGAAGCATCAGAAGACAGAAGAATGGCCCGATATGGTTTTCGTCATCATTCTACTTTGAAAACTTGATGTATTATTTAACTAAATAATTCTAACTAAAAGAATACGGGAATTCTCTTCTTTTTATAACATATTTTAAAAATGAAAAAAATGTATGTTTTTCTTTTTATGGTGCTGCTTTTTTTTCTATACAAAACAAGTAAAACAGGTTTTTATGGTTTTAATATTGAACAATTTTATTTTAACATTTTTCATTTAAAATAAACATGAAACCAAGATAATTTTAAATAGAGTTCATACTTTTGCAGAAATATCCTATGACTTTTAATCAACATTGCGCCATGTCAATTTAACATTGATATTTAATATTTTTATATTAAAAACAACAAAACCTATTTTTTGGTATTTTTTTAAAGTATTTTGTTGATGTCATATAACTACATAAACATATAATCTGATAACCTGTTTTCTGTAAACAACCCAACAGTATTGGAAATGCAAAAGTTAATTGCTTAAAATATTATTCGATTACGATTAAACGGTGCGATTACGATTATAAAAATGGTGCAAACACTAACTGCCTATTTCACGATGTCACTCGAACGTTTACGTTCGCACAAATAACATATAAAACAAAAACAAATTTTTTTGTTTTGTTTTTGTTTTATATGTTATTTGTGCGAACGTAAACGTTCGAGTGACATCGTGAAATAGGCAGTAATTAATATCCCGAGTTCTTTTTGCCGAATATCATCTAAATACCAACAATTACGTAAAATGCTCACATTTGCAGTCTAGTCATATCGAGATGATTCTCTATACAAATAAATGACTTCGAATTGCCATGAATAAAACTCTATCATTTCATTAATTACAAAGAATCATCTGAACATATGAACCTCAAACTGATTATGAAGTAAATAGCATCATTCAGAATAAATGTACCTTTCAAGTGAACTAGCGACGAAGCTTTATTCTGTATGTGTTTTCCTTAAATAGTCCATTAATGTTCACAGTTCCAATAAGTTAAAAATATTTTTTTTTCCATTGTTAATGCTTTACTTGGCAGTCACACGATCCAGTTGTTTCTTACAATTTGCAATACAGCCACACTTTTTTAACTAACACACTCCCTTTTTTTTAAATTAACCACGGATGGCTTTAAATCTTACCTTTTCATTCGTTTGGCAATTTTACGTTCAGTTGAACAGATGATTACAAGTTTAGTGAGCGAGTTTTTCGTTAGTCTTTATAAACTGTTTCCGTGATGACATCTTGAAAGTAAACTGCTTAAAATAAAGTGCAGCCTACGTCACAGCTTTCAATTTATGTAAATTTTGACAAACAGTTATTAAAAAGACTATCAAGACAAACTTGAACGTGTGGCTGCATGGTTAAAGAAGTACAAATTTGTTTATGTTTTTTATTGACAGCTTAGTCATCTCAAATGTAATGTAAACGGCTTTTATCATGGCGAATTCACACCAGGTGACCTTAGCTTGCTACGTAAGCGACAGCTGATTACTAACCATATGTCAAAATGGTATAGCGTTATGGTGGTTCTGGGGAATCTTTCATAAATTCTAAAATTTTCAGTTAGAATTATAAAATTAAAAACGTTTTTAAATTATTACATTTCAAAACACACAATTTAAATTAAAAATAAAATGAAATGACTATCATATACTTTTGACATACAGCTATTTTGCTTACTACAGCGAGTGTTGTATTATAACACCCACTTTGTATGAATTAGCCTTGAATTTGGTTAACTCAACTTATGCCCGTAATTTCTACAAATAGATATCTAGCTGTGTATAGATATCTATATTTTTCATAATTTTAAATCCTTTTTTTTACCTACGGGCTAAAGTGTAATGTATTTTAAGCCATCAATTTTCGATAGTTAATACACGTAGGCAAAATAAACGTTGAAATTACCAAAATAGTGGTAACAGATAGGTAAAGATAACTGTTAGGTACAAACATTTTGTTTAAGCGCCTTTAAAAACTCAGGTCTAAACATAACATAACAGCTTATTTTTGTTTTAAAGTGAAAAATGTTGGCATGACAAAGCTGCTCTTTGAAATGTTATCATCGCCATTATGAACTTGAACTTGCCAGTTTTTGGTTACCTTCGAAGCTTTTACACACGTTCCCAAATATCAACTAAAGTACAAAACACCAACAAGCAGATAATAAATCTTGTTTTCAAAAAAAAGACAATTGCTTCAGAAATAAAACAAATACTCATTTATTTAAACGCACCGATATTTTCATTATAAAAGTGTAAGTGGACATTAAAGCAACAATTACACAGTTTACTAGTAACACATAAAAAAAAAAAAGTAATTTCTTTTGAATTAACAAGGACGAATTGCAGGTTCTCGTTTATTTAAGTGAAATTATACTGGCAGCCGACATATGCGTTTAAAATACTCCCAGCAATCGTTTATCATTGTGAAAGTAAGACACAGAAGTATACAACAGCAAAAAAAAACAGAAACACTGGAGAGAAAAAGAACACTGAAATGAATTGCACTCGAACAGTGTCATTTTCACCATCCACACTTGCATACATACATACACACAGAAAAAAATACAAATGTAAAATTAACATGGAAAAATGTTGATTGAGAATCATAGTAAATTTTTGCAAAAGTATGCCTTTTTTTTAAATTCATCATTATTGCATATTAATTTTAAATAAAATAACCTTAAATCACGTTTATTTAATATTATTCACTGTTAAAATAAAAAAATGTTAAAATATAAATAAATATGGATTCAATATTGAATCCATAAAAACCAGTTTTATATTAAAATCAAAAGTGTATCTTGTTAAATTAACATGCATACATACTAGGGTATTCATTTAATCGGGCTTTTGCTTTAATCGGTTAATCGCTCGATTAATTAACCGAGGTTTTGATTTAATCGGTTAGTAATCGGTTAATTTTGTTATTGATCGGTTAACCGATTAATAAAGATTTTTAAAAAATTTTGCAATTTCAATAAATAAAAATGCATAAATTATTTATTATTTGGAGTTTATTAGTAAAAAAAAAATAGCAATTCTTCAACTAAATTAAAACAAAAATGGTTTCATTCCGAAAAATGTTTTCGTCATTTTCTAAAGCACCAAAATACGGAACAAATTTCGTTTCCGAACGGAATTGTACTCTGTGATATGGCTGTATACGGGCAGTTCCAGCGAAATGTCTACTTTGTGTAACGTAAAGCCAGAAGTAATTTAAATTGTTTCTCAAAAAATTTTATATGTAGCTCTACATTTAGTAATAAAAGCGATAACAGTTGAACAACATGGTCCTAAAATACAACCTTATTTGCATTCTGGCGTTACATTTAAAAAAAGCAGACTTTTCTCTGGAAATGCCCATATGTACCTTTAAACGGGCAAAGATTTTTAAATTTGAACGCTTGAAAAATAATTCTATATAAGTGCAAAGCCTACTTAAAATGGTTTTATATAAAACGTCTTGCTCAGTTCGCAGTCTTATTTAGTTTTGTAATGCAAGTCAAAGTCCACTTCTGTTTTTTTAACGTCACGCATCTACAAATCCTTAGCGTCGATTGTTGTAATTTTTTTTTCTGAATGTAGTGCTACTTCATAACTTTGTATATATAAAACTCCTTTTTACAAATTTGACTTCTTCATTTACTTTTTTTATATTTTGTGGTACAAATATCACGACACGTTAAAATGGAAATGCCGATATGTATTTATTTAAAAATAGACTAAGATTTTATTTATTAGTATTGTTTTAGTTAATTCAATGGTTAAAGGAGATCTTATAAAAAAATCTTTTGGAATAATAGTTTGGCTTAAATTCTTTTCTTTAGTTTTGATAAAACTTGACTTGGAAAAAATTCTTTCACTTATCGTATATGTTGGAGAAATCGAAAGCACCCAAATTACAGGATATCTAATTTCTCAGTCCTTTGCCAGGATTTCTCTAAACATATAAAATATTCCATTATGCCATTAGAGTCCTGTTTTATTTTTTAAAATTGTTAACCCTTCTAATTGTTTTGGCTAATTCTGTTAAAAGATTGCTTGTGTTACTATCAATAGTTTCTTTTGTTGTCAGGTCATCACCTAAATATATTGTATGAACAAATATTTTCTAAGCACATTTCTTTTATATATGAGACGAAACAAATAATTAAAAGTAGAAAAAATATTGTATAATACTTCAAAAAAATTTTAAATTTTGTTATATCGGTTAATCGGTTAATCGACTTAAATTAACCGGTTTAATCGTTAATCGAAAATAGACAATTTTAAATTAACCGATCAGTTAATCGGGTAGTAATTAATCGGTTAACCGATTAACGGTTAACCGAATGAATACCCTAATACATACTTAAATATGTACATTTTTTTATTTTCATTTTTAAAATATGTTATAAAAAGAAGACAATTCCCGTATTCTTTTAATTAAATAGTTAGTTAGTAAATAGTTAGTTAAATAGTACATCAAGTTTTCAAAGTAGAATGATGACGAAAGCCATATCGGGCGATTCTGTTGATGCTTCTGTTAACAAAGGAGAATACAAATTAAGTGAAACATGTGTTACATGGGTAAGTGTTTTGAATTATTCTTAAATAAATGCATATGTTGTCTCTGAAGTTTATTCACACTATTATAACATACGCAAACCAATTTGATTCTACATGAAATTCACGTTGTTAAACTTGAAATAACTTATATTCAACGTGATTCGGATTGTTATGTCAATATAAATTACATTTTGCTCTAACTTTACTGCAATGTTAAATTAACATGAACTATAGTTATTTTAAAAGAAAAAATGTTGTTCGCAAGATATTCTAAAATCAGGTTGAATTAACATGAAAAACGTATGAAGCAAAATCACCACCGAAAAATTTTAAATCAACCTTTTTTTCTACGTGTTTAACTTTATTTTTTTCTGTGTGTACATACTTACATTTATACACCCAACTTTACATTTACGGGATGCAATTTTAGTTTCCTGTTTTTGGCTTCCAGTTGAAATTCTGTTAGCACTCAACTGCCGAAAATGCATTCGTCAGCATTTTTTCAAATTTCATGAGACACAAGCAAAATTGTATGTAAGAGTAGGTATGTCATTCACTGAGTTTAACTGGAGATGGCCAAAAGGGTATTCGGTCAGTCAGATTCTGACCACAAGAATTTAACTCTTTTCAGTTTTTAGACTTTTTGTGATTACTCAGTGCTTTACAAACTAAAAGGATTGTTGAGGTATAGATTTGTATGCTAAAATTAAGATTAATTCATTAGTTTCATTTAAAGCATTCGTTTGCAGGCGTTGTGGGTTTCTGCATAAATGGATTTTAAATATATCTTAAAGAAAAGTTCATAATATTATCCTTCCGCACTAAACTTTAGCTAAAAAGCATAAAAAAGGTTTATATAACTACTAATTTTTTTATACAAAATCTTGTGTGGAATTTCTCAAAGAACTTATCGAGACTAAGAACTCCCCATTTTGGGTTTTGTGATTTTAACTGCTCTTCGGATTTTATGCCCTCATGTACAACGTACATTGTACATTTTGGCTAAAACTTGAACTTGAACATGCTATTTTTCTCACGGCTATATCTCGAAATCGAATTCGAATCCCGATGACAGGAAAACATTATCAACTAGGAGAAAACAAGTGCAAAACAAACTTCCTCGAAAAAAATTCATCTAGTGCCTCAAAATTACTAAAATGACCAATTTTAATTTTCTATACCTTTTTTACAATTTTTGGCCCATAACTTCTTTTGTTAGTTTCGATAAGAATTTCCAGAAATTCCACACGAGAAGGAGCATGCACTCAATGACTTTAGAAATCATACACAGTGTTTTTATTTATTCACGTTATATAAAAATATTATAATTTAAAATATATTTTGTCAACTCATTTTGACGTTTAAACCAGTGTTCGAAAATAAACAGAACATTATTGAGCGGTCGGTTTACACACCCAGGAACGATATCTAGTTTTTTAGTGTTTGTGTAGACAAACACAACCCTTAATCCCGTTCGTAACTATTTCAAGAAAGAGCTGAACATTATATAGTGTTATGTTCTTTGTTAAAAAAAAAAAACAGAACAATTGTAGTGATACTGTAGACAAACATTTCACAAGGTGTAATATGTCTTAAAATAATAACATGAAAAAATACGACTATTAAGAACAACCCCTTATAATTCAGTGTGCTACTTTAATTTAAATCAGCTGATTTAAAACAAATATAAAAAATAATTACTAACCAATAATTAAAATATTTTTTAATTCTAATCCATGAATTAATAAATTAAATTAGATCTTACCTGACTATTTTCCATTTTTCAGACGCAAATCAGAAATAAATTTTATTTTGTTTGTTAACCAAACAGCAGAGTCCTAAGCTGATCTAATTTGACGCCGCAAGTGATTTGTTGCAAAAATTGCTAGCCGCAGGTAAAATTGGAATGTTAGCCGGATAAAATTTTACCATCAACGCAGGTCTTTTCGGATTACATTACGACAGCACAATAAACATAGCAAGCAAAGTTCTATTTATTTAAGACACTTTTTGTTTACAAAGCAACAACAATATTTTTAAGCCATTGTACAATATTAGAACATTATGACAATATAACATGATAGCACACCTTGTGAATACCCCAATTATATTTTAATGATCTATAATGTTTCTTTTTTTACATTTTTTTTTACAAACAAAAAAAAATTTTTGCACGAATGTATTGTATAGTTTTTTTTGTTTAAAATTTTTTTGCTGGTTTTTTGTTTTTTTTTCATATGTGTATTTTGTTTTTGTGAAAAATGTTTGGTTTTTTTTACCAGCCAAAAGGGCGCTGTGCTAAGCGAACAGAAACGAACAGTTATGAGCTGAAACGAACACAATGAAGTTTGTGGTTTAAAAAAAAACCAAACGGAATTAAATGTGCTCATCTTGAGCGATATTTCCGATTTTGATAGTGATGACTCGGTCAGAGATCCGGATTTTTTGTGTGAAGAAGATCTTCCAAGATTTTAAAAATTTTTTAGTGAAACCTCAAAGATTTGTTAAAAACAGATAAACTCAATGGTGTTAATGCAATTATTTTTAGTGACGAGTTTTTTAAAATTGTTGAAATGGTAATAAAAAATATAAGCATATTTTATAACCTTCACCATAAAATGGTTTAATAATCTATCTTATCTAATATTTAAATAAAAACCGGTGTTGTGAAAAATTTGTCTTTATTTTTCTTTAATTTAATTACATATTTTTATAACTACATAGGTATTAATTTGTTTTTATTAAATATCGCGGTATCTACATCGTTTATGTTTAAAAATTTCAAAATTTTTAACTAACAAATTAAACCTTATATAGCTGAACGGTCTAAGGGGTTGTTCAGTAAACAAGAGGTTCCAAGTTTAACCCCAGTTTCAGCTATATTTATAACAAAATTGGTTAAGGGTGTAAATATTATGATTCGGTATAGCCGTATATAGCACTCTCACTTGTAATTTATTGATTTTCAATATTAATAAGATGGACAAAACTCGTCACCAACGGAAATGGGTGGCTTAATTGCTGTTTGCCAAGTTTGCAACCAAAAAATCATCATCATTTTGTTAACATACAGTATCAATCAATCATTTACTAATTACTGCATTTTTTACACAAATCAGTAAAATTTACTGAATACTGATTTTTTTTTCAGTAATCATCAGTACTTTTTACTGCATACTGATTTTTGTTTTTAATAACCAGTAAAATTTACTGAATACTGATTTTTTTTTTTTCAGTAATCAGTAAAAAAAGAAAATACTGAAAAATGCCCATCTATGTTAGTGAGCTAGTCTATCAGCGCCGAGGTTGCGGGATCGATTCCCGCCAGCGCCACTAGATAAAAAAAATAAAAAAAAAAAATTTGAATAAGAACAACTTTGATTAAAAAAAAAAAAAAACAAATTCAAAAATATTAAAAAAAATAAAATAAAAAAAGTCTATCAGCGCCGAGGTTTGCGGGATCGATTCCCGCCAGCGACTCTGGTAAAAAAAAAAAAGTTGAACAACTTTGATTAAAAAAAAAAAAAATTGTTTTTACTTTTTTGAAAGTATTCATTCAATGAATAAGATTCATAGATCTAATGTAATGTTTCATTAAATACATTTTAATGAAACAGGTTTCACTGATCCAACGAAACACTGCATAAGTTCCTTTTTAATGCAATTTTTCATGGGATTAACGTCAGAATTCATTGGTATTCTGAAGAAAATTCTTTCAGTGCAGTAAAGTTGATGTCTTCCTATGTTGGTGGTAGATCCCAAGCGACTTACCACGGCTCAGATGTATCAAACACCTGCATACTAAGAAGGGGCGTACCATAGGAATCAACATTTGGTCCTCTTCTTTACTCGATATATTCGAAAGACCTACCATCCCGATAAAAGTTTAGCGAGAAACAAATTTACGCTGACGATGTGCAGCTTTACATAACTTGCGAACCAAGTAATAAAATTGATTGTGTCGACAAATTAAACCATGATCTTAATAATATTTACAATTGGGCCGTTACTAACGGTCTTTGTTTAAATGCAAAAAACATCAAATGCCATGATTATTGGTAAATCACTTTATATCCCCTCGTTTATTCCGCTGATACAAATAAACAATGAAAAACTTCAAATAGTCAAGACAACAAAAAATCTCTGAGCTCAATTGGTCTAATCATATCAATTATATATGTGGTGTTACTCACGCAATGTTAAAGCCCTTATGAAACTTCATTTTTTATTCATTAATTGATATAGAATTGATAGAAAGAAACAGTAAATGTTAGAAAGAGCAAACTATAAAAAAATGTAAACAAAGTGTTTTAGTTTTTTTTCTCTTGTTATGGTTTTGTTTCAGGGATGGCGTTGAGAATTTTTAAAATTGTACTAACAACCTTTAAAAATTGTACTTTTTTACCCTAATTGTACCAAAAGATTTTTTTAGTTGAAATTAATTATATTTATGTTCATAAAAATCACAACAAAAAAGTATTATAATTCTTAGTTTAAGAAGTATCAACAAAAAAGTACAATTGAAACAACTAAGCCATCCCTGTTTTGCTTATATTATTAAATGTTGCCAACTTTTTGTTTATGAGAAACCTAAAAACAAAAAGCGGTTAATCGCTGAATTTGCCCATAAACCGCTGATTCAGTAGCACTTTTTATATTTCAAGCTTGAAATGTCAATTTTAAGTTAAACAATTTTACATTTTTTTTGACATAACTTCATTTTTTATCGATAACATTTTTTTAAAATTGTTGACAGTTTGCCATTTATCTTAATACAGCTGAACTCTTTTCACTTGGTAAATTTTTCTATTACATTGTATTTGCACTGTTCACCAAAACTTGAACAATGCATTAAAAATGTAGTGTCATAAGGGCTTAAGAAATCTATGGAGGACGCAATATTTCACTCCTCTCAAAGTTAGAATGCTAATTGCTAAAACGTACCTCCTGCCAAAACTTCTATATGCCTGCGAACTCTTTTCAAACTGTGACTCAGTATGCGAATCTAAGCTTAATGTGACACTTAACAATATTTCTAGATATGTATTTGCCCGTATTTGTCTTGATACTCAAAATAATCTGCAAGTTGACAATCGAAAACCTTATTGTTTCTACAAAAGATGATTTTTACTTGTTAAATATTTATACAGAAGATTAACTTTTTCAAGAGGAAAAAATATAAACTCCATTCGCTACCGTAGCCTTGTTTTAGTTTTACGTTTCTACAATTCGCCTGTGGAACCGACTACCTCCCCATATTCAATTCATTAGCAATGCAAACAGTCTTAAATCTGCCATTTTTAAACATTTTGTTATAATTCTTTGGTAAATTATTCATTATCATTTTTTTTTTTTTTTAATTTAAATTTTCAACCCCGTATTCATAAAGGATTATTAAATTTATCAAACTTTCATTTAGGAAAATTTTCACAAAAAATTTGATATGTAAAATTTAAAATATTTTTATGAATACGGACATAAATCTTTATTTTTATATTTGTTTACTTATTTGTATTAATTTTTTATTTATTTATTTATATGTTTAATTTTAATTTTTTATTTTACTGTGCCACATATGTATCACATTAATTCTACAGTACTGTAATATAAGATACCGTTCTTGTTGTACTGTCTTATCTAATAAAGAATCAATTCAATTCAAACTTTTAATTTAGTATATTTTTTTTTAAATGGCATTAAAAAAAACACATTAAATTTTTTTATAACGTTGTTTTTTTTTGCAGCGTGGCACTTAATTTTTATACATGAACATATACACAATAAAGGTTTACAAGAAGTCACTTTGGTCTTTGCTTGCGAATTATAGCGATGGTGATAGCGATTTCCAACACTCCAATTCAGTGTCTTCAAATCGTTATAGCATTTTTTTACGAAATGTTATTGCCAGCACATAAACCAGTGCTATTTAGCATAAAATATTACTTTAGTACTTTGAACTTTAGAACACTTTCAACTTTCTAAATATGAATATCGGGCATGCTCTAGAAATCGAAATGAAGTGGATTTAAAATCGGTCAAATTCTAAATAGAACTCTGTAATAAAAGTTTACAAAAACATAATTTTTATCTACTTCATTCTCTGAGTACCAGTTATTTTTACAATAACAACTCTTAAAACCAGAAGAATCTAGGGTCATTTTGTTAATAATTAAACTTAAAAACTCGTTCGATTTCACTTCATTTCGTTTTTTAGAACATGCCCGTATATGCTAGTAGGAACTTACCCCCTTATTCATATAAAGTATTTTTATTTTATAAAAAGTTTGTTAAACGAATTTTCATAGAAACATTATTTTATACTATCGCCATCGATATTTAAAACGGCATTCGATATTTGTGATAGTTCTTAACTATCGAAATTATCGATAGTGGCAACGAAAATGTTCCATCACTACTTTGAACCACCCACTCTGAAAGACTTGCAAATTAAGCAAATTGAACTTGCTACAAGTAAACATTCCTTTTAGATTTTAAGAATCATTAAAGAATTTTCAGAAATTGCTAAAAATATTAACTAATTTTCAGAACAGTTTAAATAACCACAAACATAGCAATAATAGAAATGTTTGCAAGAGATAAACAAGATTTTCCAACTTTAATTTGGGTAATTAAAGAGAGAAAAACAGCAAAATATTCATTCATATATTTTTTTTTTTTCGTCTTATAAAAAACGAATTTTTGTGTTCATAGTATCAGACATTAGGGGCAAAAATATAGCATGGTTAAAGATAAATCTATTTTAATTACAAAGACATATTTTAACAAAATATTCTTTTGAGTTTTTGTAATTTATAACTTCATTCAACTCCACGCCACTTTAGTAGTTTCTGTATAAAATAACAAAAGCCTTTTTATATTTATAAATAAGAAAACTGAAGACTGATGTGTCTATTTCCAGCCAATAGGCACAACACTTGAGACTATCGTACATAGCAAATTTCAATTTATACCTATTTCTTTTAACACAGCTATTAAGTCACATAGGACTCTCTAAGAGTAAACAAATACATTCATGTACAGTTAATTTTTGTGTTTATTTTGCCACTAAATTTGTTATGGTAATATTGCCATTGGCAAATATTTGCAAAACCTAACAAGTAAGAAAGCATAGTCGGTCAAGTGCGATCATATGATACCCTACGGTACAGCATTTACCGACATATTTTTTACACTGGAAATTAATTTACATTAGCAATGCCGTTTGGCCTAATCTCATGCAGCAGCTGTCTAACTTTCGCTGTTTATGGAAAAATGGCAGCAGCATTTGTTGAGTAGCAAAAGCACCAAATAGGAACAGCCACAGGCAACACTTTCTCCAATCATGACAAATCCGCCCTTCTTGCGGTTATGGGTATAACCCACAGTCACCACGTGATCCCCGAATTCATGCCCCCACAATTATGGCAATCCCCGTGCATCGTCCCGCAAAAAACACATCCCATTAGAGTACTCAAAAACCAACGCACACCCAGCTGACTCCTTATAACCTCAACTTTTCATCCGCTTTCAATTTCAAAGCTGCTTCCTCCACCCGACACTTCACTAACTAACATTACCAACGCAATACCCATGTTGACCATCTTATAAAACGAGCCTCTCAAAGAACTTATTTAAAGGACGAAAACACCCCTCTCTAAGAGAATTTGCACCTGGGTGGCTCAGCCAACAGTCAGTCAGTTGCCGTGTCACCGGAACCTTTTGACTCCCGTGATACCAGATAGGTTTTCCGGTCGGCCTGCAGTCTCAAGAAATCACAAGGACTGCAGGGAGCCTATCAATTTGTATAATAGTCGGGTTCCAGGTTAACTGCATCTTATTTGGCACGTCCAGCTGGACGTATATACAGACATTTTTAGATCGATTTGAAAAGTGATTCTAGGTCGATCGGTATGCTTAAATGTGGGCCTAGAATTAATATTTCTATTTGTTACACACATAACCACAAACGGATCTTCACCTAAACTCGTATAGGGTTAAACAAGATACAACCTAAAAAATATTTGAAAGAAGTGATTTTGAAAAAAGAAAACCACAAAAATTTATTCAGCAAAAAAACTCTGTGAACACATAAATTAACCACAAAATAGAGAGTAACAAGACTTGACCAATCAACAATTTTGCTCAAATGAATAACATGTTTAATATTCTTACGAAGTAAACAAATTAGTAATTATCTGTATACTGAACATACTGATAAGTACATCTAGTAAGAATGTAATATGTTAAATGTGTTTTTCGTTATATTTTTCGGCTTGAGGTCTGTTTCATTAAATAGAATAAAAATAAAAACTCTTGTTTTGTTTTAATTTTTATTATCTATTAATTCCAATATTTCTATCAACTTTGTTGGTCATCCTCAGGGAACTAGTCTATGTATATATTATATATATAAAAAGAAGTGTACACTTTGATGTCACCACTAATTGCAAAAGCGGGTCGTTCGACTTAAACGAAAACTATCACGATACTTTGGGGATAGTCGGTAGATGGTTTATGTGAAGTTTGGATGAAATCGGCCCAGTGGTTCCAGAGATATTGCATTTAGATTTTCCTATATATTATTCCCATATTAATTTCAACAAAATGGGTTTCATTATCCATATTATGATTTTTTATTGTTACCTGAAAAGTTACCAAATCGTAATGCCTTATGTGTACAATGACATTCGGAATAGATCTTAATGTATATATTTTATATCGCTAGAGGGCGTAACATAGGGCAAAACGGGTAAAAGCTCCCCCTCCCAATATTTTCTTAACTGATTAACCGATTTTCTTGAAATTTCGCAGGCAAATAGTGTTACATCTGGAAGGAACTATAGCCTATAATTTTTATTATTCAGGGCGTGAAATTGGGCAAGAGAGGCAAACGCTCCCCCTCCCTATATCTTTTTAACTAATCAACCGGTATTCTTTTAATTTGGCATGCAGATACTGTAATATCTAAAGGAACTTTAAGATATACATGTTTTTGAATTTCCAACAATTAGGGCGTAAAATAGGGCAAAAAGGGTAAAAGCTCCATCTCCCCATGTCTTCTTAATTAATTATCCGATGGAAGTTTCAAGTCTTGAAGGAATTTAAAGCTATACATTTTAACATTAACGGCGTAAAATAAAGGTAAACGGGTAAAAGCACCCCCATCCAATATCTTCTTAATTAATTAAACGCTTCTTTTGATAAGTTTATGTATCTTTATTAAACGTTTTTTTCTCCGGTTATTCTACTTCGGCTTTGCAATACTACACGATTGGTCGTTAACAAATTAATGAAAAACGTTATCGAAGCTACCTTTTTGAATGGTAAATTCCGAGACGAAAATGTTTTGCTGCCACGAACTCCGATGATTGCCACAGACGTCCCAAATTAATTCAAATTTCCTTTTAGATTGGCATTGGCAATGCCAGAGTTTTTAGAGTTTTTTATATAGACTTTGACGTTTGGTATAACAAAAAATTTTCAGGTGAAGACCCCATGCAATAAAAATTGATTATCTCTGTTTGATTATCATACTTCAGGATAAAAAATACATCACTTTTTTATGTTTAACTTTTGAATATGTAACGAAAAGAAATAAAGAAATAAATAGCTATTGTTTTTTTTTCATCGCCGATTATGGTATAAAGCGCTCAAGTGAAAGAAAGAGGAATTTATTTTACTTGAAATTAGGTGTATGGCAAAACAACGTTTGCCGGGACAGCTAGTTATGATATAAAAATTTAATAACAAACAATTTACTTAATATTTTTAATATTTTTTTCAATTTAAACAAAATCTAGTAGGTTTGATTTGAAATTTTCCTCAAAATTTATCAACATTGCAACTTTTTGATATTAGCGAGATTGTGTAATTTGTACCTTAATAAAGGGTAAAATGTTTTTTGCATTATTATTAACAAAAAAATGTCCGGTACCGGATATGCATATTTGGTTTTTTAGATGTTAAAATATCTTCAACAAAATTAAAAAGAAATTATCGGTACAAAAGCCCAACCCGGTGCGCTTCGCTTCCCCATTGAAATAAAATTAGTAAAATTTCTTTAAAACGATGCAATTTGTACCAAATTTAGATACTTTTACCGTCACCGTTCTTCAGATATGCAGAAATGTATATTTTTCTCCAATCCAGCCTACTTGAACACTTTACTATGACCGTTCTCCAGGCATACAGAAATTTATACTGTCTTTGCATCGGAGGTGCCGCGCCTCCTTATTCAGACAGTTGTCTTGCATAGATAACCAAACTATTTGTTCCAAATTTAAAAACTTTTACTTAAACCGTAATCGAGATATAGAGAAACTTATATTGTTTTGTATTCCAAATGCAACTCCCACTTCTCTATACCAGTCCAGTTTTTGACAAATTTTTTGTATAGAAAAGCAAACTATTTGTTCAAACTTAAAAACTTTTACTGTAACCGTTATCCAGATATTCAGAAACTTTTAGTGTAGTTCTATGGGAGGTGCCGTGCTCACTTTTACAATTAAGCCTGCTATTTTGTACAAATAACCAAGATATTAGTACGAAATTCAAAAAAAAAAAAAAAAAAAAAACTGCTACCATTCCCAAGATATACAGTAATATGTATTGTCATTGTATGGAAGGTGCCACGAAACTTCTTTAAATCAGCCCACTTTTTGGCAGATGTTTTGTATAGATAACCAAAATATTTGTTCCAAATTTGGAAAAGTCAAATGTAACCGTTCTCAGTCATTCTTCGTATCGGAGGTTAGGAGCATATGGCCTCCACAAAGCATCTCCATCGTTGCAGTTTTTCCGTGTATGATGTATCTACCGTTGTTCTTGGAGTATCGATCCATTCAATATTGAATATTTTGCCTACACTTAGTTTCGTTAATCAATTGTTGTTCCAGTTAATAGATGATTAGACTGCTGTAGCTGGTAAACAACGCCCTCCGTTTATTTTGGTGTAGTGGTGGAGAACCTTGCTACCATTTTTTCCAGAGGTATGTATGAATGTATGTATAAATTTTCTTGTATTCAATAATAAAATGTTAATGCAATTTTTTATACTGATGAGGCCCAACGTTTTGCTCAACTCTATAAAAAATTGATTTTTTAATGCATTTACAAATATTTTTCTTTAGCAAATTAAAATATAACCGAACATTATTGTAACAACTGAAAAGGTTGTACTACTCATATTTCTAATAATGCTAGAACTATTAGATCAAAAAAATAGAAGAACAAAAGAAATAAAACAAACAATGCATAAATACATTTTTAAACAAGTTGATTTACATAATTTGTGAAGTATTTTTATTTCTGTCCGACCGTCCGTTTGTCCAGATGTTTCTCTAACGTTTGCTCATTTTAGTAAATAAAAATTCTTAAAATATTCAAGCTGTTTCATACAAATATTTGTTTTTTTCAGGAAAATATTTCAAATCATCATCAACAAATGTGAAAGGGGTATAAATTCATCTATGCTTTGGATGTATTTATGTTAATATAAATATGAGATGTGCACATGTTAGTGATTTTATTAATTCAGATGATATATTAAGAATAAGTTTTAATGAAACAATATTTTGTTTTAAGTCGGACAGTGGCCTGAAATAATAAAAAAAACAGAAAATAATAAATAGCTTTAAAACTACTTACGCTATTTTTTTTTTTAACATATGAGGAGATCCATAACAAAACGCAACAATTCCACTACAAAAATTTTTTCGGATAAATGAAAAAAATTAATTAAAATGTTCGCCACTCTGCGTCACAAATGTTTGACAGAAAAAAGTCTGAGATTTTTAGTGACGTGCATTTGCCTATAATTTCGTAAAAGTGTGTTGTGAGTAATTTCCTTGTGTGTTGAGTTTCTGTTACAATGCACATCGGTCAGACATGTACTTTTTTTATTTTGTTCTTTTTCACTTTTTATAGTTTAATATAAAGCAAAAGATTAAAAACACTTCAAATCAACTAAATTTATATGTTCTTTTCATATACCGTTACTTATTATTAATTCGTATAGCGAAAAACACAAAACCTTTTATAGTGTTGAAAAATTGATTGTGACCAGTTTTAAGCGTTTGATTAAACAGTGTTTTAGCAACTAAAAGAAAGTAATATAAATAAAAATTTTTGGGATAATCAAGTTTAAGGTAAGTGTTTTAAATATGTTTTAAAAAATATTACTAAATTTTCGAGCTTAAGGTATTTTTTTATAAAAAAACTTTTAACATTTATTTAAAACCAATATTTCGGCACTTCCTTGAGTGCCTTCTTCAGGGTTTTTTCTTAATTTATAAATTTTTAACAAATTTAACAATAACTGACAAATTAAAAAACTTTTAATTTAAAAACAAAAAAAAAAATATTTTTCAAATCAAACTTGATATGTTACAATATAAATAAAATTTGAACTTTCGTTTCTATTTTTATAAATAAAGTGTCTATAATTTTGTGCTACATTTTCAGTGTCTGACTTAAAATTATTTCTCGAAATTGTCAGAACCTTTATAATTTGTAACATTTCTAACATAAATCTACGTTTATAATTATTTTCTGTGTTTAAAACAGTTGTATTTTCAAAATCTGGATAATGATTTAGATTAGCACAATGAGTTGATAAAGCTGTTTTTTGTGATATATTTCTATATTTTTTGATCTGATTTATGTCCTGCTATACTGGTTAAAGTTAATGAGGCTTATTGTGAAAATGGGCGTTCAAATCAAAATGCATATCGTGCACTTCGTGGTTTTTTCGGTCAATTTAATCGTCCAAATGTGCGTACAATCAGAAAACCAGTGCATGCTCGTACAGCTCGTACTGCAGAAAATGTTGCTGCTGTTTGCGATAGTGTGTCTCAAGAGACGTCCACCTCAACTCGTCGTCGTGGTCAACAATTGTACCTCACGCTCGTCGTTGATAAACATTATGCGTAAAGACGCTGACAAGGTGCAATTGACTCAAGACTAAAGCCTCTTGACCATTCCCAACGTCGCACAGTAGCGCCCGTAGAGCAAACGAGGTTGCAAAAATCAAAATTTTCATGAGCGCCGACGAAGTTTTGAATAAACCCATGTTATAGGAAACTTTTCAACTGTAGTGTGTTTGACTAGTCGCTGTTACCATACCTTCTGTATGTAACACGAGCTTCACACTTTGTTGAAGCAACAATGTCCACACACGCCAAACTCATTGTTGGGATTATGCTGACTAGCACATTCCCAACAATGTTTTGTAAGTGGCATTGAACAAAGTATCATATTAATGATTCTTTGTTCAAAATAAATGCCTTAGTATTAGTGTAATTTTAAGTATCTAGACTTAAGAATAATTTTTAAGAATTCAATTAAAAAACACAAGCAAGAGAAGAACAGTCGCACAAGCGGCTGTTCACGAATATAATAAAGAAAGATCAAGTTATTAAATATTAATAAAAATATACAAGAGTTTTCTTTACATGGCGATCCTGCCAGTCTGGTCGGCCAAGGACCAGCCAACGAGGGAATAAAAAAAAAAAAAAGTGGTGGAATCTCAGGAAACATAAAGTTAAACATTAATAATTCTGTTAATGAGAAAACAAAAATAGTTTATATACATATTATGTATTAATCTATATATGTAATATTGCTACTATATGAACCATTACACATTATAAACAAAAAGAAATAATTAAAAAAAAAAAATATAAAATACAAAAATGTTGAAAGTTCTAAGTAAAATAAAAGCATATATCTAACTTCTAAAATTAAAAATAAAGTAGTTAAATAAAAAAAAATTAATGAAAATTTTTAACCTCACAACACCTGATAAACATCGTTATATATTTCATATTAAAAATATAAAAAGGATTTACAAAAAAAAATAACTAAATAAAAGGATTAAAAAAAAAAAATTTTTTTAATAACACTTCACGACAGCATAATTAGATCCAAAATTCTTTATTTAATCTATTTTATTTAATTTTTTTTTAAAAATTAAAAGTTTTAATTTTTCTACAAAAATCATATTTGATAGAGCAAAAACAATTATTTTAAACAACAAAACTCTTGTGTAAAGTAAATAAAAACAAAAAAAATTTTTTTAATGTTAATTTTTATACAAACAAAAAAATAAAATTAACGTAAAGTAACTTAATGTTTTAATTAAAGTTTAAAATTAATCAAAACTAATTAAATACTTTAAATGAGGTTTTTAAGTTAAAAAAAATGATGCGAAAAATTTATATAATAATTTTTTTTTAAAAGCAAAGAAAATATATAAATAAAAAGTGATTTAAATTAAATAAATGAAATATTTTTAAAATTATTTTTTTATATATACAACTTTTAATTTTTATTTTAACAACTAACCCTAACAAGAAAAATTAATAATCATTATTAAATAACCATTAAAAATGGTATAATAAAATAAAAATCAATAATTAAATAACACTTCTACTAAAAACTAATTCACCGCTGTATACATACGTGTCCCTGCAGTGGTATAACCTAAAAGATCTAACCGTTCTCGATCATCATTTGGTGATGACCGACTTATGCCATGACCACTAATCACCCTGCAACAATGGTGACGGTCGTTATGACATAAGTTCCTTTAAATTTAAGAACTAATACGCCCCAGGACATTAAAGACAAACTAACAAGTCGCTGACCGTGTAAACTTAGTCTAAGTAAAAATTAATGTAAACTTGCCATTGCAAATGTAAACGGTCTAGCCACTAACGGACGTAACAGTTCCGAAAAGCTTAGCTTAATCATTTCAACTCTCTTTTCGAATACAAAGTATCTTTATTGAGTAATACCTATTTATGGTATTAATATAGTAACTTTCTTTGCTAATTTTATAAATCTCTCTAAGTTAATTTACCTAAAACCTAATTATAAGAAGGCCTCGTCACTTCCAATAGTTTGATTATACCCTTCTACTGGATATATAATAATGATAATTCTTCCACTAAAATAATTCAGTGGATAAAATTTATATTCTTTATTTAATAAATCCTTCTTTTATTTTATTTAAAATAATTTATATCACTCTTATAAAAACTCCAGTTGTTTGCGATACAATTATTATTCTTATTTGTATCTATTTTTTAATTCAGCACACTCTGCTATAAATGAATTCGACAATTCAGCCTTATAAATAATTCAGCCTTATAACTAATTAACATTAATCAAAGTGAATCCTCCTATAGTACTGATTTTGCCAAGATATCGCTGGCACATCTTCAAATATTACTATAGTCACTAGATTAATACCAAAATTGTTTTCTATTAAGATAGACACATCAAACCTCTATAGAATTCCTTTTGATTGTCTTTATTAATAATTAAACTCTTACTCATTTTATTTTGCGTAATAAGCTAATAATATTCTTAATTTTTACAAGTTTTCCTTACAATGGGCGGTACGGATTCAAAGGTTGAAAAACCAAACGCTAATGTCATTAATGACATCATAGTAAAAGTTGAATTCCCAGCCGTTTATTTTATAATAATTATTTGTCTTATAGCTACGCAACTCTTAGTTACTCTTTATCAACTACACAAAAGATCATTGAGAAAGTCTTACACCAGAGCCGCATCCTTAGCAACTAATTTAGACAAAGTCTAACCTTTTTATTATGCGAAAAAAGGATTCCTAGTTTTATCAGTTCTTACATATTAAGAAATAAAGTTCCTTGTTTATTTATGTTAATAAATAATTTAAATAAACAACACTTTGTTAAATTTTTTTTTATTTATTTAGGTATTATTTTAATTCTATTTTTTTTTATTTGCGTTTAATAATACAATTCTTACTCCTTATTGATTTTGATTTTATCAAATACTTAAAGAAATTCAATCATCTTATATGTTTTACCCTCTTATGCAAATTGTCTCATAATTCATGGAATGGGAAACAATTGTATTTAAAGCTAAAGCAATAAGAGAAGAATTTCTTAAATCTCATAAATGCTTAAACGTTGACAGGGATACTAAACCTGAAACTGTCAATAAGCATATAAACATCCTCCAAAATCAGTTAGAAAAGCTTAGAGTACTACTAAATACAAATTATAGTAGATTAACAAAAGCACATCAAACATCTGCTGAGACCTTTTATTCTGACCTACGTGAAAAATTAATTTCCGTAAGTTATAGGAAAAATATTAAAGTTTTTGTCCCACACTCTCTTCATGAACCAATAGTGTTCAATCGCTTACCGGAAATAGAACGAAAACAAAAATCCACCATGCCTCAAACACTCATAGAATTCCTAAATACAGCCTCAAGGTTAATCCCAGATTTCGATGGAAATTCTGAAAACCTGCAGAGCTTTATCGATGCTATTAACCTAGTAGATTCGATAAAGGAAACTCATGAGTCAGTAGCTGTTAACCTCATTAAAACAAAACTTAAAGGAACAGCAAGAAATTTAATTTCTTCTGAATCAACATTATCCGAAATCATTTCCAAACTAAAAGCTACAGTAAAAGGAGAATCCGTTGATGTCATTAACGCAAAATTAATGAGCGTTAGACAAAGCGGTAAAAACGTTAATTCTTATGCCAAAGAAATGGAGGAATTAACGAAAAAATTAGAAACTGCCTATATTAGAGACGGATTACCTCATGAAATAGCTAATAAATATGCTACTCGTTCAGCAGTAACGGCAATAACCAAAAATGCGTCCAACGACAGAGTCAAACTGATCATGGAATCAGGAACATTCTGCAACATGAATGAAGTACTAACTAAATTTATAAGTAGTTGTACCGAAATATATGGTCAAGAAAATTCAATCCTTAGTTATGGTCTTAGACGCCCAGGTTCTAATAATAATAGTAACCTAAATAGAAATAATACTTTTTCAAACAACAATTATAGGAACAATAATAATGGTTCCAATCGGAACAGAAACCTTAGTAACCGTTATAATGGTAATAACAACAATAATTCAGGTTCTTATCGCAATAATAACAACAACTATAACTCAGGTTCAACCCGTAATAATAACGATAACAGAAACCGCAATACAAACCATAATAATTATCAAAACCGAAATATCAATCTAACTGCAGAAGACACTCTTTATAATGTCACATTTTTAGTTTAGAAGATATAACCGTTCAAAGTTGACCGACTTTCGGTTTTCAAAAAAAACACACAATTTTAAGACAATTTGTTGCGATTTCAGGTGTAATATCACGAAAAATAGGTAACGAATCGCCTTATTTTTTGTTTGTATTGATTGATGTATTTATTAAATGTATAATGATAAAAAAAAATTAACTGTTTGATTTGTGTTTCTCCTGGTAAATCACTATTTAAAAACTATCCGTTTGTTCACTATTTTTCAACTTTGACGGAAAATAAAAAAAATCTATATTTTTCTATATTTGCCATATTTGCAAAACCTGTTCTTCGATTATTTCTTTACATAATTCAAAAGGTTTCATCTGCCCGTACGTGCCCGTTTGGCTTCTAGAGGTAAAAAAGGTTAAAAAGACATGGTTGCAGAAATTGTATGGCGTCCATCCCTTATATGTTTTGACTGACAGTAGTTTGATCTCATAGTTTGAAAAAAACTACTCATTGAAATTAGCAGGTACGTACCTCACTTAAACAATACTTTGGCGTACAAATGGTCAAGAACAATATTGACTTATGGTCCCTACAGGTAGGCACAAATCTTATTTGGACACGTGCATAATATCAAAATTGCATTATTCAGCCTAAATCCATATGTATGCAGGGAACAGGTAAATTTTTCGGCATGGTAGCATAAGCCTATATATTGCAAAATAAGCATAATGCCTGGATTAGTCTACGACTGAAAGTTGGCGCAAAAATTACTGAAACCATTAAACAATTTAAGTACTGAAAACATGGCATTAAACAATTTAAAATTATTTGAACGGTTTAGAAAGTCAACCACACCAAAGTTTTTTACGGAAGCTGCTTCCCTGCGGCATGTGAAGTCACGAATAGAGTTAGAAAATAATTATAGTTTAGAAATGGTTAGTCTTTTAGATAAACCTTCTCTTACGATTTGTGATGAATATTTTACAGAAAATTGAAAAAATAAATTTTAAAAAAAAATTATTTTTTTTTTAATTTGTTGGGTAATAATTTAAAACATAAAACCCTAAAGAAAAACAATCTAAAAATGTAAAAATAATTTTGTTTAGTTACCATAACATTGATTTTTCTACTAATTTGAACCCATAAGTAGGCCCTTACAAAGCGTAGCACCCTTTCCAAACGCTCATTTCATAGGCTGGACAGTTATCTATCATATGCTGTTTAAACTGTTCAATTATCTTATTCGGTTCAAAAGATATGATGTTTGCAACGAAAAAACTCAAATGGAGCTGTGCGTCGTCAATGTTCAGAATGGTGGCAAGAAATGGCAACAGTGGATGATCAATTTTCGAAGAAAATCATCTTCAGTGATCAGGCACATTTTCACCTCAGTGGATTATTGGCGATAAGCCGAATTGCAGCATTTGGGCGAATGATAATCCAAGAGTGATTGTCGAAAAACCAATGCACCCACAAAGAGTGATTGTTTGTGGTCTAGCGGCATCATCGAGCCGTATTTCTTCCAAAATGAGGACGGTCAGGCAGTTACTGTGAATGGTGTGCGCTATCGTGAGATGATAACGAACTTTTTATGGCCCGCATTGGAAGATATGGATGTGCACGATATGTGGTTTCAACAGAACGGTGCCACTTGCCACACAGCTAACGAAACAATGGCTCTTTTGCGCGACAAATTCAATGGCCGTGTTATCTCACGTGGTAGCGATGTCAATTGGCCGCCAAGATCATTTTCTATAAATATTTGCACCAACTATTTCGAATTCTTTAGAATAAAATCATTTTTGTTAGGTAAGTTTTGCTTGAAAAACGCCGATCTTTTTCCAATATGGCAGCAAAATAAATTCTAAGGGGTACAAAAATACCTTTTTGACTTATGTTTTTAAAACAAGCGGGAACATAATAATTCTGAAAATTATATTAATTACTTATAAGAAAAATTACGACTTTTTTTATAATTTTGTAACAGAAGTGGCGGGAAAGCCACAGTTTCTAAAAATAGTTAAAGTCTCGAAACGATTCAATGCGCTCGTGTCTGTTGCACACGCACGGTTTGTGTGTATTGTTCATCCGCTACACTGGTAGCTGACTAATTTTTCAGCCGCGCTATGACTCATCGTGCTGGGGCGGGTCTTTGTTGCAAATGAACCTGCATCAATCCTTTTTTAAGTGCCATTGTGTGTTGCTTAAATTACCGAAAAATAGAAAACGGGGCGCAAAAGAACCCGAAAATTACAGCAACCAAACGCTAGGAATAATTTCCTTTTGTTTTCGGAAAGGTCATTAAATCCCCAGCAGGCTCTCCCTTAGCCCTTAACAGTGCACAGCTCGCAGCTAAAGTAATGTTCGAAACATATAAAGTGCATAATTAAGGGGCCAATCGACTACTACAAGAAGGAAAGCGATTTTTATGATGTAAGCGAAATAAGACAGATCTAATAATTCATGCAGCATGTATTTCAGCTCGCAAAAGGGAGAAAGAGACGAAGCTGATGTTTAAAAGATACAATTAAAAGTATCATCTGGTTATAGCGTCCTTACGCATAACATTAACCCTAGAATACCAACATTCATAAATTTTACGTATAGCTTTGCTACGCAAGCGTGTGGCGGCCCACAATGGTTGAAGCGCGGCATTAATTAATTTTTTTTCATGTTCGCCGATTTGAATAATTTTCTGGTATTTTGTTGTCAGATATCTGAGTATTATGATTCCGTAATATAAGCGTGATATATTTATTATTTGTTTGGACAGACACGCTCAAAGTTCATATCGTCTTCCGAAAGTTTAAGTGCTCTATACGCCATTTTGACGATTTTGAGTTAAGGATGCCATCTTAGGTTTTCGACCCCAAATTTTTCTGCAATCTGCAATCCGTTTTCGGCTATCTCGTCTGGTGGCTGAGATAAATCGTGTCCATTTTGCTCTATATCATTCAAACCAAACATGTTTTCTGAAATGTTGCACTATATGCCATTTAGTGGCATTTAGAGCAAAATTTCAATAAAAAACATGGAAATTGATTGCTGATGGATATTTTGCTCTACGTGGAGTAATTATTGTTTAATGCAAATATTTTTCAGTATATTTTTTCTTAAAAATATTTCAGGTGTGATATCTATATGATATTTTTTTTTATTATTAATTTATCTTGATAAAAGCACCCATCAGCATTAAAATTGGTTGCGGTTTAGACCTTTATTAAATTATTGACCGACAATCTTGAGTAAAATATCATGATTCGTAACAGTTTAAGCCGAACTTAAATGATTTTCAGGCGGAGGATTTATATTGGAGCCATGGTAAATAAGTAAATGAACCAATCATCCTCTTAAGAGTGATTTCTGGTATTAAAAACATAAATTTCAATAAATTTCAATATAGCGGTGAAATTGGTTTAAGCTTTTACAGTGAATTTCAGGAGGCTGCTTAATATGGGATCTAAGGTAAATTATGGACTGTATATCACAAAATTAATAAAAAATTTTCAGACCATTTGAAACTATGTTGGAAGAAATTTTACCACAATAAATATATCTGCTACGGTTTTGGGTTTATTTAATTAATTTACCAGAGTGGGCTTTATATGGGCTTATGGTAAATCATTAACCGATCATCACGAAATTTCACAGTGTCATTTCTAGTACTATAAAACTGTCACGTACCAAATTTTGTTATGATAGCATTATTAATTACGGTTTTAGGAGTACTAAACGGTTTTCCAGGAGTAGGGTTTATATGGGACCTAGGGTATATTATACACCGATCTTCACAGCGTGATTTTTAGTCGAATAAAACTAATTTTTAAAAATCTTATACATTCCGTGCATTGTGCCATCATTTATGTTAGTTTTTGTATTAAAATTATTAATTTTTAAGGTGGTGGTTTCACATTTTGATTTATAGCTCTGATCCTACTAAACCGATTTTGCTGGATTTCAATCCCAAACAGCTGAGGATAACTACAAGCAATTTGGCAGCAAGTTTGTTCATTTCTTTTGGTTCTTTCGAAAGTGAGCGTGTTTTTAACAGACGGACATGGCTAATTCGACTTAGAATTACTCTAGGAGACAGAATATATATACTTTATGGGGTTTGAGATGAATAATAAAAAAGTTTCACACGGAAACTTAGTATACCCTCTTCACAGCTAATTGTGGTGGAGGGTTTAAAAAGAGGTTAAATATTTTTGAAACACGGTTGAACATATTTACGAGAAAAGAAAAAATTAAAAATTAAAAAATTTCCAATCTAAAACTGTTATTCAATTTTATATCTGAAAAAGACAAAAATTACTACCTAAGTCAAATAAATTAAGAAGTTAATTTTGTTATAATAACTTATGAATAGTTTTTATTTAGTTTTTTTTTTCAAATGAATGTACTGTTTTTTTTTATAAATAATTTTAGATGTGTTATATTGCTTTGTTAATGCCAATTTGCTCCACGTGTATGTATTTGCAAGGAAATATGACTAAGGTGGTGTATAGAGCAAACAGGAATTTTATTACCACTAGAAAATATACCGTTGAAGATGCGATCTGGAGATAAAAAGCATCTATTCAGAATTATCTTTTTAAGACGAATATGTGGTATAAAAATCAGAAAAAATTTCTGAACCTTCAAAATCGATTATCTCAAAATTTATTTTTGCACGTAGAGCACTTAAACTTTCGGACGAAGATATGTCCTCGCTTGTTTAAAATGGCATGCAAATTTACTGTATATTCAATCTTTTGCTACAATCACAGTAAACTTATCATTTGACTTTGTTGTATATTTTTGTAAATAACAATTGTCATAGAGGAGATTTGCATTAAAAAAATTTGGAAAAAATGGCATATAAAAATGTCGTATCACAAAATATAAACAACATCAAAATTTCAATGTTCATCCACTTTAGTGGACTGCATCTTTTTAGCGCTGTGGAGCGCTGTTAAACGAAAGATGTCAAATTACAGCTTAAAGTCTCAGCTAAAAGCTAAAAAAAAATTCAGCTGCTCCTACCTGCTCCTTTCCAAAAAAAAAAAAAAAACAGTAAAAACTATAAAATGATAAAGTTACGACACATGAATTTTCGTTCATGCTTGTTGTTGTTGCCATAATTCTTTACTGTTTAAAATTATGACATAATGTAACATACATACTGGTCAATAGTGTTAATTGTTATATATTTCATTGTTGAAAAAAGCATAAGCTTTAATTGAATTTGAATTTATTTGTATCAGGTATGCTGTCCAAAGAAGCTCAGGAAGCGAGGAATAAAGACTATAGAGCCAATAGATTACATCATACGCGAAGAATTGAACGTTTAGCCACTAATGAAGACGTAATGCGAAATCTTTTATTGTCTTCAGACCCATTTATAAATAGATTTCGCTCAAAGCTGCAAATAAAAAAAATGGAGAACGATAATGGTGTCAAAAAATTATAAAAAGACTATGCTTAAATTACGTATTCAAGTTTTTTCTATGGGAGGTGGGCGGATCAGGTATATATTTTCAGGAGGCCATTCTACAATTATAATATTTATTTTTTGTGAAAATTGAGTTAATGCATTAAAAATCAAGGCAGTTATGCTACTTTTTCAATACAAGTTATATGGGAAGTGGGAGTAAAAGTAGGCGAATATTTTTTAAACCTTATTTCTTTAGAGTTCTATATATAATTATACGGCTTTTTTTAAATTTTACCCCACCGTATTTCATCATGTTGTGTTGGATTTGAATAGAAATATTTTTTAACTCAAAACTACAAAGCAAAAACAACACGTGTAGGCATAATAAAAAAGAAAACAATTGTCCTTTTCTTAAATTTGCAGCGAGTTTTTCTAGTTATGTACACATACAGTTGGTTTGCTCCTTCAGTTTTAATGATCTTCAAAAAAAGGACGTGTCTGTTTTAATTTAATTTAATGTAATAAAATCAAACAAAATAAGTGAAACACATGTTTTCAAACCCCTTAGTTAAATGTCACAATAAAGAATTTTAATTGAAATTTTGTTTCCTCCAGAAATTTTTTTAACAATAAAAAGTATAATATTTAAAAGAGCCCCAGTTTGATTAAAAAAACAAATCTAAGGGAAAAATTAAAAAAAAGTCATGAGATAACTTTTCATAACTGTAAAAATACTTTTATCTTTTTCTATTAATAGCCAAAAGCCATATTATAATTTCTATCTACTTAAACAGAGATTTTTTTAAATATAATTACAATTTTTTAAATGTTTAAAAAATTTATGACGTCCTAAATGTTTATCAAAATAATTTAAACCATAAAATTCAAGTCTTATCTCCTGGGTGCAATACCCTTGAGTAAAAATCACTTTAAGCCTTTTTGATTTTGTTTAAAAATCCTAAAATATACAGATTTTTTCACAACCTTTTGAGCTCCCACAAACTCCAACATGTAAACAATAATTCTATCCTGTTGTCTTTCTTATATACACCAACCCATTGATGCAAAGGGTTTTATAGTCAAATAAGAACATGACGATGCATAGTGGGTTAAAACATACGTAAACTAAGGATTAATTCAGGGAAGCCTATTATTATCGATATTTATATTTTCCTGGATTATCTATTCAATAGTGTGTAAGAAAAATTTTTTTTTTATTTTCATGGGTGCTCAAGCATAATTTAAAAGCTTATAGGGTAAATTTTCGAAATTTTTATCAGATTTTTTTAAAAAAAATCTCAAAAATACTTTTCTCTATAAGCTTTTATATTATGCTTGTGCCCCAAGCACGTACACCGACCACCTAATTAATAATTTTTCGTATATATTTTTAAGCACTCTTTTGTATGCATGTTATTAGTTTTCTAGTTTTTAATTTTCAGAATTCTGCGATTTCTTTACTTATTTTAGTTCTTGTTTTAACTCTGTACCATGGTCTCATATTTTTAATTTTTAATTTATTTATTAACTGATCTAGCGCAACAAGATGAAATCTTATAAATTACAGCGCTAGTGATATTATCAATATAATTTCAAATAAAAATGTAAAATATCAAAGTACATAGATAAAAACATTTATAAACAATACAAAAAAGTAAAAAGTAAAGATTATTACAAAAATTAAAGTATAAGGTATTAACCAAGTATTTCTAATAGCTCCTTTTTAAACGTGTTTGCGTTGCTTAAGAGTTGAAAGTGGGTTGGAAGGGCGTTCCAAAGACGGATAGTAAAAACAAAAAACTGTCGTTCCGACATAAGGCTGACAAATCTGTGCTGAATTAATTTGTTTCCACGATTTGATCTGGCAAATTGCAATTTATTATAAAGATAGCTTGGTTCTTTGGATGTAATAATTTTATGCAAAAATAAAAGGCATCTAAATTGCAAAAGATTTTTAAAATTCATTCCATAAATTTTATATGAAAACAATGATATACTTTCACGGCTATTTTTGTTGAAAACATATCTTGCAATATTATTGTAGGTAACATTTAATTTTTGAAAGTCGACACTGTCACAATTTGCAAAAATTTCACATCCGTATAGCAGAACTGGAATCAAATACGTTTTGGCTAACAGCATTCTTATTTTAAAAGGTGTTGAACTTTTTACAGCCCATAAATTTCTCAGCATTCCGTACACTTTTCCAACGACCGAGTTAATATGATTTGACCAAGTTAGTTGACTGTTAAAAGTAAATAGCAATTTGTTTGCTGTAATAAATTTCTAATTTAGACCGAACATTAAAAAATTAATATCCACGATGCGATTGTTGATAGCAAGTATACGCGATGTTTTTCGATCACATTTCAAGGGGCGATGTAAAACTATGTAAGGAAATAATAAAGTGGGCATAAAAACTTGACTTGCAAATAGGGTTTTTTCCATTATTTTATTTCCCGTTTTTACGGGATTTTTCTTGCGGGACCCCGGGAAATAAAAAATTCCTCATAATTTCAGAAAATAGCTATTTATACTTTGAAATTTAGTTTTCTATTCTCTAAAAAATTAGCATCTGTGGATGGGTTGTGGATTAGATCAATTACAAGAAGTGAGTACATGTATTTAAATCAATGTCTCCTGATGCAATAAATCTAGTAAAAGCAGAATGGGCAGTGCAACAGTTGATAATTATAACATTAAGTGAAGTGAAGAGTTAATAAAGTACATTAATTCAAAATATGATGCAGGCAGTAAAATTTCATTGTGCATGACCAAGATACCTAAGCATACCTAAACATATCGCTCCTTTATTGCAACATAGTCATATCTACAAAAACAAACGATCTTGGCAAAATGCGATTAAAGTTTTAAAAATGTACCGATTTAAAGATATATTTCGCTATAACTTCGGTTCAGTTTGAGATATAATACGAGAAGGTATGAAGGAAAACTTTGCTAAAGTTACATACAATTTTGAGATATGACTATGACGCAATGAAGGAGCGATATGTTTATTAGGTGATAAACACAAATTTTCAATTTCAATTTAAATTTGTGTTGGTTTATATACCCGTGAAGTGCGGGGAAACCGAAATAAAATAACATTTTGGAAACTCGTGTAAGATACTACAACATACAACTTGAAAAACACATTGTCCTAAAGATTACAAATGGACCTATTGAAATAAAAAGGTTTGTAAGAAGCAGTCCGGTTGATGCTATTTTTGCATCAACCTTGACATACATTTGACTGACGTTGTTTATAAAAAAGAAAAAATTGCTTCTGATTGTGAATCCGAAGCATGCTACAATGGTGCACTTTTAACTATTTGTCCAACCTTGGTAAAAAATGAACGAAATTTTTCGGAAATATGATAATTAGTAAATAAAATCAGGAATATACTTTTTGACGACTTACAAAGCGCTTTGAGTGTGTCAGAAAGTTATTTCCTAAGCCATTAAAAAATGTTATATATTTCTTTAAAGTATTTTATCTATTTTATTTATTAACTTTTTGATTTCATATCTTGAGTACCTCAATTTTTATTTTGTTTTTATAATTGTTTTATGAATTATCCAGAGCATAATAATACTGAATAAAAGTATAATAATAGGGAATAAAGGCGTGAGGTAATAATAATTCAAGTTCCTATTTCAATCTTCAATTAATTTTTTAGTATATTTAGTATATACAAATTCCCTTAAGTTTTTTTATAAAAGTTTTTTTTCATTAATTAATACCAAAATTTACTTTGTATTATTAATATGGAGCGGGATCCCGGGAAATTTAAAAAAAATCCCTCTTTCCCGGGAATCGAAAAAGTCCGGGAAAAAAAACTCTACTTGCAAAGTTTCAGAAGGGTTTTTTTTTATTTATGAAATATTGAACATACTAGGGGAATGATCGCAGATATCATAAATGCCATTTAGAATTTGACGTTAGATAAAAAAGCATTAAAGCAGTGATGCTCATTCAAGCAAATAATTGTTTAGAAGCCCCACCCCTTTGTTTTTTACGCTAATTAATAAAGTTGTTCGCCAGACAGCGACGAATGCACATGTACGGAAACTGTGTTGATCTTGTTTCAAATACAGTGTGTAGAATAAGTAATAAACTCTAAAAAATATTCAGATGCTTTTACGAAACTATCATAAAAGCATTAATGTAGAAGCTTTAGTTTTTAGAGCTTTAGTTTTAGAGTTTTAGAGTTTTTTTTAGATATAATTCTTACTTTTAATTTCCAAACATGCTCGCAGTTCACACTGAATTTTTTGTTAATGGTAATATTGGAAAATTTCCAATTCTAATAATTAAAAGCTATACACACTAAGTTTTCGAGGGACAATCTTGGTACGTGAAAAAATTGGACATTTGGGGAAGAGTCCGAGATCGCATAAAAGACGCCCAGAATTTAATGTCGGATTAAATAGTGACCAAAGGCAAAAATGAAAACTGTCTGTTAACGATTTTGGGTTTCACAATATACCGAAAAAAAACATTGTTTTAAGTTGGCAACACCTATCAAAATACATGTTAAAGCTGATTGAATTAATGTGAACGTCAAAAAAAAGCGAAAAGAAATAATTGGCAGATGAGTGCTGGTTAGCTTTGAAACAGACTAGCAAATAAGACATTGAGAAAACCAAATTTCTTTAATGTGCAATTTTTTGTTGGAAAAAAGATAATCGCGTAATGAGCAAACGGCCCTAGCATTTGTAAGGCTCAAAAGAAATTAACAAACTTGGTGTCAAATTGCTTGTAGTTATTCTAAGCAGTTTGGAATTGAAATCCAGCGAAATCGGTTTTGTTAGATCTCACCTATGAATTAAAATGTGGAACCACCACCCTAAAAATTGGAATAATACACGGCATGATTTAATATTTTGCACAAATTCGTTTTATTCGGTTGGAAATCCAACTCTTAAATAAGCATTGGTCCATAATTTACCCTAGGCCCCATATAAACCCTACTCCCGTAAAAGAGTTTAGAACGCCTAAAACCGTAATAAAATATGCTATAATAATAAAATTTGGTACGTCACAGTTTTATAAGCATAGAAATCACACTGTCTAATTTCGTGAAAATCGGTCAATAATTTACTATATGGCACATATAAAGCCCACTCTGGTAAATTAATTAAATACGTCTAAAACCGTAGCAGATATAAATATTGAAGTCAAATAACTTCCAACTTAGCTTCATATGACCAGAAAAAATGGAATGCAATTTTGTGATATACAGTCCATAATAAACCTTAGATCCAGTATTAATGAGCCTTCTAAAATTCACTTTAAACGCTAAAACTAATTTCACCGCTATATTGAAATTTATTAAAATTTATGTTTTTAATACCAGAAATCATTTTACATAATTTTTGGATGATCTGTTCATAATTTACCATAGCTACAATATTAATTCCGCTAATGACAACGCAACCAGTGAAATGCGCATAGAAGCTAGCTTTCCCTCAACAATAAATTTCAGTTTATTTATCAAATATGAAAAATTGGGAATTTAGCACGTCATACGGAAATCGTATTAATGGAAAATCATTTAAGTTCGTCTTAAACTGTTACGAATCATGATATTTTACTCAAGCTGATTGTTGGTCAATAATTTGATATAGATCTAATATAATGGTATAATTCACATTGCTGTCCAAAAGTGAAAAAAGTGTTGTAGTATTAGCAAAGATGTGACCGCACGTTTTATGTAGGCTATAATCGCCGGACGGGGTCGGTTTCTCGATCACATCAATGTCCACATAATACCACAACAAAGTTAAACGTGCTTTTACAAATCAACGGATATTAATTTAAGCTTTAACTTTCGGACGGACCGCAGACATTTCATTTCAACTGACTCTAACATAAACGTATTTAAATTGCACCTTATTATCGATCTTTTGGTGATCCAGATCGTAACCCACTCCAATTATCGTTTTCACACATATTCTACAAACTACTTGTTTGGCTCTCCTTACTTCATTGAAACTAAATAACTTTAGATTCGTTATAAATTGTATTATTAGTTGATTAAGAAATAATAATAAGACAAAATAACTAAATTCATACTCAAAAATAAGGAAACTCTAAAATATACGCTTAAGCGAAAAATTTTATTTAAAAAAAACAAAATAACAAATACAAATTTCCATAATTCAGTTTTCTTACTCACTCAATTTCATCCCTCGTTGCTCAGGCTTGTGCAGATCTTTTTGATGAAATATCAGAATATAATTAATACTTAAGCTACGGTCAGACTTATCAAATATTTGACGAAAAAAACGGGACCAACAACCAAACTAAAAAATCATTTCGCTTAATATCAATATTTATTTTGATTAAAATACCACATCTTACAGAAAACTGTTTTTTTTTTTGCTATGTCTAGTAGTATAATTAGTTTATTTTTTAATATTAAGACCATTTTAAATCTCACTAACTATTAACAAAAGTAGGGGTTACGCTTATTTGATCAAATATTTAATAAGTGTGACCGTAGCTTTAGTGATTACAAGAGACTTTATATTAAAGAGAATCAAACAGAAAAAAAAATCGTCTTTTCTCTTATTTTTTACAGATTGATGAATGAAAATAAATTAAAAGTATGTAAAAAGGTATATACAGTGACTCTCATAAATATTTTGCAAATTTTTTTTACTCCATAAAGATTAAATCCATTCCTCAAAATCAAGTACAAGTTGTTTAATTTTTGAGAAAAAAGTCCATTTATTACGTAGGTGGTATGTATTACAACGTAAATATTATAATAAAATTACAAAATCTTGGAATTTCATGGCCTTTTCTGATATTAAAACTATTTTGACCCTATACTTAATACTCACAAAAGTATTTTGCCTTTTAAAAAAAATTATCTTATCCTTGCAAATATTGTTATAAATTTTTACATTTTATATGGGTTTTCTTCGTTTATACGTTTCAATAATATTTTTGTTCGAATAAGATAATATTTTCAAGGTATTTTGCTATTATTTATCTAATTAAAATGCCGAGAGGAAAATCATCATGCACCTTCATGATCAAGGTAAAACAATAGAAAATATAGTTAATCGTGCAAAAGAACGTGGAAATTTTTAAAATTTGGCACGACAAAATTGTTATCAGCCAGAAATGAAAGGAAAATACTTTAAAAAATCGTGAAAAACCCGCATTTATCTGCTCCAAAACTGAATGATAAGCTAAGAGGAACTCTATGCAACAAAGTTAGCAACGAAACACTTCGTAGAGTACTACTATAAACAACTTTAATGCTCGAGTAGCAAGAAAAAACCGCTAATTTCTGAAATAAATAGAAATATTTAGCGATAAAAGCAAATATAATACTTTTGGGTCTGATGGACGACGCATGGTTTGGAGAAAGCCGAATGAGTCACAATTGTGCATTTAAGGGGGGATTTAAAATTATAATTATTAAATATTAACTAATAATAATATAAAATAATAATAATGCCATATTGTATTTTCTGGTTTAATTTGGCCCTAGGGGCTTATAAACTATTGAATTAATAAATAAATAAATAAATAAATATAAAAAATATCAAGCCGACAGTAAAACATGGATGAGGTTCTGTTATGCTTTGGGGCTGTATGTCAGCCTCAGGAGCTGGAAATCTAGTCTTTATAGATGGAATTATGGACAGACATGTGTATTTATCAATTCTTAAAGAAATCCTTAACGCGAGTGCTGATAAAATGGGCCTTCCAGCAAGAGGTTTTTATTTCCAACAGGACAACGATCCCAAACAAACAGCCTTAGATGTTAAACTGTGGATTCTTTATAACACCAAATATTTGCCAACGCCTCCTTATAGCCCGGGCTTTTACCCAATAAAAAAAATTTATTGGCGTTTTTGGGGGAAAAGGTTCGGCAACGCCACATATCTTCGAAAACTACTTTGAAACAAGTTTTGCTACAGGGATGTGAAAAAATACCTCAAGAAAAGTTCCAAAATTTGGTGGAATATATACCAATACAATTAGCTGCAGTTGCTAAAAACAACAGCTATGCCACAAAGTATTAACTGTAACAATACGTGATATTTTTTAAAAGCAAAATACTTTTGTGACCTTAAAAATGCACTATATTCTTCTAAAATCTCGTATAAAGAGTATAATTATTTAGATTTAATTCTTTGTCTTCCTCCTAACACGGTAATAAAAATAAATTCCTGTTTAATATAAAAAATAAATAATAAATGGATGTTTTCTAAAAAGTTAATTTTTCCTATATGCAAAATAATTATGAGACTTACTGTAAGTAGTCACTAGAAGAGTGAAACAACAAAATAAATAATAGGGGTATTAAAAAGTACAATTAACACATAAAATCCAATTTAGAAACTTTAACATAATTAAAATTAAATATTAGATAAGAACAAAGAATATAAAATTTGTTTTTATACAAACAAAGATAATTTGTTTTTTTCTTAAGTTGCATTAGGTTTAAAAAATGGAAATTAATTATTCGGGCATGTTCTAAAAATCTAAATGAAGTGGAATAGAAACCTAACGAGATTTCGATCTTATTTATTTACAAAATTACGGTAGTTTTTCCTATTTTCCTATTAACAGTGGTTCTTGTAAAGATAAATGGTGCTTAAAGTATGAAGTAAAGAAAAAGGAATATTTTTGTAAACTTTCTTTTCAGGCTCGTTTTTAAAATTTGCGTGATTTTTAATCCACTTCATTTCGATTTATAGAACATGCCTGATTATTTCCTTTTACTTTTGAGAAAATTTTAAACACTTTTTTTAATTTCTCTTGACAAAGCACAATAAATGTTCAAAATTATTAAGTAGTGTTAGAATTAAAAAAAAAAAAAACTACAACACTGCCCCTACCATATTAACCCTCAGGTATGTATAACAAATAGTTCTTGAATGCAAGGTTTCTTTAATAGTTACGTAATTGAATCAGGAATTATTTTAGCGTCTTAATTTAGGTCTATGGGGAAATTAAGTGAAAATATTATTTGACTTTAGTGTAGATCTGAAATAATTGGACTTCGGTCAAAGTGGAACATAGCTTCTCATCTGACTGGTCCAGACACGTGGGAATCTGCCTTTACAGGATTTGTTCCATATTTTCCTTATACGTTTAACTGAATGTTCTGGCTCTAGTTTCAGTAAAATTTTATTTTATTAAGCAACTTCCTTTTCGTCGCCTTTTGTTTTCTTTTTATTAATAATTTATCAAATTTCAATTATTAAATAAAGCAGATTATGTAACACAGTCACGTTTTAAAACAAATTATTTATTACTCTCTTAAATTAATTTTATTAATGCAACTTTACTGTTCAAATGTCAGACTTCGAATAATTTTTCGAAAGCAGGCAGAAATGCGTCTAGTCAAGAATTTCCAAAAAAAACATGTATAAATCCTACTATCCTCCTCACTCATTCATAAAGCCTAAAGGCCTTATTCATTAAAAATATTTTAGATTAATAACAGGTTTATTAAACGAATTTTCTATGAAAATCTGTTTAATAAACCTCTTATAAATCAAAAATATTTTTTATGATTATGGGGGTAAATGTTTAATTCCATTTATAATATTACCCAAAACGACTAACGGTTATTATGTATTTACTATATTCATTAATAATTTTCTTTTTCCTTTTTCCCATTCATTCCTTGCCTTTATGAAGATGAAATTGAAACAATATTTAGTACCAATTTTAAAGAGAACAAATCATCAGCGATGGTTAGTAGTAAGTTGTACCAGAAAAGGGGCCCATAATTAATATAATTTCTGAGTCGTCACACTAAACCGCAACCAATTTTAATGCTGACGTCCGTTTTCTAAAAGATCAATTAATAATACCACTCCTGAAATATTCAAACTGCCGTTGGAGGGTATCAAGGATTCGGCACAGCCAAATATAGCACTCAATCTTGATTATAATTAACTTAATTTATTTATTAATTTTATTTATCTTTTTCATTTTATTACTATTTTGTTAAAATTTTTTAACTTTTTTAACAGTTTAATATTTTTTTTTTTTTTTTTTGTTAAATTTAATTTTTTTCTTGCACAAGGAAGTATTTTTTAGTACTATATGGAGAAAACCATAGTTGCATTACTAAGTACAACTAGATTTTGAGTTGATTTCGGCAAAATCTAGTCACGAGGAAGATTTTGTTTTGTATGGAAAATCTAGTCAAAACAACTCGATTTGGTTCGAAATCTCATAAGTACTAGATTTAGTTGTAGTGTTAATGGTCTATAAATCATTTTTAAAATTTATCGCTAACTTTTGTAGTTATTTCTCTTAGCTGTTTTTTAAAACTGTCTCTACCCAAATATTGATTTTATTAGTAAATTCTTTTGCAAAATATTTTTTTTTCTAATTTTTATTATTGCTGTTGCATCCTTTTTGCCGATTGTTAGTGGGTTTTTACATTTAAAGGGTGGCCAAACGATAATGCACGATGTTCATTGTGAGTCACACCTTAACGTCAAGTTTTTTTGCCCAACTTAATTTGACATTTCTTTCAGTGTTTCAGTGTTCGACAAGTTCAACCATGAAAAGCTGCACAATTGAGTAGTGCTTTAAGATTGTTTCCTTACGCAAATGGGTATTCAAATCAAAATGCATTTCTTGCATTTTGTGATTTTTTTGGTCAGCATAATCATCTGGTCGACAATCAGGAGAATTGTGCTCAAATTTTAACAAATCGAACCTTGAAAATACTGGTAAATGATGTTCGCTGTCACGAGATGATAACGGACTTCTTGTGGCCAAAAATTGAGGTTATTGACCTGGACAAAATATGGTTCCAACAGAATGGTGCCACTTGCCACGAAGCCAACGCACCAAGGGCACTTTTGCTCGATAAATTCAATGGTCGATTTTATCTCACGTGATCATTTGGTTTTACACCATTGGACTTCTTTCTTTGGGGTTTTTTAAAAGAAAAAGTGTACGTTAATAAGCCTAGAATATATCAAGACATTAACGAAATTGAACCTCAATTATGTATCAAAGTCATTGAAAATGCCACCAAAGCCATGACGAGCATTTGGCCGATATTTTCTTTCACACATAATTGTCACAAATTTTGCTATTATAATATATAAAAAAAAATATTAAGATAATTCTCCGAAAACCTTTTGTTTTATTTACAATTTACATCGTGCGTTTTGGTTGGACCACATTATAATCTATTACAACTTGTGTAATTTGAATACTCTTCACTTTGTACGTATATGAAAAAGTTCTACAATTATTTTATTTAACAATGTATCCAGGGAAACTGCAAATCTGTAATTACATGTTTTTCTTTGTACGACCGTTTTATAGCTTCTTGTGAATTCTGGCATTATTTTGTTAGTGCATATTTTACCTTTTGCAGCATTTTTTGCAAAAATTAGTCGAAAGATCTTTTTAAATTTATATAAATTTAGAAATTTATATTGTATATATTAACTTTTTGAAGCATATTTAATAACTTAACCTCATATATATATTCCCTTCGATCCTTAAAGGAGCATTGGGCCTCAAACTTAACCTAATAGCGTTATATTATTCTGGTTGGTTCATTACTGTCCATTGGCTCCAAAGAGGGAATACTCGAAAACTTATCCGCAAATATTGTCACATAGGCTTGACCGACTATACATTTTAACTTGTTCATGATATGCAAACATACAAAACAAAACTGTCCTTTAGTACATATTTCGGGTTTCCCTGCGCTGATATAATTAAAATTCTAACAATTTGTTCGATCACAAAGTTTCACAATATTTTGGATTTTGTGTTATAAAATATATTGTTATGTTATTTATACAAAAATTTTAAAATTAAAAAAAAAAAGTATTTAATACGGCAAAACTTATTGGAATTTTGTTTAAATATTAAGGAAACTTTTTCAAAGAGCTTCAAAAAAATGGCAATTACAATCAGAACTATTTTTTTCTTTGTAAAAATTTCAATATATAAATTTTGTCTCCTATAGGCGCTTTTGCCTTAAAACCCAAGGCTTGGTAAAATGAAGAAACATGAATACAAAACCAATAACACAGGTGGATAATATTTGTTACAGTATTTTGTGTCTCTACATATGCAAACCAGAATTATATGTAAATAACTTTGTGTGCCCTATTTTTAGAAGTAGTATTTTTAATACATTTTATTGTCTGTTTAAAAATAATCAAACAACTGACCTGCTTTACCCTCTTCTTCTTTAAAAAATCGGTCCTGCACCTTGTGTTTTTTCCCTACACCATCATTAGTGCGTAGGCTACTAAACATTCGAGCTCAAGCTTGTAACGCATTAAGTATAAATCGCAAATACACATTTTAGCGTATCACTCGGTTCAAAGTTACTTTTTGAGTCTTTTGAAGAATGTCCGACCGTTTGGATGCTTGGCCGTCTGTATTTCCATAGGAATATTGGGTTAAAAAGTACACAGACAAAAAATGAAAAACCAACATCAATTAACGTATTTGTTAGAAATTTGAACTATTGATTAAATTTCGTACTGATTTTCCGCCTGTAAATAAATTGATCATATCAATAAACTTATATGTAAGTTTGAACTTTTCATGCTGTTCATTTTCAATCAAAAGGTTTAATTGAAATGTGAACACCAGCAAAAGATGCTAAATAAATCACAAAAACACAAATCAAAATATTTTTTCAATTAACAGAGTTAATTAAAACAATTAAAAAATTGTTTGAAACTTTTATATATTTTGAAGTTGGTATCTATGTTTTCAAATTTTTAAATATACACACAAACATTTTAATTTTTATTTTCAGTTAAGGCAAATTAATTGGAACAATTAAACAAATTGTTTGAAACAGCATTATTGAACTAATTGAAACAATTTTGGTGCAAATTTTTTCTGTGTACAGGTCGCAATTAATGAGATTATATATTAAAAGTTGGTATCTACGCGTTTATTTGTCGATGGACAAAATCTATTAAAAATAATAAGAATCTGTCCATTCCCTAGAGGTAAGCGAACTGACACAGAAGTAGTCCCGTGATAGGTTTTTGGTGGTAGAGACCGGTTCGAGTTTTAACACTTTATATGTATAAGACCTATCACTTTTACATGGGGTTGTTATTGGAGGGGGTCAGTTGACACCATTTGAACAGTCACAGGCCTATTCTCCATGAACGTACTTAGTGTCAGTTACTAAAATGAAGTATTATTTCAATACAATGTAGTATTATTTAAAAAAAAAAAAGTCCTAGAATTAAATTCAAGAACCAAATTTTAGAAAGTACCAAAAAATGTGTCACATCACCGGTGAAGACTGTACTGAAATTCATTACTTTTTCTACTTTTTTGTTCTTCATAAACCAGTTAAGGGATTTGTTCCTCTTTCACTGGTCATGAGTCCTTTCCTTTTGTACTTGTTCTATTTTCACAAATCCCAGGTCTAGTCTGTTGGACCAATTGACACAAATTTCCCGCAGGGTTATTTCATGTTGCTCCCATTATAAAAGTCCCTGGGAATCACGCGAAGAGCGCTTTTGATTGTCTACGAGCGCGTTTATTAATCGGGAGAAACTGTTAGCTGATTCCTCTGTGAGATACTTCCACAATACACAAAAAGACGCCATAGCGTCAAACTTTTTGCCCAACTTAATTTAACATTTCTTTGTTTCAGTGTTAGATAAATTGACCCATGGAGAGGTACACAATTGTGCAGCGCGTTAAGATTGTTGAAGCTTTTTACGAAAATGGCCGTACCAATCAATATGCATTTCGTGCCACTTTTTATTTTTTTTGCCAGCATTAACGACAAAATGTGTCCACAATCGAGAGAATTGTGCACAAATTTCAGCAAACTGGGTCTGTAGGAAATGTGAAAACACCTGTACAAGATCGTCCAGTGCGTTCTGTGGAAAACATTGCTGTTATTCGCGATAGTGTGGTAGAAGGAAGAGCCGTCAACCTCGACTTGTCGTTGCGACGCGTCAAGCCCAGCTATTGAACGAACATCATTGATGCGAATTTAGAATAAATATGCATGGTTCCAACAGAATGTTGCCACGTGTGTCCGAAAATTTATAAAAAAAAGTAATAATTCAAACAAGTAGATGTTTTTGTTTTTATAGTAAACACAGTCATCCTAACAAACAGACAATACTAGACGGGTGTCGACATAGATCTCCTGATAATGTTACTATTTAAAGCCTAATCGCATTACCACAATTGATAGGAATCACTTGATCACCGCCATTTCTTATAAATATTAGTATTAAGATAAAATTTTGCCAAAATAACTTTATAATTAGACCTATCGTGAATAAAAAGCCAACAATTTTTTTCCCCTCGAAATTTTACTTTGCCCCATACGTTTTTAACGAAAGGAGCTTCGAGGGAAATTTTATTCACGATAGGTGTGAATCACTAGTATATCATGTTTAAGATTTGGAACGATAGATCCAAAATTACCCACTATGTGCATATATTTTAGTACTATAACAAAATTCGGTAAAAATACATAAACTTTTAAAAAAATTCAAACGTGTCAAGTATAGACTAGTCAGTGGTGTAGAATATCATATTATTTGGCTTATCCGAATATATTTTCCCACTTGTTATGCCCTCTACAACTAGTGTTGAATAAGTATACCCTTATAAGTTTGTATAAAGTATGTATATTCTGGGTCCTTGAGAAATTTTTAGTCAAATTAACAGTGTCCATCTGTCTATCCGCTTAACAGAAAAGAATATTTTGGGAGTCAAATTGTTTCTAGTTCTCCTAAGCAGTTGGCAATTGAATTCTAGCACAATATTAATAGACACAAATGTGGTACCAGCATCAAAAAAATGATATTTCTGTTACAAAAATGTTTAAATTAATTAAATTTATAAAAATTCGTTTTTATGACTGAAAATTATACTCTACTAAATTTCGAGAAGATTAAACCATAATTTCCATAGTTCCCATATAAAACCCACTACTAGAAAACACAAATCGTAATAATTATGCTGTTGTAGTAAAATTGATTATGTTGTAGTTTAATGGAACCAAAAATTACACTTGGTGAAGATCGGCCCATTATTTAACAAAAATCCCATATAAAACGTTCAACTAAATACGACTAAATCTAGGGCTTATAATTTATCATAGATCATAAAAAAGGCTTTTAAAATATTCTATCTCTCGGTGGAGGGTATCAAAGAATCGACACAGCCTAATATAAACTTTTACTTGTTTTACAATAAATTTTAAATTTTATTCAAGTAGTCAGTGTGTTTCTATATTAAATGAAAAATCCGGTAGAAATTCAAAGCAACATATACACACGTTTAGTTGTTTTCTGTAGTTTAAAAGGTGTCATTACCAAAAGTGTTATTCTGAAGTGTATTCGTAAGCCAAAATCTTTTTTATAACTGCTTGATCTCGTTTCTCAAAACTACAAGTAAAATACATTTGAAACAAAAAGTGTTGCCCAATATGGAAGCCATGGTCAGCCTTTAAATTATAGTCAACTACGGACCGGTGTTACTTACCATACAAGTATTCAATATTTAGGAAATCTAAATTTTCATATAAATTCGAATGTGTATTCTACAATTTTAAAAGCTTTTATACTTTAGTAGTCTTATTCCTTCAATATTTTCCAGGAATATTTTCTATCCACTATCAAAATTTTCGTTTGTTTATTGTAAGTGCATAGAAAATAAAGGTTATTAGGTCTTAAAGATGACTATATGGTTAGTTGCACTGTGTTATTTAAGTGTTCTTAAAATCTGTAAACTTTTTTTTCACTTTCACCTAAAATAAACTGAGAAGAAAGCTGGGAACGAAATCGCTTTATAAATGAGCATGTTATAGACCAATAACTGCCTTTACCTGAGCTAGAAGAACAAAATTTAATTTAGGTATTTCTTATATATTGAGAGTATTAAATATTAAGCCATTTCTATTGCACTCTAAGTTGTTCTTTTCAATATTGATTTAAAAAACGTAAAATGTATCTCGAAGTATAAACCAGTTAAATGCAAATAATACAGATAAAGGTAGCAGCGGACTGTTAAATGAATTACATACAACTTACTTTACTCTCAATTGAAGCGAAACCCTATAAATGTGGGAACATAACTTGTTTCCGAAAGAAAAAACGAAATAAAAAATTACAACTGAATTGGCTGAAATTAATAATGTTAGCAAAGAAATAAAATAAAAGTTTCGTTTTTATCGTTTAAAGAATTGTGATACAGCGACAAAAATTTATTTTCAATTTTATATAAAAATTTAATGAACTTAAGCCTAATTAAAATTATTAAAAATTTGGATTAAAAACCATAAAAATAGTTCAACAAAATAACCACAATACTAATTATTGTTAGGGCTAGGGCACGAGCTCTATGTATTCATTTGTCCTTCAGGTTGTGCTGAAAAAGGTCAACAGGAAAAAGAAAGACAAAAAATGAAGAAACAAAAAATGTACTTTGGACTTCAGGAAAAATTCTTGACAAAAGTACGAAAAAACGGAAGTAAGGAAGAACATGTAAAATCAATTAAAATGGATAATCATTCAAAAAAGCAAACTTCGATCTACCAAAGGTTAAAATACAATTTGGTTTAAGGATTGATGTTTGACTATTGACGTCAGCAGTCGTCGATGGCTGCGAGTGTAAAACGGCAAATCCATCTGAGGAGATCGAGTGGTTGCGATCGAAACATGTCATGGTAACCTGCCGGCCCGGGTTCGAGCCCCCGCCACGGTCGAAAATGAAAGATTATCAATGACAATTTTAATTAATTTTCATGTTGTGAAATTCCTTTCTTCATAAGAATAATTTAATGAAAATTAAATTTAATGAACTTAAGCCTAATTAAAATTATTAAAAATTTGGATTAAAAAAAAAAAAAAAAAAAAAAAAAAAAATACATTTAACTACATATTCAAAACTTATATGTTTTCAATAACAAATTATAACAAGTATTGAAACAACAAGTAAATATATAAATGAATAATCATGAATCAAACTCTAATATTCTCAACAAATAACTATAAATAATATGGATAACATTTGACCTTATAATTGTTGATAATATGGTTACTTTTAAGCAAATTATGGATAAAGTTTACCATTTTATGGTTACTTTTGACTAAATTATGGGTAATGTTTACAATGTAAGGGTAACGTTGACCAAATGATGGTTAATTTTGGCTATATTATGGTTAGTCCATATTATGGTCATCATTAAAGTATTAGCCGCCTTCTCAGTTTCGCTCGCTTGAACGGATCGACAGCCATTTTGAAGGGAGTACCTGGCCTAAAGGAGATAGTGCTATTTATAGTTGATGTTTTTGCTTAAACTTTGATATTGTTACAAGTAGAACTGTTGCTAATGATTCTTATACGCTTAACAGTTTTATTTGGTTTTATATCTTTATGGATGAAGTTTCCTGATGATCCCAGTAAAAATGCGCATAGGAATAGCTTATCCCTTTTCAACAATAAATTTCAAGTGTTTTTATCAAGAATAAAAACTGGGAATTAAGCACGAATAACAAAATCTTTTAATATTTTTTTATTTTTGATAGGTTATGTCAAATATACGTTACATACCATCATGTGAACATGTAAATTATAAACCTTATGTAAAGCTCAAAATTTGACATACACGTGAAATCACATGTGGGAAGAAAATTGACATTCCACCAGACAAATGCACATAATATGAACATAGCTTTACATAGTCCATTCGGTCGGTCTAATTTTTGACTGTTTTCCAGTACATCTGGTCATACGGCGTCAATGCTAGTTTGAATATTATATCCAATGCTTCAAGAATTGCTGGTTTGCCGGCATAAACCATTGACTTAACATAGCCCAATCAAAAGTAATCAAGAGAGGTTGAATCGCTTGAACGTGGGGGCCAGTGAATAAGATAACTTCTTTCTTATTTCGAAAGAGTGTGTAAATCGCACTAAGCAGTGAATTTTAATGGATGTAATGATGATTTGTTAACTGCTTGAGGATTGTTTTGCTCCAAATACAGACATTTCGCTTTTTGGCGTAGCCATTTAACCAAATATGAGCTTCGTAAAATAATATCGAAATTATATCGATATCGAAAGTAGTCATGCAGCTTAAAAAAACCCCGATAAATAATATGTTGCTTTTAAAATATGGTCACTTTTATGTATACGTACCAAGATAATATCAAATTTTATCCAAGTATTAAATGCACTGAAAAAAATAATTTTCATATTTGAATACGAAAATCGCATATTTGATTACAAAAATTTTTGAATGTTCTGCGATGACGGTTTTTGTGGTATTGATAAAAAAGTTTTTATGTATAATTGTTAAATTTTTAGTCAACAACCAAGTTTATTGAGTCAATAAAAAAAATTGTTGCCCAAAATAATTTGTTTCAACAAAATTTTTACTTGATTTGTTAAAATAAATTGTTGAAAATGTTGAATAAATCAAACAAAATGTTAATCGAATCTTTATTTTTTTATTTATTAATGATGATGTCATAAATTTTCAATTTTTATAAAAACACTAAAATTTACTATGCGGGGAGATGTAAGTTCCTATGCGCATTTCTCTGGTTGCTTAGGCCAGATTAGGCCCTTTTCCAAAGACTTTGGCAAAACTAAATATATAATTCAAATAAAACTGTAAAACAAATGAGAATTATGAGCTATTTAAAAATGGACAAGAGTTGTTAAAATACTGTCTTTACTTTGATTCAAATATTTTTTTTATTGAATATGAAGAAATATTTAATTATTTCATTATTAAATATGTTTTATTGCGTGCTATTTTGCAAAGTGTAAATTTGATAAATGTTTTCTTTGAATCAAACAAAAAGTTTGTTGACCTAAAATTTTATTTTTAACAAACTGTGTTGTTAAAAATTTTTTTGAGATATTTTTTTCTGTGTGGAGAGTCAACCAGCCACACAGCTAGCCGCTCGATCATAAGATCGAATAAAAAAGTGATACAAAGACAATCGCTTTAGTAAAAGGTCTAGCTTAAACAATATGCTTATATTTTGCACACATCTGCACAGCCGCATGGTGGTGTAGTTATAATTAGGTATATAAAGTCAGAAATTTTAAATGGATTACCAGCTGAAGTGTATAAAAACATCTTTTACTGAAAACCCCTTTAATTTCAAACCTTTTTACACAGTTCCTTTTACTACCTGTTGTACATAGTATATCAATTCATTTAATTTTGGTAGTGTATTTAGTTTTTTGATTTTCCACTTCATTGTGTTTTATAAAAATTTTTTTTTACTGCAACAGTTCAGCTTCCTTTTATTCAGTTCTATTTGTTGTTGCTTCTGCTTCTGTTGCTGCTGTATTTATTCAGTTTACTTACAACTCGGAACAACCAGGTTTCCTACCGTCATTCTGTCAAGTTCATTTGTGCTAGCAATAAAGTACACAGAATCCTTTAAAAATATTGGCTATTAGTAAGGTTTTCTATCCACCTTATTTTATGGTTAATATTACTCTATTTCTTCTTCTAGCCATTAAAATATTAACGATTTTTGTTGTGTTCATACTTTTAAATGACGTTCTTTAGAAATTCTATTTTTTATTTATTTATTTGCTCTTTACAGCAAAATGTTTCTATTTTCGTTTTACACTTTTCTATATAAATTTTTAGTTTATTATGGATGGATATTTTTCGTACATAAAAATGTTTAACGTGTTTTTTTTTTTTTTTTTTTTTTGATGATTTTTCAAGGATCGATTATTTATGATTGGAAGTGGAGTAGTTAAAGTAAATGTTTACAAATTAGTTAGATTGAAGTTATTTTGTTGTATATTTTGATTATTTTTTAAGGGAATATTTATTAGGAAATACATTATGAATAGAAATTTTTTACAAATAATAATTCAACTTGAATTTTTTTTTTATATTTTTTTTTTATTATTATGATCTGCTTAATTCTCAATATTCTTTATTCTCTTATTGGCAAATACACTGAAATTTATTGTTGGGGGAGTTAGTTAGAAAAGAAGTACGTTTTTAAAGAAAAATACGTTTTGGTCCGTTTTAACAATATATCAAACATAATTTTTATATACATACATATGTAAATACGTTTACATTTATTTTATTAAGGCAAGAACAACCGTATAGGAAAAAGTACGCATTTTTGGAAATTCTTTTTACAAGCATTGAAAGGTCAGTATAGGAAGACAATTCCGCATTAATTATTTTTTATGCCCAGTCTGAATGCAACAAGCATAAATAACACAAAGGAACAAGGTTTTGGTTGATTAAGAACTGAATGTTGTTTTTAAGGTTATTTGGAACGCTGAATTCAAATCTGCACTCAGTTTCGACTCAGCTCTACTTTTCGCGATATACCGTTATTTCCAATATTAAGACACTTTCACTACATATTATGCAATTACTTGAAAACGGTGCACCACATTCAATTAAAAAAAAACCAAATTCGCTAACAATATTATCTTTAAGCCGTGCTTACATTGTTTTTAAATTTTCCCAGTAGTTTCAGAGATATTGTTGAAGTTTGAAAAAAAAGAACAATCTAAAAAAAAATTATTTTATTTAAAAACTCATAAAAACTTTAAATTTCGGCAAAAATTGCAGTTTTGGTTTCACTTAAAAATGAGGTTTCTTCACTTAATTGTAAATAAAAGCAAAACGCGTTGATCGATTTTTATGATCTATGTCTGATTTTGTTTCACTTTACGTGAAAGTAATTTAAAATTTACATGAGTTGACTTAAACTAATATTTAACACAACTTCTGAAACTGATTTTCAGAATTTATTGCAGGGCATATACTACATCGTAAGAACCCCCATAAATGATTTTAAACAAAGCAAAACAAAACTTTTGATTTTTATTTGTTTGTTGGGTATGAGTAATAATATCATAAATATAAAAAATAGAAACTGGGAATTATCTCCTTTCGTAGGTTACTTTATATTATATTCAACATTTATTATTTTTTGAATTTATTCTCTGAGTTACATTCCAGTTATGTATTTTATAAAGCTTTTTTGTAATAGTTCTATTCCTTAAATTTTTAGGAATGACTTTTATACACTACCAGACTATTATATTACAAAAAAAGCTTTATAAAATACATAACTGAAATGTAACTCATAGAATAAATTCGAAAAATAAAAAATGTTGAATATAAATATAAAAATATTTGTTTCTAAGTTATTTTGAAGAAATTGATCTTTCAAACTGCATTGTTGGTTTGTTTCATTTTCATAAACATTTTAAAAGTTATAAAGCGTTATTTACAAATTTTATAGAAAAAATTACGAAAAATTTTAATGTAGGGTGCATAAGTGAGCAAATTCATTGCAAAAACTTATAGGCTTTGTACACCAAAATACAGCTTGGACATTTTTCTTTTAAATTAGAAGAAATTAGAAAAAGGAAGAAAATCGTGGTTTTTCACAAAGTTGTGAAGAAAACTTAAAAAAGGCCGGCATACCCGATTCGACCTGAGCGACCTCTAAACCTCTTCCGAAAAATCTCAAAAATACTTTACCCTATAAGCTTTTAAATTATGCTTTTTTGGGAAACATTAGTAAACAACCATTTCTTTGTGATTGTTTTTCAAAGCTAACTATTGCATCTTTAAAAAATAGGAAGAATTCTGAAGATCGCTTCATCAAGAGTGAAGTTATGATTTTTTGAACTTTTTTAAATTTTTGGAAAAAGTCAAAAATTCGATTAGTACCACCTGTAACTTAAAAATGCGAGCTTATAGAGAAAAACGGAGATTTAATTTGAAATCAACACACAAAAAGTTCAATTTTGTTCCGCTGTGTAATCATAGGAGATCCGATAATTTTTATACAGTGCCAAAAAAAATAATAGACACATAAATGTTTTAATAGTTTCTAAAACTTTTATTTAGTTTGAACTTCCGGAAAATTTAAAACTAGTTGTCTTACGAATGGAGTGTGTTGGACTTTTTGTGTGTGTATACTTTGGCAAATTAGCAGAGTCTTACACCAGAACAACATTTACAAATCGTGAATAGTTATTTTAAAATTTAGACCTCTGTTGGCCAAACTTTTGCTGAACTTCACCAAGTTTACGGTGCATATTATCGTATCTTAACATCTAATACACAATACCAAAGATCGATTCATGACTACATTTGCTCTTTTAGATAATATAAAAGAGTGCACAAAAAGACTAAGAAAGTTACTGCAATCTCAGAAAACGGCTTCCCTGAAAGAAGAAATCTCAATAGACCAGTTATCTCTAAGACACCATTAAGAAACTTGAATGGAAGTTGTGTAAGAAATGTTATTGAAAAAGAAAATCTGATTGTGAACCATTTGAAAAATGTATTAACCCCAAATATATATCACGATATAGCATTCGAGATACCGCCTATTAATGTTAGAGCAGCTATTCCTCTAAGATATGAGTTAAGACAAATCAAAAAAGGCTATTTGTGACTTTAAAACCAAGAAGGTATCGATAAGATCAGTAACAAAATGCTTTTGGAGCTACCTTGCATAGAAAAGATAATTTTTTTTATTTTTAATGCTATTTTATGCCTTGAATACACCCTTACAAATGGAAGGTTTCCTTAATTACTACGATAGCAAAGCCAGGAAAATTTCATACAAAAGTTGAGTCATATAGGCCTATTAGCTTATTATCAAATATGTCAAAGCTATTAGAGAAACTATTGGTTAAAAAATTAACACCGCTTTTAAATGAATAAAGTTGTATTGAAAACCATCAATTCGGTTTTAGAAGAAAACACAGCACAATTGAACAAACTCATAGAATAGAAGATGCCATAAGAACAGCCTTGGAAGAGGGAAAATACTACTCAGCACTCTTCATCGATGTTTCGCAAGCTTTTGACAAAGTCTGGCTTGAAGGCTTTTTACACAAATTGAAGCAAAATTTACCAGCAAGCACACACAGGCTGTAAGTCGGTCGCCAATTTATTATCAGCCAATTGACGCCGTAGTCCCACAAGGTAGCATTCTGAGCCCTGTATTATACTTAATTTATACTTCGGACATGCCAGCAAACAACTATAACCAAACTTAACATTTGCGGATAATACAGCTTTCCCAAGCGTACACAAAAACTGTCGTGAAGCATCTCGTTACTTAAAGGATCATATATTTTTACTTAAAATGTGGTTAAAACAATGGAGGATAAAGATCAATGAGCAAAAATACGTACATAATCATTCACTTGGCGTCGGAAATCTCGCCTTCCTATTAAAATAAATAATCAAATAATACCCCAACATTCGCATGTAAAATATTTCGGTTTACACCTAGAAAGGCGTTTAACCTGAAAATGGCATACTAAAAAATTACCTGAAATGAAAGTAAAAGCAATTCAAATTGATTGGCTTATTGGAAGAAATTCTGTTCTTAGTCTCGACAGCAAACTTCTATTTTACAACTCTATCTTAAATAGCCAAGTTGGTTGGTACTGCGGTATTCAGCTATCATGCACTGCCCGCCCCAGCCTCTAATATCGAAAAAATCAAGGGTGCCAAAATAAACTTCTTGGGACAATCATAGCCGCGCCCTGGTATGTTAAAATCTCGAAATATCACAAAGATCTCAATGTGTCATTACTTAAAACTATGATAACGAAATATGCAGTAGATTATTTTAAAAGGCTAGAACTTCAACCAAATTTTTTAGCTAGTAGAAATAGAGATACCTCAGGACTTTTCCGAATAAAAGAGCGCTACACAAGTACTCACGTGAACAGAATACGTTATGGGGAAAAAACTTTCCGGCACTGGCTGGACATATAGTAAACAAATAGAATAAGATTTGATTAATTATACAGGCCAACACTCAATTTGCTTCTTTGAATTTATCAACTGATTCTAGTTAATTTTGGTGCGCTGAATTCAAATCTGTAATCAGTTTTTCTCTATCAGCTCTAGTTTTCATGATAAAGCTTTTTTATACCCTCCACTTATGACCTCCATTTATGACCGTCTGTTAGTGTTTTCAAAAAATTTTTTTCATCAAAATTTCTTATTTACAGTTATGGTAGTTGCCATAGATCAACACTTTTTTAATAAACTTTGCCAACTGCAATAAACCACTTCTTACAAGCAACTAACTTCCGATATTCAATTGGAGTGCAACAAGAAAAAATAACGTTCTCAATAATATTGTACATATAAAATTTCCGTTAATCAGCTAGCAATTACACAAAAAATTTTTTTACGGAAAAAATGTTTTTTTGGCAACTACCATAACTGTGAATAAGAAATTTTGATGAAAAAAATTTTTAATTTTGTCGGGCTGTGTTATTCTTAGTTTATTGTTAACTAGCAAAAATAGCTTAAGCGCCATCATTTTAAATTTTTCTTTTTTTTTTAATAAAAGAATTTATTGGCCACACTTTCAGCATCTTCTTAAATGTCATGGTCACCGTTACGATTTTATAGCAAAAACAATTTTAGCTTAAGCGCCAACCTTAATACAACATTTTTATGAAATATAATAAAAAAAAACCTTCTCCTGTAAAATTGTGTTTTGTTGCTTAAGCTTTTTTGCGGTATCAGCTCGATATAATTATATGAAGATACAATAAGTAAATAAATATGAAAAAAAATTAAGCCCTACACCCGTAAATGACACTTACAGCTATTTTGCCAATTTAAAAAAAAAATCAACATAAAAGATAACAATTAGGATTAAGCTTTAAAGCCCTATTGTAAATTTCGACAAGAAAGATTCAATAATAATAAAAAAAAAACATTTTTAAACATAAAAAATTACCCCCTTACCTTTTTCTTAATACAGAGTCCGACTAAAGAGCGAATTTGTCAACTTCTTACATTTATTTTGTTTCAATTGTTTTAAATTTAATAAAGATTTTACATGATTTAAAAATCAATTTTATACGAATCAACTAAAATGCAATCATCTTTCAATATTAAATAAAAATTTCGAAAATAAAAACGAAAATCATGTCAACATGCTGCATTTGAAAAAGATTAAAGACATTTTAGCTCAAGGCACATTTTTCAAATAGAAACAAATCTAAAGCAATAAGATTTCGAATTAAATATATTTGTCACGTCTTTAAAACATTTACGCTAAAATAAACTTTGCCATTAAATTGTGTGGCTATTATATTTTCAAGGTGTCATGGCTTTTTTATTTTTCCAATTAAATTTTCAATTGAGTTTCTTTTATTACGCTTGTCTGAGGTGTGTAAAAAAAAAACATATAAATTTAACATGACCTTAATTACACGGGTTTTATAAAGTTACAAATTTAAAAAGGGGAACAATTGTGTAAAAAATCGCTATAAATACAATTTAATCAGAAATGTTTCAGTAATACTAATTGAGTACAAACAAATTAAAAAAATTTAAAAACCTTATTTGTATTTTTTTTACAGTTTTGAAAGGGATTAAGAAGGGCTTACAAAAAAAGATGGGATATTTTGTTTGCAATTGATTATGTCAATTTTAGAACGCTGTTTGAGGGAAGTTTTTCGACTTTTAAAACCTTCTTAATTTAGCACATTTAAACGAAACCTTGCTCCTTTAATATTTTTATATCTACAATAAAAGCAATAAAGAAAGTATAGTCGGCCAAGCACGACCATAAAATGCTCCACCACAGTATATAAGAACAAATTTCTGCAAATGTGACCTATTTGGGACACACGGGCAATCATGGACCCGCTAGAACAAAATTATGTAATTGAGTTTATGATTCAAATGAAAGTTTTTTGTGCCGAATACTATTTAGATATCTTCATCTTTATGAAATTTGTTTGCTTTTTAGTGAATTTAGGAAGGCTGTTTATATGGGGCCTTTGGTTAATTTCGGACCCCCCAGCACAATATTTTTCCATTCCATAGTAGCTACCGTAGAAGTCCCTGTCGCCAATTTGTATCTAAATACTAAAATTAATAGGGAAGTATTGGCATTAAAAGCTTTTTTCGGTAGTAGTGGCGAGCAATGGTCAAAAATGGACCGATTCCAAAAAAATTAGGAAAGATGGATTGCAATATAATGAATTTAGATCGAATTTTATCATAATACCAGCAAAAATAGATGGTTTATAGGCACAAAGACCCTATTCCGAAAAGAAGCTTTAATGGGGTTTATGTGAAAGTATGGACCGAATCGCCCCATGTTCAATAGTCATGGTCCTTGTGCCAATTTTAATAAAATTATCTTTAAAATTGCGACCTTTGCGACTTTGCGCACAAGGTTTCATGGACAGGCTATTAAGCCTAAAGTGGATGATTAATTACAGGCAAGTTCATCCTTCCTGCAGGTTAGAGTAAAGTTGCAATAATTGAAAACTTTTTGTATATCCAATAAAATCCTAGCTTTTACTAACGCCAAGTTGTAATAAAGTTCTTAAGAGTTACTATCTCATAATTGTGATAAGTCAGTATAAATTGGTTTTGAGCTAAGCTTATAAAGGGTATTTTTTTATGGCATAAAACTTTTTTTAAAAATAAAACACGAAATCACCACCATTTGGCTTTTTTTTTTTTTTTTGCTCACAAGATTCATGGCATCAAATGTTCCGGAGGCAAATGTCCTACACGACTACGACTTATGGACTTTATCCTGCCGGCCCAATGTGGCACCCCATTTTCAAGCATTCCAGGGCCCTGTTTCTCAAAACTACAACTTACAAATCTACAAGTAAAATATATTTGAAACAATCACAAAAATTGTTAATTTTTTTCTTTTTTAACGTATTTTACTTGTAGATTTGTAAGTTGTAGCACTGAGAAACAGGGTTAAGGTATTATTTAGTCAATATTACGTCGAATGTTGGCTTTTAAATAACGCTGCTCAACAGAGCAAAAGTTTCCTGGCTTTTGTCCATGGTTTTTAGTTAAATTTAGAGTGCTGATTACGAATTAGTTTTTTTCTAGCAGCTTCAGTTTTAAAGATATAGAGGCATTTTATATTTGCATAATTAACACCATTTTTTGTTTTATTCGCTTAATATTAACGAATGATCCCACATACTTTAAAATATTTTCTGGATTAGTAATCTTCACAAAAATCTCTTTCTTTGAATAGAGTCACATTGGTAGGTATATCAGGATATCTAACGTGTATTGCAAGGATGTTTAAAGTTATGTATTTTTAATTTTTTTCATTTCCCTAAGCTAATCCCGGAAGCTCTACGCTTGTCTGCAGGAAAAAAACCAGAGTCTCTGGCGGGAATCGAACCCGCAATCCCGGTGCTGATAGACTAGCTCACTACCAGCTAGCACACCGGGGCACTCCATAAAGCTTTGAAAAATCCAATTGCTTCCACCCATCTTTCAATGTTTGCACAAACTAGACAATCCAACAAACTGATTTTAATAAAAAAAAATATAAGCCCATTTAAAGAGTCGTGAGATATTAAGAAACCATCTTCACATTTCATCTTATTTTCTACACGCTTGAAATAGTACTAAAAATAACAAGCACCCGCCAGATAATTGGTGTCCCAAATTTAATAGTTACCATCGCCGTCAAGACACTGCGCAGTTTTGTCAAGCAATATTTAGCACCTGTTGTTTATCGGGATTGGGAATATTAATTTTAAAATATTTGAAATATGCAACTTTCCCGAAGTCTAAAGGTTTACGATACTGTGCAAGAATAGCAAAAGTGTCTAGATTATTTGCACAAAGTTTTTTTTTTTGTTGTAGCCATTTTGTTATTGATGACAAATATGATAACAAAAAAAACAAATTTTTTGAATGAGGTTAAAATGGAAAATTCAAAGATTTTTTTTCAGTTAATGCACAATATCTCTAAAACAAGACTTGGTAGGCAAAAACGAATGTTTAATTTGTAATCAGCAAAATAGGTACATAAGGATCTGTTATTTTTATTGCAGAATATTTACATTAATTTTAAGGACTAAACTAAAAACACAAAAATTTTAATATCCTTGCAATAAGAGTTTAATATACTTTCAGTAATGTTACCATAATCAAAAGAAAGAAATTTTCGTGAAGATTTATAATCCAGAATGTTTGAATAAGGTTTGAAGGACCGTTCGCGAAAATTGACAGAATAAAACAGAAAATGTTGTAATTTGTTCAAAACATATATGTATGTCACTATATATTTAAAACTAATGCGGTTAGGGAAAAACTTATGACACCATCGTCATCAGCATATGAAAATTCTTAAAGATCAGTAATTTTTATTTTGGAAACTTTTAAAAAGCTCAAATTTTTAGAGCAGTGTAATCAATCGTTACAAAGAGTTGTCCCAAGGTTGTCAAATCACACAAACAAGGGTATTTCTAAGGATAATACGGTCACTAACCGTTTGGCTCAACGAAGCGATGGTTTCACGCGCTGTATTACATGTTGTGCCATCTTGTTGGAACCAATTCTGCTTCAAATGATTTGTAAAAAAATCACGTTCGCCCTTCACGGTAATATTGACACGGGTTTCGGATTAAACGATAAATGGTCCGACCAATGTTAACCGCGCCAAACAGTGAATTATTCAGGATGTAATGAGGCCGCAAGAGTCTCATGTTTACACACACGTTCAGCCAGAAATGAACCTCCTCGCTGAAGATGATTCGACGATAAAGATCATTCGAGTACTCTGTCATACTCATATGTACGGACTAAATTTGGATGTCGTCGTAAATCGAGTATATTCGAGTATAATCAAATTTCCTTTTTGGAAGGGTTTTTGTTTTTAAATGTTACCGTGGATTTCTTAAATTTGTTGCATATTAATAACACAGAGAGAAAAACACTCGGGATAAATAAAGTTTTTTATGATTACTTTAAGTACGAGTCGTACTCAAAAATTCAAGTACGAATAACGGTAAAAAGTACTCAAAACAATCCTAAATGGGATTACTTTCGAAATTAAATCACGGAATTTCTTGAAAAAAATATAACATTCTTAAATCAAGTAAAAAAAGATTAAACTTTTCGTTGTGCTTAACCCTCCGGCTTGCGCATGTTTTGATTTTCTATACACATTGAAAAAAGTCTGGCCAGACTCATGTGCACCACGATGGGTTAAAAAGTAAATTTGAACTCTTGCTTCTCATTCAGTTTATATTTTTCGTAAAATATGTAGATAAGATTTTTGAAGTAAGCACCATATCGGGCATAATGTTGGTGTTTTATCTTTCTGTTAGGTGAAAAACGGGTAAGAAAATCAATCATATTAATTTTTTCTTTCTAATTTCATTTTTTGTTTTTTTCCAAGCACGAATCCGGAATAAAATCAACTTTATAATACTTGAATCAAACGCATTTTGAGATTGATTCAATCTTAGTTTTACTTACTCAATCTCATTTTTGGATTATTTTGAGTACGAATTCGAATTAAAAAAAATTTTATAATTATTGAATCGAGCGCATTTTGAGATTTATTTAATCTTAGTTTTACTTAAATCAATCTCATTTTCGGATTATTTCAAGTACGAAATCGGGATTGAATATGGATAATTTAAGTATTTTGCGATTGAAAATCCGTTCTTGAATCACTCTTTTTTGTACTTGATTCAAGAAAATTCGTACTCACCGTAATATTAATACCGCTTCGGATTGATTTCAGTACGTTTGGATTGATTTTTCTTTTGAGTGTACATTATTACACAGAAAAAATTATCAGTAGTTTTTTATCAATTAAAAAATTGTTTAAAAAGTATATAAATTTAATTAATGTGATAATTGAATCAATTATTTTTTTTTTTTTTTTCTTTGTTGAAAGAAAATTAAAAACATAATTTTGGTTTAATTAACATTTTAGTTTCTTTGAAATAAATTTTTATTTAAAATATAAAATAAATAACATTTTTTTAATTAAAATTAAAAATATTTTTACCATTTTTAGTGATCTATTTAATCATTTTGGTAATAGGTTAAAAATCCACAAATTGTAAAATGTAAGATTTTCTTCTGTGAATATGATTCCTTATTTAAAGTCAAAGTGTAATATAGAGATTTAAAATTCATTTTATATTTTTTTAAAAATGCTTCTTCGTGGCAACTTGATGCATAGAGTTGAGGGACTTTGAAAAAAACATTCCACAATATTACCAAATAATGCAGTCCCAAACCCAACGAATGGTGATACTGACATCTGAGATGATTCTGTTAAGTGTGTCTTTAATTTAATCCCATGTAATTCTCAACCTTTTTACTGGACTAAATGGTGAAATATGGACCTTGTAATATTTTTGGGCCGATTTCAATCTAAATAACAACATAATTATATGGTAAAAAAATTTATTACGGGTAGAATTTTGTATGGGGTCTATGGGAAATTATGGGCCGATTCTCACTATCTTCAGTAGGCACCATTTTTATTCAGGAAATACGCATAATACCCTGTCCAACTTTGTGGTGAGGGTACAAAATCACCAACTCCTCCAATAAGAAAACTTAATATTGTTCTTGTTTAAGCTTTGATATTACAAGTAAAACTGTGGCTTATAGTTCTTATTCGCTTAACAGTTTTATATGTGTAATATCTTTAGTTTTTCTAAAATCTTTGGATGAAGTTTCCTGACGATCTGGCCTAAGCAACCAGTGAAATGCGCATAGGAATAGCTTATCCCTTCAACAATAAATTTCAGTTTATCAATAGTATGAAATGGGAATGTAGCACATTTAAACGAAACCTTGTTAATATTTACAACTTTTATTCGATTGTGCTGATGTGTGAAACAAATAAATATATTGATCATGTAATAAGTTTAAGCATCACGTTAAAGTTCCTTGTATCGAATATTATCTAGATATCAACATCTACATGAGATTTTTTCTTCTTAAAGTGGTATTTGTATGGGAGCTAAAGTCAAAAAAACCGATTTTAATAACATTTGGTAAAATGATAGAGGTTGCAATAAAATGTTTTTTAATGGGCACACATTTATATGTCGGAGAGATTTTTGTATGGGGGCTATGTGAAATTATGAACCGATTTTCATAGTTTTTAATAGACACCATAATATCCTCTCCACTCTTGATGGTGTATTTATCAAAACAATAACACGATTGTACTGATGTGTTTTAGCCTGACCTTTAAGTATACCTATCGACTTAGTTTGTTTGCCTGGCTGGCTGGCTGCGATTCCGTCGACTGCTGGCCATACTTCACTCAAAAGAAAAATCAATCCATCCGTACTCAAATCAATCCGAAGCGGTATTAAGAGTACGATTAGTACGAATTTTCTTGAATCAAATACAGAACGATTGATTCAAGTACGGATTTTAAATCGCGAAATGCTCAATAATAATAATCCGAAAATGAGATTGATTTAAGTAATGCTAAGATTGAACTAATCTCAAAATGCGCTAGATTCAAGTATTATAAAGTTGATTCAATCCCGAATTCGTACTTGAAATAAACCAAAAGTGAAGTTACTTACCTGTTTTACACCTTACAGAATTATAAAACACCAGCATCATTTCCGATATGGTTATTACTTTAAAAAACTAATGTTCATACATAACTGCAACAAACTTTGATAAGTAAAATAAGATTAAAATGCTCACTTTGTAATTGTATTCTCAGAGTGGCACTACCAACAAAAAGTTTAATCTTTTTTTACTTGGTTAAAGAATTTTGTTTTTATTTTAAGAAATTCCGGGATTTATTTTTGAAATAATTTCCATTTAGGAGTGTTTTAGTACGTTTTAGTGTTATTCGTACTTAAATTTTTGAGTAAGACTTGTACTTTAAGTAAGTAAAAAAAAACTTATTTTATCCCGAGTTTTTTTCTTTCTATGTAGTAGGAATAATAGAACAACATAAATCTTAACTTTTATTAAGATTTTGTTGTGTTTAGTACGTGATTGTGCATAAGCCCTTAAATAAGGTCGACTCTCGAACATAATTTTTGAGGAACCGCAAATGATTTAGAGCATTACATAGTCTAAAATAGCCGATTTTAAGTTCTTACCTGTTTTTTTAAAATGTGTTATAACGTTACGCGTCGTTAAGTGTCAATAAATCATCAAAAAAAGATGAGAAAATAATTTCCAATCAAAGAAATATAAAAATTTATAGTAAAATAAAAACAGCTCCGTTGTATTTTCCTGACACATGTGTCTGCATCTTTTTTTTAAAATTCAATTTATTTATTTCTATTTTTATGAATTACTTACAATGTCACATCAATTTAGCGACATAAACAAATGATTTTATTGAAAATATATAAAAATAATTTGATTATTTTGCAAACAAGTTTTGTCATTTTAATGGAAATTTTGCTATATTTTCACATGCGATTAATGTCTTAATCATTAATATCACTCATCCGCCACCCCATACATTTAAATCGATTGGAGAATTCCCAACAAACCATATAGTCGATATAGAAAGAACTTGTAGCAAACTTACTCACATAAGCCTTAAGCTAAGAAAAGTGTTGTGATTACTATTATGAAAGGCTTATAAATAATTGTTTAATAATGAAAACTGATCCCTTGCGATAATATTACTTGTCTATAATATAATGTAAACTAAGAAGGCTAATTATAGAATAATCTAACAGAGAAATACTTTTCTAATCTATAATAAGATTAAATTCTTTACCAACACTCTGTTTTAATATGCCATATATATAGCATATTTACACAAAGTTTTTACTTATACTTTTTTTTATATTGTGCACTGTTTAAAACTTTTTAACACACTTCACTCTTTGAACGAAACACAAATACTGAAACTTATAATACAAAATTCCAATAACGGGACATCAATTTCAAAAACACTTACAAAACTATTGCGAGAATAAGTCATTTGCAATCAAATTTGTTGTCATGTTGTAGGAAATCTCTTATTCTACAACTCATTTATATTTTGCTCTGTTTTAGTCTGTTGGGTTATTTTTTCCTTTGTGTGTATGTACATATTTATAAATAAAAACACAAGTGTTAACAATAACACAATACAGTAAATAAATGTGTCTGAATCTCTTAGTACTTCTGAGAATTATTTTTCTAAATTAAATACACTCATTGATGATTGATTAATTATGACTTTTAAAGTACTTAACACAATTATTTTTCAAAGTGTTATTAAAACAACGACTTATATTTCCAAAATAATTATTTGATTGGGTTTATCTGGGTTTAGAACCACTGCAAGTTAATACGTTTTTGTAAGGTAAATATTTAATTAAATTAAACATTTTAGTTAAGAATGTACATAATTTAGTTTTTGCTTTTAGTTTTTTTACTTTTTTTCTCTCTTTTTAATGAAACAAAAATTATGTACATACTTTCTTGTTTTTGCAAATTCTTGTTTTCATTCGTTTCAAAAAAAATATATTCTTCATCTAAAAAAATTGTGGTAAAAGTCTGTGCTAAACATTCTTAGAAACAATTTATTCCAAATCTTGTTACTCGAAGGAAATGTTCCTAATTTAAGAAACAATAAAAAGGGTATTTAAAATCTACTGGCTTGTTTTTTACAAAAAATAAAAAACTGCAGTCGAACTTCCATAACTCGAATCACCATTATCCCAAAAAAAACTTCGACTTATGGAGACTTCGAGTTAGAGAATTTTCTTGTTGAAAAGAGAATAAATTGCAAACTTGTGAACATTTTATATTTTTTGTTTAAAACAGGCACTATTTGAAAGCTTCATACCTAAGCATGTAGGTATGTATTTGTAATAAACAAGTAATATATCGGCATGGTTTGACTTCTAGCTGCTGTAAACCAATTGAGGACTGCAATGTCGATAATTTTGTATATTTGGGTCTTAATCATTTTACTAAAGAGATGAGATACTGACTCAAACGAGTTGATAATTAATTCTTTATTTTTAAAAATCTATGAGACCGTACTAGCTGGGACACCATATTTATTGTCTGCTTCCTTTTTCTTGAATCCACCCTCGACTTCTTTTATAAACTTATATTTCCCTCCATCGACAAACATTATAAAACACGTTTACTTGCCATGAAATAAACACATACAAATAATTTTAACATATTTAGGCAAACCAAAAGACACACGTAATGTACAAAAAGGGATTTCCCCGAAAAAAAGAGCAAAGTAAAATATACAAACCTGCTAAACAAGCAAAAGAAAGCGAAATAAATAAACAAACTAAACAAAACAAGCAAAAAACTTCGAGTTATAGAATACAAATTTGAGTATTTGGTTCGAGTTATGGAGAATTTCGAGTTGTGGAAGTTCGAGTTACGGAAGGAGAATTGTATGTAGTTTATTGTTTTAGAGCTACTGCCAATCAAATTGGTTCGAGTAAGAGAAAATTCGAGTTAGAGAAGTTCGAGTTATGGGAGTTCGACTGTAATTATTTAAAAAAAACAAATATTCGATTAATCGATTATTCGACATAAATTATTCGTTAATCGGAAATAAGAAATTTTTAATTATTCGAAAAGTTAATCGCCTAAAATTATTCGAATAATCGAACAACGGTTAATCGTTTGAATACCCTTAATATTAGTATGGTTACATTCTAAAGAATGTGTTAATTACAATTCTTAAAAAATATGGTGTCGCTTTGCTTTTTTTTTTTAATATAAATTAGTGTTACTTTTACTGCAAATTCTTGGTAATAAAGGGTGTCTCGGTAAAAGTTCACATAATTGAGGTTTAATGTCTTTAATGTGCCAAATTTTCTCATCCTTAAGCTTTTGAATTGTTCTTGGCTTATTAACGTACAGTTTTTCTTTCAAATAACCACAATGAAAGAAGTCCAATCGTGTCAAATCACATGGTCGTGGCGGCCAGTTAACATCGCCACAACGTGAGATAACACGGCCGTTGAATTTCTCGCGCAAAATAGCCATTGTTTTATTGGCAGTGTGGCAAGTGGCACCATCCTGTTGGAACCACATATCGTCCAGGTCCTTATACTAAATATCTGGCCACAAGAAGTCCGTTTTCATCTTGCGATAGTGAACATCATTCACGGCAACTGCTTGGCCGACCTCATTTTCGGGCCTAAATACGATGACGATGCCATCCCATAAACGGTACCAAATTGGACGAAATTAGAATGGTGTTAGCAATTTTATAAGAAAATGGTCTGATTACGGAAAAAACATGAAATGACATACGCATTCAGTCACAACTAGGGATGCCAAATGGGACCAGGTTTTTTGAAACCCGGGATTCGGGATTTTTTTAATTAAAAAAAACGGGATCCCGAGACGGACGCGATTTCGGTATTCGGGCTTTCGGAATTGTCATCCCTAGTCACAACAAAAGCGGACAGCAGAGCTATCATAAGAGCTGCCTCCATTTTGAGTGATTCTGTGCAAAAATTTAACATAAAACGGGTGTTACAGCAAGCGTGACAACGGTAAAATGTATTATACGAAGTATTTAAAAAAAGCCACCTCGTAAAACAAAACGACTTAAGTTTGCCCGTGAACTCATGTGTTAAAAAAGTAATGGCAACAAATTGTTTTTGCTGATGAAAAATAGTTTAATTTGGAAAGTCCAGATGGTTATAATTAGGGATGCGATTTCCATGCAAATGCATGTTTTTTGTCGAAAGTCTAAACTCGATGTCACCCAATTATCTTTCCGAATCTTCAAATTTGCGTTAAAATGGCATCGATTTGTTTTTGCATATTGTTGCATATTTTGGTGAAAATTTATATTTTGGTTTTAAATGCATATTTCTACATTTTTGAGTGATATATTTTTTTAGATTTCCATATTATAAAAAAAGTTCTTCAAAAACTTCCAAATTGCATACAAAAAAATCTTCAAAGAAATATTTTAAATTAATTAACAAATTTTTTGAGCTCTGCTTAAAATACCAGATTTCGACAAAAGATCCTTCAATTTTTAACCGATGCAGCACCTTACATGGTTAAGTCTGTCAATTGTCGTAAAACAATTTATCCAAAACTGTTACATGTTACTTGCTTGGCACATGGGTGGCACCGAGTTGCAGAGGAAATTAGAAGCCAATTCGATCAAATTGATTTATTGGTTTCATACGGGAAAAATATTTTTAAAGGCTCCTTCACGAGTTGCAATTTTTTTTGGTACCATCACCACCGCAGCCAGTATTAACAAGAAGGGGAATCTGGATAGATGCTTCAGAATTCTATTCAAAAAACTTTGAGCAATTTAAGCATGTTATTGAAGAACTTGTTACTACCAATGCTTATGCAATAAAAAAAGTAAAAGAAATATTAAATTTAAATAACATCAAAAGCCAATTAGTATTTGTATTTTCCAGCTTCGGATATATTGTTTAAACAATAACTACAATGGAAGGATTTAGTTCACTTAATAATCAACTCAAATGAATTGATATGGCAGAAAGTAAAATTAACGTGTAGAAGGCAAAATAGCCCGACAAATTTAAAAAAAAAATCAAAAACGTGTTGCAAATAACTAGGGATTTCAAAAAATAACACAAATTTCAACTATTTTTGATCTGGAATCAAATGTTGGATCTGAATTAGAATTAATATTCTCCAAATGAATTGACATCCTTCAAGTTTGTCTCAACTTCGGTTGACATTGAGAGATCATTTTCCATGTACAAAAGCTTTTTATCAGACAAAGGCTTACTTTTGATAATATAAAAAAGTATTTATTTGTTATGCAAAAAAAAATTTAAATTATGTAGTTATTTAACACAGAAAAAATTAAAAATGTTCTCTAATCACCAAATTTATACTAAATTCATAGAATCAAGCAACCCAGTTGTTGATTTTGCACCTATTACCAAAATGATTATATTGATTACTAAAAATTGTAAAAATTTTATATTTTGAATATTTTTTTTTCAATAAATGATATTTTTAATTTTAATTAAAAAAATGATCAAAAAACTTTGCCGTTATAAACAATGTGTTGATTGATTTTGAAAATTTCCAACAACAATTTCACAAGTTTAAATTATTTTATTTTAAAAGAAATAATTTTTTGTTACTTAATTATTATTTTAATTCAAAGTTAATTTCAAAACAACTAAAATGGTGATAAAATAAAAATTATTATTTTAATTTTCTTTCAACAAAAAAAATAATTTTTTCAATTATCACATTAATTAAATTTAAGTACTTTTTAAGTAATTTTTTTAATTAATAAAAAACTACTAATAATTTTTTCGGTGAAATTAAGTTTTAAAAAATAGTATGCCTTTGAAAACCAATAGAATAAAAACAACAATAGAATAAAATAAAAAACAAACGCTTTTTATTGAAAATGGTCAAGCTTTTAGTGCATATTTTTTATTTTTTTTTAATGCATATTTTGAAGTTTTTAGTGCAAATTTTGTGTGCATATTTTCGATTTTTTAATGCATGAAAATCGTATCCCTAGCTATAATTATTATTTCCATTATTTACGAAAAGAAGATCGTTACCTGAGACGTCTGCATATCTGTGATGATAGTGTGATGGTGTGGGGCACAATTTCATACTATGGAACATGTGAGCTTCAATTTCTTTTATCTGGAATGAACGCGAATAGTTACAAAAATGTAGTTGAGAAGGCTTTTCCACTTTTTTCTAATTTTTTTGGACCTATTCCGTAGATATTTCAACAAGATAATGACCCGATCCATACAGCAAGAACTGTAAAAAAATGTATTCGAATCCAGAATGTCAAAATTTTGGAGTGGCCATCGTATTCTCACGACCTTAATATTATAGAAAATGCATGGGGATTACTTTCTCGAAAAGTGTATTAGTCGGGTAGACAATATGCAACAAAAGAAGCTTTAATTGAAGGAATTAAAAAAGCTTGGGCTGCAATTTCCTTGACATTTATTAAGAATCTTTAAAACTCCCAACTAAATCGTTTTTTTGAAGTAATATCCAATAAAGGAGGATATAAATTAAAATTCGGTAATTAATTTTTATTAAAAAAAATATTTTTTTTATTACTATTAATCAGACGGATTAATAGTAATGTTCTTTATTAATTTAAAGTCCAAAACTGACTGCAAAGACTTTACAATTTTTTCTTATAATGAAACCTACTTTCTTAAAATAATTTGCCGATCCCGCATTTTCCCATCAATTAATTTACTTGTGGTTGCGCGTGTAACTCAGTTGCTGAGTTTGTATTTTCCCATCGAACAGTCGATGAAAATTTGCGGCTCGTGTGGACTCAAGTAACATGGTTTGAAATTGCTAGTGCTGCAGTTTTGCTGTTGGCACGTTTTGCTATTGAACTTCTTAGATTTGTTGGCACGTTGTATGTGCAATATTTGTTGTTGTCATTGGTACGCTGTTAACTTATACTCATTCTTAAATCTTTATAAAAATATTATAAAAATTCTATAAAAAAAAATTGTATTGTTTGTTTTTGAAATAATGTCGTTGAACCTATTCAAAGCAGCCTAGAAATTGTGTTCCAAAACAGAGTTTTAAACATAAAAAAATTATTAAAAATTAGATATAAACTATTGCTGTAATTTTTTTTTTTTATTATTATAATATTTTAATACTTAAAAATTAAATATAACTAATTACTTTACTATTCAATATAAAAAAAAAAATTTAAAAGATTTTGTTATTCGTGCTTAATTCCCAATTTTTATTCTCGATAAAAACACTGAAATTTATTGTTGTAGCACGAATAACAAAATCTTTTAAATTAAAATTTTGTATTCCCAAAAATTACTTTTGATAAAAAAAAATAATTTTAATGTAAGAAAAGTGAAGCTATTCAAGTGAGCGGCAGTGTAGGTATTATGTATGTTTGTAACAAAAACACACACACACACAACAACTCTTCTGCCTTAACTTAAAAAATTTATAAAGTCTCAGTCAAGCCAAAACTTCCGATCAAGTCGACATTCGAAGTACTTTGTATTGTATAACTTTTCGTTTTTTGCTTTTGCTTTGGCTGCGACTGTTTACAGTTAATGGACCAAAAGTAAAAGCAATAGTTTGTTTTTGTCCAATAAAAAACGAAAAAGTCAAAGAAAAACCTATTTTTTATTTTGACTGTAATTTTTTAAACACTTTCTAAGACAGCTTCAACGCCGCCTTCGTTATAACTGTTGGTGTTGATATAAACTTGGCGACGATATATATACATATATATCCCATAATTTTTAGTAGGTCCCATTAGACCGGACTTAAATTTTTTTTTTTGCAGAAAAAGTGTACCGCCCCCTCAAATTATTCCTTTTTACGCCAATAGTGAAATTCCAAAATCTTAGACTGATTGCCCTAGGTTAAGGCGTGGCACATGCCCCCTAAAGTGGCTAAAACTGATATATAAACCAGTTTGAACCACTTTAGTGGGCATGTGCCTCGCCTTAACCTAGGGCAATCGGTCTAAGATTTTGGAATTTCACTATTGGCGTAAAAAGGAACAATTTAAGGGGCCGGTACACTTTTTCTGCAAAAATAAAAAATTTAAGTCCGGTCTATTAGACCGAACTTTTTTTGTACGGGAATTTTTTTTTTTTTGCAAAAAAAGTGTACCGCCCCCTCAAATTGTTCCTTTTTACGCCAGTAGTGAAATTCCAAAATCTTAGACCGATTGCCCTAGGTTAAGGCGAGGCACATGCCCACTAAAGTGGTTAAAACCAGTTTATATATAAACCAGTTTTAACCACTTTAGTGGGCATGTGCCCACCAGTTTTAACCACTTTAGTGGGCATGTGCCTCGCCTTAACATAGGGCAATCGGTCTAAGATTTTAGAATTTCACTATTGGCGTAAAAAGGAACAATTTGAGGGGGCGGTACACTTTTTTTGCAAAAAAAAAATTCCCATACAAAAAAAGTTCGGTCTAAGGTCCCATGCAACCCTAACTCCAAAATCAATTTAAGATTTTTAGACAGTATTCGATATAAAAATCTCTTATAAAAATGTTAACTTAAAAAAAATTTATTTTGGCAGGTCCACGATCGCTAATAGGTCCCAAAAAGGATACACTTTAAAAAAAATTTTATAAATACTGTGGGGTAGGGTATCTCATGGAGGGCTTTACAATATGTTATTTTCAGATAATAAAAGTCCGAATATCTTCTTCTTTATTTGCCAATAGGTATCGGATTTTATTTAAATTATTACAAAGTTCTCAACAGGGAAACCGGAAAAAAGCAATTTCATGTTTTTCTTTCTGCGACCAATGAAGGCATAACCAGTATAATTTTTCTTTTTATTTAGCAAGTTTTTCACTTGAAAAATATTTTTAATACTTTTAATATTATTTTTTTAGTGTTCTTGCAATAGAAAAAATTAAAAATTATGTCGGTTATGTGATCCCCCCTACTGGCTCGGCAGGCTCCCAATATTTTACCAAAGTTCTCAATCACGTTTTTCAATGCACTCTTTTCATTGGTTGATATCTGCTCGATAATGTTGTTCTTAAGCTGTTGAACTGTTGTGGGACTTTTGCTGTACACTTTCATTTTCAGAAAATCCCTCAAAAAATTGTCCAAAGGTGTAAAATCGCATTAACTTGTTTGCCATTTCATTCTTCCTTTACAAGAAATAATGCGATTTCAACTTTTCTCTCAAAATATCCATTGTTTCTCTTGCTGTGTTTCAAGTGGCACTATCATGCTGAAACCAAATATTCACTGCGTCTAAATTATCCATTTTCACCACAAAAACTTTGGATCATCTCCCTGTAGCGGTTTCCATTGACCGATGATACCTCAAATTTGGACACCCTAATTTAAAATGCTTTATGATGCAATAAAGAAACATTACACATATTAAAAATATTGCCCTTTAATTCCAAATATTATGGCTTTGTAAAACTAAAATAAAAATATGTTCTAAAAATTATTTGAATTACACTTTTATAGGCCGAGTGTACCAGAATTTTGGCACTTTTTAAATTAAACTTTTACAATGAAAAGGTAAGTGGGATTTAAATATTTGTTCATATGCAAGTCATATCTTTTAAACAAGTTTTTTTTTTAATCCCTAAGCTAATCCCGCGAAGCTCTACACTTGTCTGCAGGAACCAAAGTCTAGGGAGGGTATCGAACCCGCAACTCCGGCGCTGATAGACTAGCTCACTACCAGGCTAATCTAGCGGGGCACTCAAAGTGCTTTATTCGTCTGTGCCGAATCTTTGATACTCTCCAATGAGAGTTAGAAGATTTCATTAGAGGGCTTTTCATGGAATCTATAAATTTTAAATTAATTTTTATAAAAACTGACCTTATAGAATTTTAATTCGTTGCGGTTTTAGGAGTATAAAAGTAATTTTCAGAGTTGGATTTGATATTGGACCCATGTGTTCATTTTTAATCGATCATCACAAAATTCACTGACTATTGTTCCTTAACCCAGTAAAAACTTCGCCTACGAAACAATGTGCTAAGTAATCAGGAAAAAGCAACAATACTCCTTCCAATTCTACTAAAGAACCAATGAATTTTACAAGGTATGTCCCAGAATGAATGCGTTTTATTGTTAGTCATTATTTTTTACCTGCAAACATCTATAAAATAAGCAGTTATAGAAGTAGTTATAGTAGTAATAAAGAAGGAATCTACTAAATAATGAGTGAAAGAAGCTAATAATTTTAAAAAAGTAGGCAAAGTTTTTACTGGGTAATTGGATCAAATTTAAATAAAGTAATACAATTTTTTTTAGCATATAATTCTCTTTATAAGGGATCTATGGAAAAATATGGACCGATTATCACAAAAATTTTAGTGTGCCTGCTCCACATTTGAGTCAAAACTCTTTTCCTTCTAAACTGACTGTGCTCGAATTAAATCCCAAATTGTATCCTTAGCAGCCTTGAAACAATCTGACATCCAAATTAGTCTTTTCTGCTGGGTCTTTCGAAAGTAAGCGTGTTTTTAAAAGACAGGCAGACGGACACGATTAAACCGACTTACCGTTACTGAAGAATCTAGAAAATATATACTTAATGGGCTCTCAGATGAATATTAAAAAAATTTCACACGGATTGTCAAACTTAATAGTGGTGGAGGGTAAAAAAGGAAGCTTAACTTTCGCTTTAATTACAATATTTTTATTGTTTCTTTTTACACCATTGTTGTTTGTTAAAATTATTATTATTGCTTTGTTCTTTTTGAAAAAAATTTACTTCATTTTATTTTAAATTTATTAAAAATTTGTATATGTTTTTAATGTGTACAAAAAACGTTTAGACAGCAGCAACAACAAGCTAAATTAAATGAAATTAATTAAATTTTATGCTTAAGTTGTAAATGTTTACGATTAAAGTAACAGATGAAACAAATAATGTTTATACCCTTTACTACCACAGTAGTTTGTCGGGGTATAATGCGTTTATGATGGTGCTTGTAACGCCCAAAAACGACCAGACTCAGATTCTGCTTCTTAACATAATTACCTGAGTCAGCTTGACGACGACTGTTTCTATATTTACGTAAATATTGTAACATTCTAGGTACAATATGGAAACTTATTTGAAAAAATTAGGAATGTATACCTTTTCTTGGCCCCAAAACTTCTTCTAGGAATGTAGGAATGATCCTAAGAATATTTCGCCTTATTGTGTTACGTCGGGGAGAGGGGGGAAGGGGGAACAGGTTATACGGTTAGCCAGTGGCCTCTGGTGTCTCGGCACCAAACTGACTATTGGTTGAGGTCCTCGGAAGGATACTTTTTTTTAATTTTAAATGAGCGTATTTTTCTTGGAGAAAGATACTTTTTACACAAATTGTTAGAAGGGGACTCTATCAGGGATAAAACGGTAGTTGTGATTCAAGCCCAAAGTCGCGGAATGGAAGTTCCTGAAAAGCCGGCACTAAGGTTGGTGTTGAGGTAAGATGGCTGGCTCCAACTGCTATGTAAGGCTTATTCTGCCTTTTTATACAATCAAATTGCTAGCTGTGTGTGCTACTTGCTCTCACCCATAGCCATTGTTAAACGCATTATTTGTTAGATAGTTGTTAAGACCACCAACACGGTAAGTACTTAAACAAATCTTTCACATCTTGACCTCAAAACGATGAAAATCGATTTAAAATTGCACGTAGCCCACAAACAAGGTATCACCGTAAAAGCCATGTAATTTAAGAATTCTTTGGTCCAAGATGAAATTAGTTAAAATCAGTTCAGTGAAAGACATATTCGCAGAATAACTTGCAGTTTTTATAGATATATGGGTCATGTAACTCCTATGTCAACCCTAACGATTCCATCGAATTTTGTTGGGATTAGTCAGCTTTCATATGAGATTTACTACCGAAAATTCAATTAAACAACGAAGTTCATAACTACCCGTCTCCACTATCCATCAACTTGATAAGAACAGCATGTCGCTCATGATTCCTGCTAGTGTAGACTGTTCATGTTCATATTTCGTTCAATTGCTGCCATCGTTACCTAAACATATGTCTGAGCAACTAAGCAAACACAAGCCAAAATCGGAACATGAACATCAACACGTATTCGTCACATACAAGAACGTGAACAAATTAATACCGTTGCTCTGCCGACATTATGTTCATGTCTTGTTCAAATATATAGGGCATGAAGACGTAGTGTGAGGTCAGCATCGGGACGAATATTAGAATATATATCTTTATTTGTCAATCAGTATACTCAGTTTAGCGATCAGCCAATCAGATCAGACCTTATGCTGCGGCTATGATCAATATTAATTAGGCTTAGAGTATTGAAGTCTTAGGAGATTATAATATCTAGTAGGAATTTTGAAACAAATTCACCGTTTAATAAATTCAGCATAAGGGCAAAATACCCTTAATCAGCAGTGCTTTATGATGGTATGCTAAGTTTTTCATTCCATGTGAATCGTTTTAATATTTATTTAAGATCCCATAAAGTATAATATATCTTTGACGTTAGGCAAAAGAGTCATCAGTCAAAAACTGTAGTTTTTCGTAATGTTAATTTGAAAATTAGTTATTTGGTTACGCTAGACTTAAGTTATTGTTACCAAACGAAAGAAATGTGAATGAATTAAAGACAATGAAAAACTCAAAATGCTTTTTTAGCCTAAGACCTTCTTGCCTAACGTCAAGGATATATTCTGGGGCCCTAAGTAATTCTTAGTCGATTTAGGCATTTAGGTGTAAAAATTGTTTCTAGTACTCCTTGGCAGTTTGGGATTGAATTCCAGCGTAATCGGTTCAGTAAGAAAATAACTATGCAATGAAATTTACAGGAACTAAAATAAATTGGTGGTGGAATGCACCTATTGTCATTAAATTTCCACAAATTCATTTTATATGTCAAAAAATGTTGTGAAGGTCAGTCCATTATACACCTACGGCTCATTTTAAGACCTCTCTCGGAAATCATGTTAGTATGGCTAAAACGTAACGAGTAATGCTTTTGTGATGCAATTAAGTGTAATCTACTTTCATAATAATCGAAATCACAGCACTAGAATTTGTAAAGATCGAGTCTTAACTTATCATACGCCCTTACCGCAAAACTTAATAATATTGTTGAAAAATTTATCCCACAGATAGGTCTATATTTAATTAAATGCCTTATATAAAGCCTATTCTCAAAAATTAGCTCAATAAACCTTAATCTGCAACAAATTTTAATATTAACTTAAGACAAGAGTCCCACATAGATTTACTGAAGTTATAAATGAATTTGATTATAAACAAAATAGAATGCAAGTCTTTGAGTGCCTATTTCTTTATATGTTAAAGACAAGAAACTTTCAGTCAGCTGTTTTGTTTTTAAAAAATAAAATCTCGCTAATGTCAAAAAAGTACAGTGTAACCGCACTGGGTTTTGAGAAAGATTTCAAATTAAATCTACTAGATTTCGGTTTACTGTAAACGCGCTATTATATCGGATAAGAAAGTAATTAAGTTTGGTCCAGTTCGTTATTAACATCAGCACAAATGTTTAATATCTTCCTGACATATGGTGATGTAGGGTATAAATTTACTTATTTTAATAAAAATATAAAAATACCAAAAAGCCTACCAGCTAATTTAATTAACTTATTTAGTTGCAACATTTTATTGTGAGCTGAACATTAAGACCCTTTCATAAAATACCAATCCTTTGTTTAACTTGATTTTTATTATTGCAGAACGTCCTTATGAAATTGATAACATTAAATTTAATTTCAAGACTTACTCCTTAATTCGCAGGTATCTATTTAGAATCTAGCAAATCCCAGTTACTTTCCTTTTTTTTTTTTTTTTTTTTGACAATGACCTTCAGCCTTAAAATGTACAGACCAAATACCATAAAAAAACAACAATAATAAAATGAAACTGAGTTACATTTAAGTTAAGCAATTTTCCTGCATTAACAAATTGTCCAAATTCATACAACATTAAAACTTAATGTGGTGTTGAGAAAAAGAAACAGCAGCAACTAAAACTGAGAAAATAAAGTCAAGCCACATACAATAATACCAAAACACCCGCAATCAAATCTACACCAAACAAAGCATTCAAAAGAGAACAAAAGTAAAAACCAGAGTGAGAACACCAACACATGTATAAAAACAGGCGTCAATAAAAAAAATCCAACAATCACTTAACAAAAACAACAAAAAGAAGGGAATTATGAACTAATGTAGTGAGTGATACACTTCAACAAGTTACAACATCCGGCGGAAGTATGAGTATAACAACTGCTGAAAATTATTTCTGTATACACACATAATCACAACAATACACAGTTATATAGATAACTATTGTAATTGTATTGTTACTGCGACATACATAAAAAAGGTAACATAAAACACGAGTTCTTTAATACAAAAAATTTATAAGCAGGGTAAGTTTTTGTATACACAGCAGGACTAAAAATATCCAAGCAAATAATTAAAAAACACCAACTTTTTAATTGAGATCATCAATCACTGTAAAGATTTATAAAATACATTGAAATCGACACTTAATGGTAAAAGTAAAGCAAAAATGTGCAATATTATTTACTTTTACGATCAGAGAATGAACTCAAGATCGAAATGCAAAAAATATTTTCAGAAATTAATTGCTTAATTGCAAAATATACAATTATGTGCAAATAAAGTATTTTTCAAAATAATATTTTCCGAAAAATACAAGAACTTAGTTTGCAAGCAGAGTTTGACAAAACTTGCCCTGTTTATAAATAGTTACCCCGCAAACATTTGGTATGATGTTTATTAAAATTTCACTATTTTATCGCCGTTTGTAGTTATTCGGGTGATTAAAAAAAAATACGTTAGAATTGATTTATGATCTTTAAAATTATACTTCTTCGCCACTTTAAAGAGTTATTAATTCATGCGTTATTTTTGTTCTTCTGTTTGGGTGTAAAACGTGGTATACCACGGATAAAATACGGAACAAACTATTTGTTATGGAACCGATCAAGCTTTGTAGATGTCAACTTATAAATACAAAGGAGAAAGCTTAGATGGATTGGGCACAAACTACGTAATTCGCCCACGGAAGCATGTTTTCAAGCCCTAATGTACAATTCACAAGGCGCAAGGAGACCCGGGCGTCCATACACAACTTGGAGAAGAGCTACGCTGAACAAAATCAATATTGTCTCGGAAAATAGAAGTTACAGCAACATCGGTGAATTTGGAGAAGTAGAGTCAAGAAGGCAAAGATGGAAATTATTTATAGACAGCCTATGTCCAGTATAGAGGCAGTTCTTACAACAAGAAGAATAAGTTTTATTATTATTATTATTAGGATAATTGCAACAGTTCCAAAAAAAGTAAAAACAAAAGCATAGAGCAAACTTTACTTTGGGAAACTCTTCTTAATTTTCTTTTACACACGCAAAGCTTACTTTAACAGATTCTGTATTAACTTAAAGTCTGTACTTGCCAGGCGCGGATCCAGCTTGAGCCTTAGGGGGGGGAAATTTTGTATGATACAAAAAAAAAATTTGTTTTTAAAAGTTTATTAAAAACAATATGTGTATATTATATTTAAAAAAAACTCAACAATAAGGTTAAATAAAATATAAGATCAGTTCAATATAAATTGAAATAAATTAATCTTCTTAAATAAGCAATTTATGAATTCCTTGTGAGGCAAATTTAGATGGTACAGTCTATCTTCCGTCATTGTTGATCTGAGTCATGTTTTTATTCGACGAAGGGTAGGAAATGACCTCTCGCTCGTAGCATTACTGACGATCATTGAAACGAAAATTTGAAATATTTTTCTTAGATTTGGGTAGATATCTTCATCACAGTTTATTAAAGCATCTTCAACGTTATCTGATAGATTTTCAGATATTTTCCATGTTTGTTGCCAATGCAACAGTTCAGGCTCAAGTTTAGATGTTAGTAGGTGTTTATCTCTTTTTTTCAAATATAATCAGCTCATCAGCAAGTTGTGGTTTTACAAGTTTTGTATCTCTATATATGACTTGATTACAATTTGAGGTAGAAGTTTAGGTATGTTCAATACATTTCGGATATATATTGAGAAAGGTGTTTTGAGATCTTCTAAAATAAATTCAATAAGAGGAATGTAACCTTCAACTCGGTAGTAATCTTCAACATTTCGGATGTGATTATTTCGTTCAAATCTTGTCTTTTCGATTGGAACCTCGATTTGAACGAAAATAACTTTTACTTTTTCAAAAATCGCTTTAAATTGTTCTTCGGCTTTATTTATTTGCTCTTCAAGGCACATGATTAAAGTTTTGATAAGGCTGGATCCTTTTTAAGATCTATATCGTGCTTTTGTAAAATGATACTAAGCGGCTGTGTTACATTAAGTATCACACTTAATATGTATATTCCGCGAATAAATTCAAAAGAACTAAGTGAGTTCCTTAATATAAAGGTAGAGAATCTACCTTTCCACTTAGATATTTTTCCAAAGCTTATACTTATGATGTACACTTGTTGGAAAGTGTAAAATTGAGTCGTGACGGTCCACCCATCGTGTCTCGCATAATGTAGAGAGTTTGGCTCCCAAATACTTTGCTAAAACTGCGTTTCGCTTGGGATGATTATATTTAAAAAATTTTGTCGTTTCTTTAACAAATTATACAAATTTTTGGATTAATGGCACTTTATTGCTTTTAGAAATTAAGTTGTTTGATTTATGGGTTTCCAGAATTTTTTAACAGCTCCATTTTCTGCTGACATCAGAGGGCACCCATCTGTTCCAACTCATACACAATTTTTAAGGTCAAGACCAAAATTTGTCAAAGCTTTAAGAACTATTGATGATAGTGGCTTCGCATCAATTGACACATCAACGTCATCAATATCCTTTGAAGCCTCTTCAAATGCGTTTACAACAAAGCCAATAAATTCTTCCCTAACAACTTTTTGTTGTATGTTGAAATATCTTAAAGATAAGGAAATCTTTCCCCGACAAATCCGAGCTTTCGTCAAAAATTATAGAATAGAATTTTGATTCATATAACACAAATATACATAAATATTGCATAAACTAAGGCTTATTAATATTTCAACCGAACGCATTATCAAGTAAAACGTTTACTCTTTGGATATAGATGGCACATGCTGGGATTGAATGTAGAATAAAAAGTATTTGAATACGGCAAACTAGATGTTTTATTGAAAATATCTAATAAATAACTATAAGGATTAAGATTTAGATACTTATTGAAAATTTCGTTAGAGATTCAATAAAAAAAAAAACAAAAAATACTTGTTGAAAATTTCGTTAGAGATTCAATAAAAAAACCTTGCTGAGATTTCCAAAAAATTTGTACATTTAAAAAAATATTATTATTGTGAATTCTTGTATTTTCGAAATAAACAAAATATATTTTTATAATTTACGGGGGGGAAATTTCCTTTTTTCACCCCCCCTGAATCCGCGCCTGGTACTTGCCCCCATCCTAATTTCTCTTGTCACCATCAAACTCAAGACTTTGCAAAGTAAACTCAAGTTATTCCCCAAATCAAAAAAATTGGACTTTGTGGATTGTTTTTCTTAACAAATCCAATGGAATGACCAACATTTTGTCTTTTCAAGCGAACAAATTTCAGGGCATTTAATGTTTAAAAATAATTTCGGGAATATAGCCTCCGCGGTTGCGCCTAAGGAACACCATTTTGTCGGTCCAAGTTTTTACCACTTTTCCGAGCCTACCCGGCCTAATTTCGTCATTAGTGCGTTGAATGTTGGCTTCTTAATGATCTATAGTTGCTGGTTTAGCATTATAGAGCAGGTTTGACGTACCCTCATAAAAAGTAGGCCAAAGGTGGTAAATCACACGAACGAGGTGGTCAATTCACAGATCCATTTCTTGAGATGTTTCAGTAACCAAAAGTTTGACTCAACGAAGTAATTTTTTCACATGCCTTAAGGCATGTTGCGCCATCTTGTTGGAGCAACGTTTCCTTCAATTTGGGTAATTAAAAACATTACGAATTATTTGCCTGTAGCGTTCGCCATTCACGGTGATGTTGGCACTGAGCTCGAATTTAAAGACAAATGGGCCGATGATGCCTTCGGAATGTAAATCGCACCAGACAGTGATTTCGAAATGTATTAGAGTCTTATGAGGATTGTGCTCTCTCCAAAAATTACAGTTCTGCTCTATTACCGACCCTGTAAGCCAGAAATGATATGACGGAAAAATCTGGTTCAACTTACAGTTGATTCTCAGCCCATTCACCAAACACACGACGCAATTGATCTCTCTTTTATGACGTACGTGTGCATCATGGCTGCCAGATAAATTTGAGAGAAAATCGTCAATTTCCTGAGAAAAAATATATAAATCGTCTTTCACGTTTCGAAAAATCGTAAAAAAGTCGGTCAACTTAAATTTAGTTTTTGTTAACCATTCGATTTTTATAAAAAAAAAAAACATTCAAACAAAAACATAATTACTCATACCCAGATTTTCAATCGTGTAAAAGCTACTAGGAGTCTCATGAAGAGCGTGAGTGAGACGCTTCTTTAATGTTGTGGGCATTGTCTAATACGTGGGTTAAGATTATCCAACGAGTCTTTCATGTCAAGAATCGAATGAGACTCATGTTGATATTATCTTACAACTCGTGGTTATGATTGAAAATTGTTAAAAATATGTTTTATACAGAGAGTCGTATAAGGTTCATTAAATGATGGTTTGACGAAAGATAAACAAAGTGAAACATTGTCATTTCAAACAAATTTGTATAAAGTATATCTAAAAAGAGCGGCAACAACGCATTGCAATTAAAAAAATCGGTTTTGGCAGCTCGTCTAATAGTGAAGTTAGTCGCTATTGCTAATTAATAATGCCCATTTAGCTATTTTTTGGTCAATCTTGCGTTTTTATCTCTTTTTTTAAACAACATTTACAACAACATATCCCTGTCGGAAATAAAGTTAAATTAAAACTAACTAATAGTTCATTAAAAATTAGTCACAACTGACCTTAACTCTAGCTCGTTTTCTATAAAAAGTTTTATTTGATTTTTCTACAGAGTGTCCTCAGAACGAGTCAGTACTAGGGATGCCAAACGGGATCGATTTTAACAAATCCCGGGATTCGGGATTTTGGAAATCCCGATCCCGAAATCCCGGGATTTTCGGGATTTCGGGATTTTCGGGATCCCGGGATTTTCCGGAATTTCGGGATTAATTTGTTTCTTTAATATACAACTTTTTTTTTAAAAAAAACAACAACACTTTATTTATTTATGTCTGAATTTTTAAAAATGAAAACTTAACAAAACAATTAAAAGCAACTTTTTTTAAATTAACTAAATTTTATTTATTTTTGAATTTTTAAAAAAGAAAAATTAACAGAACAATTCTTTTACAACTTTTTCTTATAAACAAAAGTTAAAATATATATATTTTTTTATTTTTAAAAAAGAAAACTTAACAAAACAATTCATTTTATATACAAATTTTATTAATTCGTTATTTCTTAATTTTTTTTTTGGACGATAAAAATTTTACGCTTACTACGTTTAAAACAAAATATTATTTAAGATACATGTTAAAAAAAAATTTTTTTTAATTTTTTTATTGTAGAAAAACACGATTTTCGCGTATATCTCGAAAACGGTGCTTGGGAAAAATAAATAAATGGCATATTTGTGTTCAGCAGCACCAATTTAGCTTAGAAAATATCTCATTTCTGAGGTTCATTTTTTTTGTGGCATAGTGTAATTGGCAGATGAGTGCTGGTTAGCTTTGCGACAGAATAGAAAACAAATGAGACATTGAGAAAACCAAATTTCTTTAATGTGCAGTTTTTCGTTGGGAAAAGGATAATCGCGTAATGAGAAAACGGCCATAAAACAATGAATAATTAGAAAGTATAAAAATTCAATTAAACGAATATTTTTATACATATAAAAATTTTTGATACACAAAAGTTGTTAAATTGAGAAATCCCGGGATTCATAAAAATAAATCCCGGGATTCGGGATTTGTCAGTCCCGAAAAATCCCGGGATTTCGGGATTCGGGATTTCCCGTTTGGCATCCCTAGTCAGTACTCACTCACTCTGCATAAGTTTCAACTAATCACAAGTTTTTTCATTTTGAGTTTGTTTCTGGATACAAAATAAGAGAAAAAAAATTAATGTATTTTTGTTTTTTTAAACTACTTATACCAGAGAACCAGAGAGAAAGAGAATATTATTATCAAATTGCCAGTTACGCATATGTTTTGTTTCACTTTTGTTGTAATGCCCCTTTCTTTGCAGAAGAACTCTCAATTAAGACACCAGCAGCATGCCAAAAACGTCTTTCATAATAATTTCACTTTGAAAATGAGATGTAATAAAATAAATAATTTAAACAAATAGAAAATGGGAATCATGAAACAAAACCAGCAAATCGTTTTTATTAAAGTCTACTACATCAGCTTTAAGTTAGCCAATCGCTATTTTAATACTTATCTGGCACAGAAGCAACTCACTAATCTCCGCATAGCTTTTGAGTTAGCTTAAAGTTTGTTCAAAACTTATCGAGAAATAGATAGTCATACAAAAAAACTATTGACTCACAACTGTATCATGTATGAGTTAGTTTTGAAGTCAGTTGTAAATTAGTTAGCAAAAAGACAACTTTATATTGAGCCAACTTATAAAAATCCGACAGGGATGTAGAATTCACACAATCGCAAAATAAATTAATATAGACTGCTTATCGCAGCTTTATATCAATCTACCAACACGATCTAATTCCTCACAAAAATGTAGAAACTTTGTTGATTCTCATTGTTACTATTTAGATAATTTTAGATAGAAAATGCTTGATGGGTAATTGTACATACATATACATATGTGCGTACGAACTTTTATACTATATGTATGTATACGAATTTTCTTCATTGCCTCGCTACATTTGTCTCGGCTATTTTTCAAGTGGCAATACTACGCCAAAATCAGATTAAAGTCTTGTTCTTGAAAAACGTGCCATGCTACAGCTCTTGATGATAAACGGTTTTTTCGAGGGTATAAATAAATCTCATTTATTTTGCCAGTTAGCACAGAAAAAATATTGGTAAGGGAGCGAAATAAAATTAATGTAATTTTTTTTTTTTTGGCAAAATTAAAAAATAGCAGCAACGCCCAAGAGGTCAAAATAATAAAAGAAATCTGATTTTCTTATTACAAGTCAGGTGCTAATATAATCCTTAATGACACCGAGGAATTTAAAAGGAAATTCTATGGAGAGAAGAAAAATATTGTTACATACATTTGTACAAAACTTACTGCCTCTTTTTAGAAATCGTAAACAAGTGAGTGAGTGAGAAACAATAAAAAACGAAAATTTGTTTTTGTTTTCAATATAATTTCTCACTCACTCACTTGTTTACGTTTTCTAAAAACAGGCAGTTAATGACTATAAATGTTTTAAGAAAAGATTGGCAATTCATTGCGAGTAGACATAATCCAATCTATTAAAAATGTGAAGACTAATGCTCTAATTAATGTTAAATTGATTTGAACTGTAATACCCTTCTGCCCTATTTTCCGTTCAGTTTTGTACTTTACAATTATCTTCTATATATCATAAACGGGCACGTTACTCTGCTTCTATATTAATTTATAAAAGTGAAAAGTCATATTTTAAGGCTCGTAAGATAAACTGAAAAATGCCAAGTTTATAAGAATTGTATCTGCCGAAGGAGTTTTACTTTGAGACCCCATAGTGCAGGTCTAAGAATGTATAAATAGTCCATAGTAAAAGCCTAAACTCGAGAACTCTTTTTTGAACATTATGAAATCTCACTATTTCGTATACTTTGTGCCCTTTTTTAACAAAAAAAAAAAAAAAAGATATTAAGAATTTGTTATATCCATGTTGGTCACATTAAGTATTGAATTGAATGTTGTTTTGGGTAAAAGTATTAAATTGGTTTTTCATGCTGTGATTTCAATTACGCTTCAAGTGCAAGAAGTTGAATTTTTTTTTTTTAACCTTTAAAGGAAGTTATGATCTTTTAAAGGTAAAAAATTTGCACTTGATGTTTCTAGGGCTTACTTTTGTTACTTTTGCCAGTTATTATATATAATTTGTTATGTTAAATAAATAACAATCGTCAAATTAAATTTGCAAAAATAAAAAACTGAAATAAAGAAATAATCACTACATTAAGGCAATTATTGATTTGCTTCTCTAACAGAGTTTAAGCAAAAAACCTTTTAAAGTTTTCTAATAAATTTTAAGAAAATTTTACATTAATGTCTAAAAGATTTGCTAAAAGTTTCAAAAAACTTTGTCTGGTTGGTCCATTATTGTTTGCATTAATTTTAACTGAAAACCGACAAAAACACAAACAAGCAAACAAACAGCTAAAAATAACCAAGTGATGAAAAATTTATTTGCAGAACTTTTACATTTTGTTTGACTTACAAAACGCAGCCAGGGCTTGTAATTCAAGCAAAAGTGAGAGTGTGTTACAAATGGTTATAGACATTATGCCTTTTTTTACACCCGTCCTTAGATAAGCAAAAACAAATGATCATTTTGTGTTGTCTGGCTAATGGTTTTACAGTTTTTGTTTATGTCTATAGCCGCACAGTGGGAGATTATTAAAAAAATAATTTTTTAAATCTGCAATTTCTCAACGGATAGTCTGACTTTGGGAATTGCACCAGTAATTGTGAAGAGAAAAATAGTTATTTTTAGATATCTTTAATAAAATTTTTTGGAGTTATGACCTTTTTGAAATTCCTACTTAAAAACAAAAAATTTTCAACAGAGCTGTGGCATCTTTTGCTTTATGATTTTTGTTTTATTATATTTCGTGAAGAGTTTTCCATACTCCTTAAACCAAGAACTCAACTTCTAGGCTTATAAGCACTTTCCGCAAGCTCGCAACTGTTCAGTCACAATACAGTTCGCACACCGCATGGAATAAAACGAAGTTATGTCATTTGCTATTAAGATAGTGATTCAATAGAAAATAGAATAGAACTGAATCTGCAAAGATGTACTTTTTGTAACCATAAACATGTGTTTTCTTGCACGGAAATTGTAAAACTTTTCAATTAATGAAACGGCACACACTGGGGCCAAAAGACCTTTTTCACGGATCAATTCATATCTCCTCAGCTACAATAGTGAGGTACACTAAATTTGAGGAGCGTAAATCTTGTAACAAACTGCATGTTCCAAAAAATCTTGGAAGTATAGGAGGGGGAGGCGGGTACCTCTCATACAAAAAATTATTATATAATTAAATTGGTTTTTAAATCACGCACGCTTCCGTTGAATTGGCTTCCATTGAATGAGTGCGGATACAATTTACTCAAAAATTTATTTTTTTAATAATTTTTTTAATAGTTTTTAAATCATTGTAAAATGTAAATTTAACCACAGTCACGCGTGACGCACGCAATAAAAGTAATAGCAAAATTCGTGAAGCGCTTTTTGTTGGTACACTCAACGCGTGTTGCTACTTATTCGTACATAACTTCTAAAGCGCACCGATGCGCAGTTTTATTCTTTCTAAAATAACGCTGATTTGTTCAACCTTTAAAATAAAGTGAAAATCTCTATTTAATTGGGCCAAATAGATAACTTTTTGTCCACTTAAACTGAGAAAGTTAATTTTTTTTTTTTTTTTTTTTTTTTGCATTTAGTGGTAGATCCCAAGCGACTTACCACGGTTCAGACGTATCAAACACCTGCATACTAAGAAGGGGCGTACCATAGGAATCAATACTTGGTCCTCTTCTTTACTCGATATATTCGAATGACCTAACATCCCAATTAAAGTTTAGCTAGATACAAATGTACGCTGACGATGTGCAGCTCTACATAAGTTGCGAACCAAGTAATATAATTGATTGTGTCGACAAATTAAACCATGATCTTAATAATATTTACAATTGGGCATTTTCTAACGGTCTTTGTTAAAATGCAAAAAAATCAAAAGCCATGATCATTGGTAAATCACTTTATATCCCCTCGTTTATCCCGCCGATCCAAATAAACAATGAAAAACCTGAAATAGTCAAGACAGCATAAAATCTAGGTGTAATTTTTAACTCTGAGCTCAATTGGTCTAATCATATCAATTATATCTCTGATTACTCAAAATAAAGTTGTATTCATAAACGACAAATAGTCTATTGAACCTTTAATAAACCATTTATAAAGTATGAAAATTTATTGTTGGATTTGCCCTTCTTTAAACCAAAAATAAAATGACATTTTGATAAGTGTTTGCATTTTATGATATTATTTTTGTAAAATATGTTGAAAAATAATAAAAAAAATGTTTTATTTATTAATATGGACATGTTAAATATATTTTTCTATTTTTTTTTTATTTTAGACAACCAATTTAAAGTTATATTGATATTTATTTAAAAAAAATTTTATATGATTTAAATGAATATGTTCAGGGGCAAATGCAGATATTCTCTTTAATTATTTATTATATTATTGCAACTAGTTGTTTTTTTGTTTAAAACAACAAATTATTGTTCAAAAATATTTTAAAAAAAATTAAAATAAGCAAATCATAATAATAGTGATGTTAATAAAAAGTAAACAAACTTTTTATTCGAATACTTTCTTATCGAATATTTAAAAAAGGTTCAAACAAATGATTTTATGATAGCTTTCGGCAACATTTTGTTCAGAAACTAAAATAATATATATGTAGTTTTATTTGTTAAGAATAATTTTGAAGGGGTATAATTAAAAAAAAATTATAAAAGAAATTTAAATAAAGAATATCATGTAAACCGCATAGAAGTTTCATGCATCACTAACAATAAAATGGCAGCTATTAAACAAAAAGCGTTTAATAGTTATTACATACTATAAGCTTAAAATAAGAACTTTTTATGAATATGGCTGTTAATATTTATTTTTTCGCCTACTGAAGTAGAATTTTGTGCACTTTAACAGAGTAGTTTTTACGGTAACTGAACTTTTTTTTACTAACCCGTGAAACCAAAGCCTTAGGCCCCTGCGTGCGGCGTCAAAAAGTCTGACTCGTGCCCTTTTTCACAATAATATTGCTCAATACACTTGAACACCACTGAAGACTGAACTGCGATAACAAAGAAAAAGTAAAGTTGATTATTGCTTAGGGTTGGTAATCTTGACTATAGTGTAGTTAAAAGTATGAGTTTTTAAAACTGCGTATTTTTCAAAATGTTCGAAGCTAATGCTCAACCAGTGTTGCCAGAAGTAGGGGAAAATCCCACATGAAGGTATTTTTGATATTAAAATAGAAGCGTAGGGAAAATCGGACAGATTTTTTAAAATCACCAAAATGTAGGGATTTTTCGTCATATCGAATTTTTTATAACATAAATGCAGAAAAAACTTTTTGTTAGTGATATTTTCTTGTCCAAAACGGTTAAAAATTTTTCTTTCCACTAAAATCGCTTGAAAATATATTTCCAGAGTTGTTTATGGGTTAAAAAGTGGGCGGCACTAATATGTATGTGTATTTTTTTCTAAGATATCACTTAATTAAATTTTTAAAAGTACATACATATCGCACCTTTTCAACAATACTGTAGTACCTCAAAATTTTTAGTTTTTCACTTTTTGAAAAAGTCCACAGGTATTATTCATATCTATCCGCTGTAAAAATATCGAGATTTTTTGGTTGATTTAAAAATTGTCAAAGCTTTAATATACAGTTTTGGACAAAATTTATTTTTTATTACTAATGTTTTTTTTAATTTTAATTACAATAATGCGTAGGGATTTTTGCAGGGGAAATTTTTTTAACGTGTAGGGAAAAGTCGGATTTTTTTTAACATGTGTAGGTATTTTTTCAAAAACTTCACTGGCAACACTGTGCTCAACAGTTCTTTGTAAATTACGCCAACGTTTCTGAGTTTCTTTTTGGACTTATATATAAATCTTATCGAAATAGAAACTAAAGATTTTTTTTATAATTTTTTTCAAAATATCCGACTGTTCGTTGATAAGAGCGGTAACGTAAAATTTTTTTTCTATTTTTTTGGGGGTTATTTCTTAAGTAAACAAAATAATTTGTTTATGACAATGTTGCGGTTAGTCGACTGTTCTTTTACTTTATTTTTATCATTTATCAAGCCCTTAATATTAGTGATTCTTTGCTTTTTTAGGTTTTCTTGTTAATTTTCTATTGCTACACTTTTAATGTACACAAATAAAGATATTTATTTAATTTGTTGTTAATTGCAAATTTAACTTAAACTTAAATTTAACATAAATGGAATTAATTGCGTATGATTAATATTAATTATAAATAGTATGGTCGGGTTTTTGAGATGTTAATTAAGTTTAAGCTTAGTTTAACGTAATCTAAAGCTCGGATTTTACGAAGGCCAACATTTTAAGCAAATCTAAGCTGTTTCGTCAAAATTTTGTTTACACGGAAAGAATTATTTACTAAATATGCCTTGAACCAAGAAAATTTTGCATGATTCTCGTCCAAGCCAAAAATTACTTATTCTTAATATATGTGTAGATTGGTTTAAGCAAAATGATTCTTTATTTGAGAAAATTTACTAAATTCGAACAAAATAAGTTAAAATCAAGAAATTATTTTTAGATTTTGAATTTTCTTGTTTTAAGAAACGAAATTTATTACAAACTTGGTAATGGTGGCACGAATAATAAACGTCCACTATTACAATCGTAAGTGTCAAGGCAGAATTAGTCTTTACTGTTCGAAATTTACGAATCAGCTGATTTGTTTTTGTTGTTAAAAATCCTGTAAAATTAAAATAACATTGTTTAATGTTGAACCCATAAAATCCTGTTTTATTTGTTTTGTATAGAAACAATAACAACACCAAAAAAAGAAAAACATTAATCACGTATTCTTTTTGTAAATATTATTTAGTTAAGTAGTACATCAAATTTTCAAAGTAGAAAAATTACGAAAAACCTATCGGGCCATTCTGCTGGTGTCTTTTAATTGTAATTGCGTCTGTAAACAAAGGAGAAAACAAAAAAGTGAAAAATGTGTTACAAAATAAAGAATTATTATTATATTCATTATCAGGGTTGTTAGATGTGACGATTACAGTAAAATGACGATTGACGATTTTTTTACTAAATGTAATAGTGTTATGAAGATTTTCTGGCATCAATTAAATACTTACAAGAAATATTTGCAATTATTTATATTGGGAACAGTTCAAAACGTAAAAATAATTTTCTTTATATAAAACGGACCTTGAGCTTGAGAAATTATTGAAAGGAAATAATATTTAGAAGGTCGAAGAAATTAAGCTAAATAAAAATCATTTTTTCGAAATACAAAAATTATTGGAAATTAAACAAAAAAAAATCCCTCATCTGGCTTTCATTAGAAGCATTAGTAATTCGAATTCTACAATTATATGAATACCATCGATACTGCAAAAGAAAAATACACTAGAGCCCCGATTTGTGTCGCTTTTTAACAATTGGTTAAATCCGCTTTACGTTTTTTTTGATTTCGATTTGCGTCGCTACCCACGATTGGAATTTTGCACTGAACTCATAATCACATGTGAAGAATTTTTCTATTTGCGTGTAAAAAGGCGAATTCCCATTTAATTCTGTTATTCTAAGTATAGTTGCGTGTTAGGATGTAAGAAGTAAGTTCTTAATAAGAAGTTGTGTAGAAAAATGAGTGCGAAGAGAAAAAAAATGCATTAAGCTTCGTACAGACGATGGTCAGATCTTACAATGTTGTAATTTTTCTGACAATGGTGCCATTGTCAGATGCATTAATTTAACACATCTGCCAAATGAATGCCAATGTTAACACAGTTGCAAGACATTTTTAGTCAATTTAATGACAACATTGTAAGATCGGACCACCGTCTGTATGAAGCTTTAGTTTGGAACTAAAATTGGACATAATAAAACGTTTCAAGTCGGATGAAAAGGCTGTTGATATAGACAGAACTCTTGGTTTAGCACCATCAACAGTAAAAACAATTTGCTATAGTGATAGCGCTAAAAATTAATCATTTAAAGATAGCTCGAGTTTACAACAAATGAGATTAAATTTTTATTTAATGTTTTTGTGAATATGGATAAATGAAATAAATAAATTTTTGTTGTTTTTATGAAAATATATTTTTGCTTATGTATTTCTTTTCAAATGATGAATATATTTCAGCCCACTTGCTGAAATAAATAGAATTAAACTTAATCATATCACTGTGTTTATTATTAATAGAATTTCTTGCTAAAAATTTATATTTTTGAACCAATCAATGCAATAAATTTTGTCCGATTTGTAAAACTTAAATATTTGACGATTTGTTGACGACTTTGTTAAAAGTTCGTGACGATTTTGACGAATTTTGTTAAAACTTTTGACGATTTTTGAAGAAAAAGCCTAACAACCCTGTTCATTATATTTATTATATTCTCTCTCTCTCTCTCTCTCTCTCTCTCTCTCTTGTTTTGATTTGGAGTGTTATTTAAATATGAATGTCATGTTGCTCTAACTTTACGGGAATGTTAAATTGACATGAATTATAGTTATTTTAAAGGAAAATAATGTTGTTCGCAAGTTATTGTAAAATCATGCTAAATTAAAATGAAGTAACTATGAAGCAAAATCGCTACCGAAATATGTAAAATCAACCTTATTTTCGAGGATTTTTACATTGATTTTTTCGGTGTGTTAAACCTAAATTATTTTAAGACTTGTAACCACTTTATACATATATATAAGTATAGTCCCGCTGGTTCTTTTAGGGGCATAGGGCATCTTTACATAACAAGAAAATTTATTGGGTTTGATTTATAACCTTCATCAAAATCTAGTGCGTTTACATTGTCCTTTTTTGACATAAGCGAGGTTTTGTTTTGATAACAATTTTTAGTAAAAACCCCATAATAGCATCAGTTAGTACTACGGTATTCATTTAATCGGGTGTAATATGCATTTTTAAATTAACACATAATATGTTTTTATTAAAAAATAAACTATGAGTTCATTTAAATAGTTGGTTCAATAGTTTAAGAAGATCTTATATTTTAGAAAAATAATTTGGTTTAAATGCTTAGGATTTAAGCGATTCTTTTCTTTAGCTTTAATAAAAATTTACTTGGAAAAAATTCTTTCACTTATCGTTTATTTAACTTCTCAGTCTTTTTTCTGGATTTCTCGAAACATATAAAATCTTCCATTATGTAATTTTTAATTCATCCAATTTCTTCGGTTAATTCTGTTAAAAGATTGTTTGTATTACTATCGAAAACTTCTTATGTTGTCAGGTCATGATCAGACTCATCCTGGCAAAGCTCAGCACCGAACATTCTGCTAAAATGTTTATTTCCGAATTCCTTAGTTTCTGCTTTTGTACTGTATTTTAAGAATTTATTGCTAGAAAGAAAATATATTGTATGAAAAAATATTTTCTAGGCAAATACCTTTTGTATATGAGACGAAACAAATAATTAAAACACAAAAAATATGTTTTAATCGGGAAACCATAAAATTGCAATTGCATGTTTTTCCTTGTGCGACCAATAAAGATAGAAACAATACATTTATCTGTTTTAGGAGCTTTTTATGAATTTCGGCATCGATTTGTTAGTGCATATTTTTGCATATAAAAGCGTTTGAAGCATTTTTTGCATAGTTTAGTTAAAAGAGCCTTTTTGCAAAATTTTTTTTAAGTTTTTAGCACATATTTTTTTTTTTCTTTTTGATTCATATTTTTATATTTGTTGAATTTTTTTAGATGCCTGCAAGAGCTTTCGCAGGAAATTAAAAAAAAAAAAATTTTGCGAAATTTTGGATTTTCTGTTTTAAATATCTATATGTATACACAGAAAAATGTTGGTGAAAATTTTTTTCAATTAAATCAAGTAATTATTTATTAATTAATTAATTTGCCTTAATTGTAAATACAAATGATAATGTTTGTGTGTATATTTGCAAATATGAAATATACACACAAATATTTTAAAATATTTTGAAGTTTCAAGCAATTTTTTAATTAGTTCAATTAACTGTGTTGATTGAAAAAATATTTTAAATTGTGTTTACATTTTATTTGTTTGCAGGCGGAAAATCGGCACGAAATTTAATTAATTGAAGTTGTGTTGTGATTTTCGCGTTTTTTGTGAATAATTACAAAAAAAAAAATAATTAATTTACAATAATTAGTATTGTGGTTATTTTGTTGAACTATTTGTGGTTTTTTATCCAATTTTTTTTTTTTTTGTAATTATTCACAAAAAACGCGAAAATCACAACAATCCATCCATCTGAGGAGATCGAGTATTTGCGATCGAAAGATGTCATGGTAACCTGCCGGCCGCGGTTCGAATCCCGGTCACGGTCAAGAATGAAAGATTATCAATAACAATTTTAATTAATTTTCATGTTGTAAAATTCCTTTCTTCATAAAAATAATTTAACGAACTTAAGCCTAATTAAAAATATTAAAAAAAAAGATAAAAAAATTTACAATATTTTAAAACAGATTCAATTTGAAAAGCAGGACATTATTTCCACATACGTAGAATTTGTATGAAAACCCTAAACGAAAATATGTATTTGGTTAAATATCTCAATTAGTAGATCGCAAGTGGTCAAGATTTATATACCATTTTAATGCTGCTTCAAAAACTCTTTTCGATGATAACAAATTTTATTTATGTCGTCTTGGAGCAAAGTACAAAAAAATTCGAAAAAATGCAAAAAGACCTTTCTCAAAAAGTGTCCAGCTCACGGATAGTCAACGCTTGAACCAAAATATTTTGGGAATCATCATAAAACATATCAAGCTTTATTTTCAGAGGGGTAACAAAATCAATTTTTTTTGAGTCACTCTAATGTATATGAAATTCAACCTCTTAAAATAACTCTGCTTTTGGGAGCCGATGACTGTCCATGGCTTCCAAGCCGGTTTAATCTTTAATCGAAAATAGCTAATTTTTAATTACCCGATCAGTTAATTGGGTAGTAATTAATCGGTTAACCGATTAATCGAGACTCTTAATTAATAAACTATCTAATTATTTTGATATTTTACAACCGAGTTTAATGTGAAGAGAACTATTTCAAGCAAATAAAATTAATTCCATGGAACTAAGCAAAAATATGATGGGAGTCCCACAATTATAAAATTCATAATTTTAAAACAATAAATCATCTAACGAATCCAATAAAGTTTCCTTGATTTAATGTCAACTTTTTCACAGTTTATGACATGAAGTACGTTAACTTTTTCACTTTAAACTTTTCCAACAAACCCACTTTCACTTTTAAACCAATAAGCGCATTTTTACTAAAAGTTTCTTTAGCATTTTTTCCCACTAACTCTTCTTTATCTTACGCTAAAAAACCATAACCAAGGAAAAGCTGCAAAGCATCAAATGATGACAAAAGCTGGAGCCAAGAAACAGCAACAAATGTTGCATGACCCTCGACAAAAAAATATGACAGTATGTCTGTCACAAGTGTGTGTTTGTGTGTGTAAGTTGAGTTGGGTGTGGAAGAAATGTTAAGTTTTCAAAAGATTTTCAAACAAAAGTTAAGACTTTAGACAAGGTAAATTATTAAAAATAACTTTAGTTGACGTGAACAAAACTTAAAGCTGGAACAAGGAAACAAATTTATAAGTTGCTTAAATAAATGCAGTAAGTAGCTTTTCGTTATTTTTCCATTTTTCTTTGTTGGCTTTTAAATTCCTAATTAGTTATGAAAAGCTATTGGAAATCCAATATTTATGGTTGGTTCAAAATTTTTAGCAAATAATTATATTTATTATAAGAAATTGTTCGATATGTTAAAGCAGCTTTAGCTAGACCAAAGAGTATGAGACACACAAAGTAAACATTTCATCGCAACACAAAGTTATTGCAAAGTATTCCAAAATTGAATTATTTCTTTTTTTTTTCTTTCTTCAATAAACTCGTATCCCTGTAGTTTTAACAACATTATTTACTGTCCTTTACGATTGGCCTTTTTTTATTTATCTTGCCATTAAGTGTTTGGAAAATGAGGACGAAGGGCGAAAAGTCCCAATTTACAAATGTCAAGTTATTTTGGTCACAAAAGTCCTTGTTGTGTAAGTGGCCTAAACTTGAGTAACAAATATACATATTGGGATGAGTTCCATGAAAGTAAGAAGATTTGTAAACCAAATATGTATGTCAAAAACTTTGTTCCAAAAACTTTCAAATATTTCTGTTAACTTCAATGCACCCACACACATGTTTTTATTTATTAAACTAATGGCACTTACATACATAGACATTCAAACATTCACAGAAATACAAGTTTTTGATAAGTAAGTGTCCTTATAAATATTGGTAAATTGTAGAATTTCTTGTTAAGATAAACAATTGTATTCGTAAAGAGCATTTCAATGTTGCAAGTCGTTGCGAATCTCAAAGTTGTGATTGTTATAGATCAATTATAATTTACTGCATTATTAGGATGGATGCTTAACAGTCTGCTTTAGATTATATTTGTGTTTGAGCAGAATAAATTATATCTTAAATTAGGGTGTGCCTTTCTATGCAACTTCTAAAAAGTGGCGTTTTGGGATGTGACAAGTACATTTTCTTAATGTTTGACATTTTCTTTTTATCTTCTGATTTCAATAATTTATATAAACTTTAAAATAATGTCTTAAGATTGCCAAAGTGAATGTGATTTCGGAAAAATTCTAGTTTTCTTTATGAGACATATTAAAAAACTTATTATTCGTCTTTCGCCTTTCGTCAGCAAATTCAAATGTTTCGCAACAAATGTTTCATAATATGAACGAGGACTTAAGGTTTGTGATTTAAGAACATTAAATCAAAACTAGCGTTTATAAAACTGCACTCAAAGAAGAAAAGCTGCCATTTCTTTCACTTCTTCATATGTCATAAGCCAAAAAAAAACAGTTATTTTACCTCTGATTCATTAAATGTAAACAGTCGCTGTCAAACCAACCCAAAAAGCGAAAATTTGTACACAATTTTTTGGTTTTTGTTCGACAGTTTTTGGTTTTGACTGCAGTTTTTTAAACCTTGTCAAAACTTTTATGGGAAAACTTCACAGCATAATTAAGAAATTTTTTTATTGATTTGATAGAGAGTATCAAAAATTGCTTTCGTAAAAGTTGGCACCGTCCTGTTGAAACCCCATATCGTCCACATCCATATCTTCCAATTCGGGCCATAAAAGTTGGTTATCATCTCACGATAGCGAGCACTTTTCACAGTTACTGCCTGACCGGCCTCATTTTGGAAAAGATACGGCTCAATAATGCCGCCAGCCCATAAACCGCACCAAGCAATCACTCTTTCTGGGTGCATTGGTTTTTCGACAATCACTCTTGGATTATCATGCGCCCAAATGCGGCAATTCTGCTTATTGACGAAACCACTGAGATGAAAATGTGCCTCATCACTGAAGATGATTTTCTTCGAAAATTAATCATCCACTGTTGCCATTTCTTGCCACTATTCTGACCATTGACGATGTTTTGGATGGTCAAGAGGCTTTAGTTCTTAAGTCAATTGCACCTTGTAAGCGTGTAAATGCAAGTCTTTATGCATGTTCATCAACGACGACGAGTAAAGGTGGACGGTTCTTCAGCCACACTATCGCGAACAGCAGCAATATTTTCTGCAGTACGAGCTGTACGAGCATGCACTGGTGTTTTCAGACCCGGTTTGCGATTGTACGCACATTTGGACGATTAAATTGGCCGAAAATTGACGAGGTGCACGATATGCATTTTCACTTGAACGCCCATTTTCATAATAAGCCTGAATAACTTAAACGCGTTGCTCGATTGTGTATCTTTCCATGGTTGTCACAGTTGACATTTAGGTGTGGCTCACATTCAACAACGGCCCTAAAAATTTAACCACCCGTTACATGGAAGAAGTACAAAGAATTTATTTATGAGTTTTTGTCAATAATATAAATTTTTTTTGCAATAAAATCTTTATTAGCTTATATTATTTAATGAAATTTTACAAGTATATAGGTTTTGTAGTGGTTAATATAAACCAGCTAAAATTTTTTTTTAAACTTACAAAACGAATCCCAAAATGCCCAAAAAAAAAACAGCTGAAAATCCCCAAAAAGTTTTTTGGAAATATAATGGCTACCAAGCATGGGTTTCAGGATTCTCATTTTACAGTAATAATAAACACATTGGCTCATACAAACAAGCATACTACAAAAAATGGTGATTCTGGCACAGCCACATATCGTGCTTTAAGAGGAGATTATGGTTTACATAATCGTCCAACTACGCAAGCAATTGGCAAAATTGTGAAGATATTTGAAGAGACTGGAGCTGTTACAGATATAGTTAGGCCAGTGCATCATCGTTTCGCTCGTTCCGCTGAAAATATCGCTGATGTATGTGAACGTGTTGCCGAAGACCCGAATGTGTCGATTCCTCGTCGTTCTCAGGAATTAGGACTGTATGGTCGTATGATAACCGACTTTTTTTTGCCTGCTATTGAAGAATACGGCTTGGAGAATAAGTGGTTTCAACAAGACGGTGTCACATGCCACACAACTCGAGCGAATATGGCTTTATTGCAAGTGACATTTCCTGACCGTGTAATTTCTCGTCGTGGCGACATCAACTGGCCACCAAGATCATGCAATTTGACACCATTAGACTTCTTTTTGTGGGGCTACGCGAAAGACCGTGTTTATGCAGATAAACCTTTAACTCTTGAGCACTTAAGAACCAACATTCGTCAAGTTATGGCTGAGATACCGCCCAATATGTGTCAAAAAGTGGTCCAAAATTACCTCAAAAGAAAAGAATGCTTGCAACACTTTGCGTGGTGGTCATTTAAATGATAAAGTGTTACACACATAATGTCAAAGTTCAAACTTTATAATAAAAAAGAAATATCATGAAAACAAATATTTTATATGTGTTTTATTTACGTTTACTTTTGAAACCGCAAAATGGATAACCCGTTGTTTATTTAATTAATTGATTTGTTGGTAATTCACAAAATAATATTGCAAATTATGATAAATTTAAGTGTTATATTTGCAAAATACTTGACCAACGTAGCTTAAAAAAATAGCAAGTTTTAGTTTTCAAAGTCGGATATTTCCTAAACTTTAATAGAAAAATTATGAAGAAATCGACAAGCGCATTTCACTAAAAATTAATTTTTAACATCAAGCTAAAATAAGAATAAAGAATCGTTATTAGTTTTTGTAATACCCGAGGTGTCCAACTTAGAGAACCTATGTCGCCCCTCCTGATAAGTCTATAGACCTCAAATTGTAATTGTTATCTTAAATTGCATTCTAATCGGACCAACCGTTTTCAAAATTTTCCAAATTTCCCACACTGTGCAGCGGTCATATAAATACAAGCTAAGCGCTTGTGATCTGGCCCACGTCCTTTTTAGGAATATAATTATATTTATAATAACTTAAAATATGCCGATAAAGTTTAATTATTTATTGCTTTTCAATATATCGACCCCTTTGCGCGAAATTATCGTATATGCCAATTTTTTTCAATATAAGTTTTTGATACAATCTTGTTCTACATTCAAAGAGACGTCACCTGACAAAATATTGTAGGCGAAAAATTTATTGTATATTTTCATTTTAATATTGCAAGCCAAAGCAAAGAATAGTAGGAAAATGGCTGTCCTGTATAATTTGGTTTTTGTAACATACGATAATTTCGCGCAAAGGAGTCGATATGTTGATATAAAATTTTAACTTAATTTATTGTGTTGTTAATAAAAATTCGTGTTACTTAAATTAAAGTCTCAAGTATTTTTCATTACAGCTCATTTTTATATTTGTTCAAATAGTGCTATCTGTGCCCATGTTCTGTAACTCTCGCGTCGAGAAACTTTTCGATTGAAATGTGTGAAATGGAACAAAAATGCCATATGTTGAAACAAACAGCTGTTGTTCTCACTTAACCGTGTCTGTAACTTTTTTTAGCGAGTACTAGCTGCCACGTAAGGAAATTACTCTCCAATTTACAGAAAAATTGTGTCTGTAACTTTTTCGTGAGAAAACTTCCCGCTTTGAACTGTCTAATAAACTCACGAATTAAAACAGGGCGAGAAAAAATGTTTACACTAAAAAACAATTAAAAATGGAAAATACAAAGGATAGTAAGTTCTTGGCACTTTTTTTATTGTATGTGAAAATTTTTAAAGATCGTTTGCAAACAACAAGTCGCACTTTACATTATTTGGTATAGCCGACGGTAGTATTTTCGCAGCCGTCGTTGAAAAATTTTCAATTTTAGTAAATTTTGTGTGTTACTGGCGTTCTCAACGTCTGCAATGTCACATCGGCTTCGAGTGCAATATTTTGAAATTTATAACGTAACGACGTAATATTTTTTAATAGTTTTCGACATGAGTTACAGACACACTTTTTTCTCACTTTTCGAGAAACGATGGGATATTTTGTGTTACATCTTTTCTATGCGAGAAGTTGTCACTATAATAACAGAACTGCTTATCTTATGGTGTTTTCTTTTCTACAAAAAATGTGACATTTTATTTTAACAAAATGCAATTTGGTGTCTGTTTCCTAAAAATTTTGCTCCCGAAAAGGATGAGTTTTTTAGAATAAAACAAGCCACCCTTTCCGGGACCAAAATTTTTCAGAAACAGACACCAAATTGCATTTTTTTTAAATAAAATGTCACATTTTTTTTAGAAAAGAAAACACCATTAAATATATAACCCATCTCTTAACGCATAAAATAGGTCATTTAAACTACCAATACAAACTATATAAATTTTACAACATTTATCGTAGTGCTGGCAGTGTTGGGCAAAATACATGGTTTGCGGTATTTAAAATACAAAATACAAAATACTTGCTGGTCATGTATTTAAAATACAAAATACAAAATACTTTCAGGTTATGTATTTAAAATACAAAATACAAAATACTTACACATCCTGTATGTATTTAAAATACAAAATACAAAATACTTACACATCCTGAATGTATTTAAAATACAAAATACAAAATACTTACACATCCTGTATGTATTTAAAATACAAAATACAAAATACTTACACATCCTGTATGTATTTAAAATACAAAATACAAAATACTTCCATTTATTGAACGTATTTCAAATACAAAATACAAAATACTTCCACGTCATGTACATTAAGGTTATAACTTTTTTTGAGTGCAAAATACCACTCCAGCGCCATGTGGGGAATTTTGTTCTGATAATAAAAAACTGTTTTTTAAGCTGATTCGGTGAAAAAAGTTTCCGCACCGTAAGTGATTCCTAAAACTCCATATTATGTGTAAATTTTATTTTTGGAAATTGAAACCCTTTTGATTTTGCATTAGACTTATGAAAAATGGTTTAATGTTGAAGATTATATATGAATTTTAACAAAAACGAACTTATTTAAGACAAGAGCCACTGATTTAATGATGAAAATAAAAAATAAAAACAAAACTTCAACGCTTTCGGTGCGAAAACATTTTTCACGAAAGATGAAAAGTGACACCATATTTTTTATATTTTGGTAGATTAAAATGCAATCAACCATCAATAAACTGACAGAATATATTTTGTAAACTATGTTTTTAAAATACAAAATACTCCCATTTTTTTATGTATTTAAAATACAAAATACAAACTACTTATATTTATTGTATGTATTTAAAATACAAAATACAAAATACTTGCACGTCATGTATTTAAAATACAAATACAAAATACGTATTTGTATTTTAAATACGTATTTCAAATACTGCCCAGCCCTGAGTGCTGCCACAATATTTTTTTTGACTGCACTGATTTATTAACCATTAGGGTTTTCGAAATTATCATTTCTATCGCTCTCCTGTAAAATTGTGATTTTGCAGATAGCACTATTTGAATAGAAAATCACGCAAGTTTGGTCAAGTTTTTTTGGGTGCTCGACTAAAACTTTTTTATGGACACTCTTTAAGACAACCGTATGTATGTATGTACATTCTAAATATATACAACTTTCGAACTGAATGCAACATATGAACGTATGTTGGCATATTTATTTTCTCATGTTGTCAGCAATTAGATTTAAACATAATAATTACCACTATAAAATAAAATGGTTATATTCATTATTGCAGGAAAACAATCGATTTTTATATTGTCTGGAAAAAATAACATGTAATGAACAACTACAAAGAAAAATAAAAATAACTGGGGAGTTCATAAATAAACATTTTAAATATTTAAGATAAATATCAACTTTATTAAAAAACTTATTAAGATTTAAGTTGTAGGCGTTTTGTTTATTGTACACGCCTATTGTGATTTAAATCAAAATTTCAGCGAGCGTTGCTATAACTTTAATTTTATGATTTTTTTTTAGTTTATAATTTAACTTTTCTTAGTTTATAATAGTTCCGCACAAGAAAATTAAAATCGGACCGTATTTTCACTTAGTTCCCGCATATAAAGCTTTACATCCTAAATATACTTTTAGGAGTTTACAATCGCAAAAACTAAAATCACTATCTTAAAGCATTAAAAGAATAAGTTTTATGAGACCTAAATTTATAATACAAAATTTTATAGGTGTCGTTTCAAAATTGATTATAGCTCCATATTAAGTTCACTCCCGAAAAATGTTTTAACTTGTAAAAATCTTAACGAATAATTCTATAATCAAGAAACTGAGAAGGAATAAGTTTCTTTTGACAAGAATTTTGATGTCAAATTTAAACACATATAAAACAATCACGAATAATTTTAAAAAATATCTTTATTCCCCGAGATGTTTTAAAAATAGCAAAATAAAAGCTCCTTCAGCATCTCAGCCTATCACTTCTACCATACTAACCAAACTAACTATTTTGTCATCTAATTGTTATTTAAATTCTTTTAACAAATTAAAATTTCATATTTTCCAAAGACTTGCAATACTTAAAATATAAGCGTAAATATGAAATCTATTTTCACAGAATATAATTTAATAATATGCTTATGTGATGTACAAAGTACCTAAAAGCCTAATAAATTACTTCAAACTGTTTCAATCATAATCTTATAAATGGGCTCAAGGCATCACATCATTTCAAATCATCAATTTTACTAAAATACACTTAAGAGTATCTAAGAAGTTTAAACTTGCAAAACAATACAAAACACTCGCCTACTCGAAAATCATGCACATGTTTAAATGTAAACGATAATTGTTTCAACTACAGCAACAATAACAAATTGAAATGATATTGTTGAAATTTAGATTAATTACACTGAAGCACAGACAAAAATATGTTAGATATTTCATAGGATAACAATCATTTTTAACTGGCAGGCTGCGGTGTTTGGTGCAATCTTTTTAGGAAAGAGCCATTTGCCATTTTCTGTTTAATTTCCCGAATTCGGTGTAATTACTTCTATCTTGGGTAATTTTATTTACGTGTAGATCAGGTCTAATTTAGAGTTGACAAAAAAATCAACCAATTGTAGTCGGGACTGTTAGAAAAGATAAACTCACTTTTTATTGTTGTTGTTTTTGTTTAAGCTTTGATACAGTTACAAGTAAAACTTGGGTTTATAATTCTTTTTCGCTTAACAGTTTTATTTGTATAATATCTTTAGTTTTTCTAAAATCTTTGGATGAAGTTTCCTAACGATCTGGCCTAAGCAACCAGTGAAATGCGCATGGGAATAGCTTGTCCCTTTAACAAAAGATTTTAGTTTATCAATAGTATGAAATGGAATTTAGCACATTTAAACGAAACCTTCATTACTTCTTTTGTTTAAAACATTTAATATAAAGATTTGATTTCAGTAAAAATATGTATGCCGTTTAATCCAAAAAATGCCAAAATTCAAAATTTCTTTTTAAGGCATGACTTCCGTCGCTTATTCAAAAAAATTCTCCACAATCTCTACTTTTGTATTATGCGTTTGTGCTAATGTGAGTAAGATATACAAATATTGGTTTTAGTTGAGAATGTGTTATTATTAAAAAGTGGAGTTAAACGCCACTCAATTGGCCAAAATATTGAAATAATAACAAGTGATAAAATATAGTCGGTCAAGTCCGAGCATATGATACCCTACAAAACAATTTTTGCTAGTGTAGGACTAGGGTGTTCAATTTATAAGGTTTTATTTTTGTTCGATTAAACGATCAATCGATATTTGGCATTTTTAACTTAGTCGATTAAGCGAACACAATTTTTAAATTAATCGATTAATCGAATAATTCTAAATCCAGAAATTTTATAAAGTACCCTATTTGGTACCCATGGGCAATAATGGACCCTCCTGAACAAAATTATGTTGTGAGGCTAAGACTAATGTCAAAGTTTTTTGTTAAGAATATTGTTGAGTATCTTCATCTATATTAGATTTTCAGATGGGGGTTTATATGGCACCTATTGATAATTTTGGACTTACCAGGAAAGAATTTTGTTATGATGTACACTCATAGAAAAATGTATCTTCATATTGATGATGCCCTAACAACAGAATTGTGACGTCAATGTTAATAAAAAGGGCATTTATGAGGCAAAAAGTGAAATCAATCCAATGACGAACGTCATTTTCAAATTTTATCATATTTTATGCGTCACCTGTGCTATGACTACAGTGACATCAATTAGATGCCACATTTTGTGTATTATTAACATTATTATCATGTTTAAAAAGAAAAATAAGAAGCAAAAATTCCCATATTCTATTTGTTTAAATTATTTGGTTAAATACATCAAATTTTCAAGAAAGAATTATTACGAAAACCATATCGAGCATGCTGCTGGTGTCTTTTAATTGAGGTTTCTTCAATAAACAAAGGGCGGAATACAACTAAAGTGAAACAAACATGTGTAACGGGTAAGTAAATAATAATATTTTCTCACTAAACTTTGTCAATCCCAACAGCCTAACGAGTCCTTTCTCCGATCTTACTGAGTCATCGCAATGATGACATTTATTATTTAACTGACCCCGATTCATCATTTTTGTAAATATAACATTGATAACACAATTTCAATTTTTGGCCCTGATTACAGTTTGTCCAAGTGATGTTAAGTGACATCACAATGATGAAAAGCTATATCACCGGTAAATTCTTAACGAAAAAAGTAACCGATATTTCCTCATACCAACAAATTTTGTTCAAGTTAAACAAACCAAATTTTAGGTTATTAAAATAATGTAATTTATCAAGTTAACAACAAAATTAGTTAATACTTAAGCAAATGTGGCCCTTTGTTCCTACTAGGAACCACAGGACATAATATATATATATATATGTAAGCAAATTATAACACTTAGGCCCGTTTTCACAACTTACCGATAGCTAAAATTAGACTTTAACCCCCCTTATAAAAAGTGTTCCACGAATAATTTAGACGAATAATTGTTCGAATAATTTCAAATTGCTTATTTCGATTAAAGGATTAATCGAAGAATTTGTACTGATTATTAAAATGATATTAATATATAGTTTTTCTGTTTTTTTATATAATTTTTTAAAAGTTTTAAGTTGAATAAACAATCCAAATGAAGTGAAATTGAAATCGAACGATAATTTAAATTCAATTATTTACAATTTACAATGACCGTAGTTTTTCGTGGTTTTAACTATTGTTCTTGCGAAAATAATAGATACTTAAAGAATGAAGTTAATAAAATGGAATATTTTTATGAACTTTCATTACAGGGTCGTTTTTAAAATTTGCTCGATTTGAAATCCACTTCATTTCGATTTCTAGAACACGCCCGTATATTTGAACAAAATAGTTTATACGATTCTCTCTTTAGAATGAGTTTGGTTTAAAAATATTGTACGAAGGATAAATCTAATAAAGGTAAATATAACAGGTATCCAAAAATGTATTAACGTAAATGTTCTTCAACAGCTTCACTAATTTATCACTTACACAGTGACTATAACATAGTACTTGAATAAGATGCTCCACCAACAAAATCAAAGGGGCTATAAGTAGTCCCATGAATAAATATTTTCAACAAGATACTTCGATCGATTCTCTAAAGAAAATTATTTGCAGAAGCCAAGCAGAGGATGCAATGTTCGTGAAAAGTTTAAAAAAACCCAAAGTTATATTGACTCTTTTAAAATCTAGGTTGCGAAAGTGAAGCAACAATTTTGAGCTACTCTTAATAGTTTATATAGTTTCCTATATGCAGGCTTTCAAGGTCATTAATTTAATGTAAATAAAAGATTATTTCATTCTCATTAACATCCGACGTTTCGTTGGTATTCTTTCCAACTTCTTCAGGGATTGAGTTTTTATTAAAATAATAATCCTGTTCGTCAGTTTATGTCATTTATAAATTATATCACAGTATTTTGTATAGGTGGACAACACAACACAAAACTTAAAATATTAAAAAAAAAAATGTATGTTAATTTGAAATTTATCACAATAAATTTGTCCTTTTTTGATCACATTATTATTACTCTACTTCATTGACAAGTTTTATTTAAAAAATAATGTTTATTTACTCAAGTACTAATTTTTTCTAAAATAATCGAAAAAAAATAAAATTTTTGGATTTAGAACTATTCGATCAATCGATTAACTTTAAAATTTTATTCGTTTATTCGAATAATTTTAAAATGCCAAATATCGATTAATCGTTTAATCGAACAAAATTAAAATCCGATTAATTGAACACCCTAGTAAAGTCGTAAAAATGGAATACTTTTTTATACGGCTGATAAAATCCTGCCTTTAGCTATCGGTAAGTTGTGAAAACGGGCTATAATTGCTATAATTTCCTTAAGTATTAACTAATTTTGTTGTTTACTTGTTAAACTCCATTATTTTAATAACCTAAAATGATTTCGTTAATTTAATCAATTTTTTTTGATATGAGGGAATATCGGTTATTTTTTCGTTAAGAATTTACCGGTAATATCACATAAAATCTGTATTTAATCATTTTTAGTTAATGAAACTAACAGTTATTGGTCTAGTAGCACAGTGTTACAATTTTTAATACCAATAAGTTGTATTGCATTTAATGATCATTATATTAACTCTAATCAACATGCGATATGAATATTGTTTTTGAAAATTGTTGCTTTTGTTATTTTAAATTAACTATAAAAGTTAAGCCACAAGCTACACCTACAATCGAATTTAATAAATATTTTCATAACAATATTTTGCTGTTTGACAAATTTGAGGGAAAACAAAATTTACTTAGCTTGCAGGTTTCCGAAAAGACGTATTTTAATAATTATTATAAGACAATAATTAAGAGACAATTTTCCAGTAAATGCAAATTCATTTTAATAATTTTTGCTATAAAAGTTTAAGGCCCGTTTTCACGACTTACCTTAAAAGTTCGATATAGTTAACGCTACCTTTAGCACTAGTGAGGAATAAGGTTACCTTCAACTATTTTTCGTTTTCACAACTTCTGTATAAAATAAACTTAACATTTTTAAAAAAGTGGCAATACTAAAGAAAATACCGATTATGTTTGCCAAAATAAAAATACGAACTGGCAACTACGTACTTTTTTTACATTTACAAAATATACGTATAATTGGAGTTGCCATATATAAAAAATATGTGAATATAATATGGCAGTCTCAAATCTAAACCTTACGACAAAAGTTAAAGGTAGAACGTTCCTCTATTTAGCTTATTCTTCACTTTAAGGCAGTGATGTCAATTGTGGTTGTATTGCTTTATATTAGTATTAGTGAATAAAGAGACAAGTATTCTCAATAAAGATAAAAAAATACGTAAGCATCCGCCGCATGTGCACCCGTCGCTTGGTAATCGACTACTAATTGTGTACTCTCGTGGACTAAATGAAAGAGCGTAAGAATGCGTGTGAAGAATGTGTGTGAATTAATTTACGCAATTGTGTATGGCGCTGACATCCCTGCTTTAAGGTTAAAGAGAACTTGTGATAATTAAAAACTCATAATCTCTTCGATAACTTCCTACATTTAGCTATCGTTAAGTCGTGAAAACGGGCCTAAATGGAATTGTTAAAGATTCGCTTCTTAATTATAATTTTGGAGTTAATCAAATATTAGTAGAGTTTAAAAACAACTTTGTATTCAATTTATCTCAATATATTTCAATGTTGTGATTAGTCAAAATGAAAACAAAAATATTATTTAAGTAAATATTTTACAGATTATCGATACAAAGAGGATTAAAAGAAAGAATAAAAGGTACTTTTATTTTACTTGTATTTGTTTTTATTTATTACAAATATGTGAATCACTTATTGAAGAGGTTTAAAAACATACAATACATATATACAAATATAACAAAATCAACAGTATCCAAATAATCTTGATATATTTCCGAATCCTTTTTTTATGTACAAATAAGTAAACACATGAAAAAAAAACTAAAGAAAAGCCTTTTCTAACGCGCGTTGTGTAACTTTCAACTTTTCATGTGCTTAAGTTGTATATCTATAAATTTTATGGTAGAGCTCTCCTGTGCTGTCTTGTGCTGCTAAAGAAATATCAGATTTAGGTGCTTACTATGAACTAGATTCGATTTTCGACAGCAGTCGAATTAGCTGATCGAACGAATTTTCATTTGGTATTATGGCGCGCATTCGATAAAAATTTACTATTGTGATTTTGTTAATTCACATTATTACATTTTCGATCAGCTGTCACTTAAAATAAAAGTTTTTGTTTACAAATTTAAAAATAAAAATTAAATTAAACGTGACCACGGCGGAATTATGGTTGTTTTCAAAAAATCTTGCTTTAGTTTCATCCCACTTTTTTACATACTGAACTTTGCTGCAAATCAGTTGGTCAAAAAAAAATTTTGTTCCATAAGGAATATGAGCGTTTCCAATTGCTGTAAACGACGTTGGTCTTGCATAAAATGAACAAAACTGATAAAGAATATGGTATTTGGTATACTTACACAAATAAATTTACGAATAGTTAAATTTTCAACCTGTTTTTTACATTTATTTGCACCGTCGAAAGCAAATTTGCTTTCGTTAAAAAATTCGATGCACAACGAAATTTTCGACAGTGCTGCCAACTCAAAGTACCAAATTAACATTCGATAGTCGATGTTCGATAGCCATCGAAAATCGTTTATCGAATGTAACTCATAATAGGGGCCTTATATTTCAAAAATTTAACATGGACACACACAGGCAGTCGACCAGACCAATGGACATGCATAGATCGTCTTACAAAGCAGACTGTGGTACTAAAATCTGGATGTGAAAGCAAAACTTTTATTAGTTTAAAACTTGCACAAATGCATTATTCTATTAATGATGGCCAGAACTAGATTTTGCACTTCTATTGACTTAAAGTGTTGTTAGCTTAAGTCTTTAACTAACCCATTCTACGCCGCACCAAGTTCCAAGTTGCAACGACTCGGTACACGGGACTAGGGTGTTCAATTAATCGAGTTTTTTTTTTTTTTTTGTTCGATTAAACGATTAATCGATACTAGAAATTTAAAATTATTCGAACACATTAATCATTTTTAACTTATTTGATTAAGCGAATAAGATTTTAAAATTAATCGATTGATCGAATAATTCTAAATCCAGAAATTTTTTTTTTTAAATTTTAGAAAAAATTAGTACTTGAGTAAATAAAGATTATTTTTTAAATAAAATTTGTGAATGTATGTAGCTCCAATTTGTTGCTCCACTTTCGGCCACCTAGATGTTAAAAGAGTCAATATAACTTTGGATTTTTTGAAACTTTTCACGAACATTCCATCCTCTGCTATGCTTCTGCAAATAATTTCCTTTAGAGAATCGATCGAAGTATCTTGTTTAAAAGTTTTATTCATGGGACTACTTGTAGCCCCTTTGATTTTGTTGGTGGAGCATCTTCTTCAAGTATTATGTTATAGTCACTGTGTAAGTGATAAATTAGTGAAGCTGTTGAAGAACATTTACGTTAATACATTTTTGGACAGCTGTTATATTTACCTTTATTAGATTTATCCTTCGTACAATATTTTTAAACCAAACTCATTCTAAAGAGAGAAAGTATCTATTATTTTCGCAAGAACAACAGTTAAAACCACAAAAACTACGGTCATTGTAAATTGTAAATAATTGAATTGAAATAATCGTTCGATTTCAATTTCACTTCATTTGGATTGTTTATTCGACTTAAAACTTTAAAAAAATTTTTATCATTCGATTAATCGGTAAAAATTCTTCGATTAATCCTTTAATCGAAATGAGCAATTTAAAATTATTCGAACAATTAATCGTCTAAAATTGTATCTTTACCATAGTAATTAAGATTATTAAAAAAATTCCATGTATATTTAATTATTACTATTTAAAAGCTCTATAGTGAATATTTACGAATAATGTTCCAACACAATATTCACTGCCAATTTCACGATGACGAAAGACCTCTCTCTTTCTTTCGCACAAATACATTTTAAACAAAAACAAATTTTTTAAAATTTCTTTAGCATGTACACATAAAAGTAGTTTCTTGAATATCACAATACACTCACACTTTTTCACTAACAGGCACACAATGTTTGTACTTTCAGCCATTCGGCTGTTTTTTTCGATTTTTCGTTAATAATGAGTATACTCTACTTGCTAGAAATTACTTTTATGTGTTGACCACAGGTTAGTTAATATACATACAAGTATATCTCGGCGTATGAGTTACATGAAAAAAATCTTAACAAGTATTCGCTAAGAGTCTATTGCCTTATATAATTCTTAAGCTACGCTCACACTTATTAAATATTTGATCAAATAAGCGTAACCTCCACTTTTGTTAATAGTTAGTGAGATTTAAAATGGTCTTAATATTACAAAATAAACTAATTATACTACTAGACGTAGCAATAAACAGTTTTTTGTAAGATGTGGTATTTTAATCAAAATAAATTTTGATATTAAGCGAAATAATTTTTTAGTTTGGTTGTTGGTCCCGTTTTTTTCGTCAAATATTTGATAAGTCTGACCGTAGCTTTAAGCTAGGTTTTTGAGATCTAAGTTAAAGTAGGTTTAGTTAATCTGAAAACAAATTTGTGCCGCCATTACCAAGTTTGTATACAAAATTTTGACGGAACAGCTTAGTTTTGCTTGAAATGTTGGTCCTTAAAAAAATATTAAAAAATCACATTTTGCCAGAAAAATCCGAGTTTTAAACTGTGTTAAACTAAATTTAACCCTAATCCACATTTCAAAACACCGGCCTTAAAGTTAAACCCCTGTATTAAAAAGCAATTATTAGATTTTACAAACGTTTATTCAGGAAAATTTTCATAGAAAATTTCTTTTGTTTATGCCTGTACTCATAATTATTCATATTAAATTTTAAATTTAATACAGGTTTACAAAACAAATTTTCTATGAAAATTTTCCTTAATCAACCTGTGCTTATGAATACGGTGGCTAAACTTTATTAAATATATAAATCGTTACCTGAAACGCAAAAAGCCTACCGAAAACTATTTTAAATGATAAATTGCCTTAAACTGTTTATAATTTATTTTTCTTATATTTTTGTTTGGAAGATTGACAATGTTGCATATTATGCCAACTATTAGTTAGGTTGTTCATCGTTCATCATAATATTTTGTAGACAGGGTCGTTTGTTTCTTTTAATAAAATCGCTAATTTAGGTGGAAAGACTCTCAAATTTATTCTGGGCATTTGTGTTGATAATACATCAGAATTGCCGAAAATGTCGATTTCTAATTTTTGGTTAGTAAAGGCGTTTTAGGTAACGATATATAAATATTTTTGTGAATAAAGGCATAATTATTTACCTTTGAGAAAATTTTGCATAAGGGTGAGATTTTGTAAATCCCTTCACCTTGCGTTAATAAAGTTTTTTTTATAATATTTTTTGAATTTTCAAAACTTTGTAGGAAAATAGTTTCCAAGTGAGGTGAAGTGTTTTAGAAAACAACCCGTAAGTTTTTAATTAATAAAAAACAGTTCGAAGGAAACTTTTGAAACTTAAAACTTAAAATTACTTTCTTAATTATATGTAGGTCTAGGATAATTTCTTTTATGTACAAAAAAAATAATTGTGTGGTGTGGATTTATTTGTTGTCACTGTAGAGGTGCCGAATGAGCTTTATTGTTTGAAGTCTGCATTTCATATCCACATTCGTTTTCAATTAGAGTAGTCGAAGGTTGGTGAAAGTAAAACGAATCGACTTTTATTCTTATATGTGATAAAATTTTTAACAAAAATGTAATCCAATTTAATCAAAAATTTATCGTTACCTAAAACGCAAAAGGTCCTGCTAACCCATAACTTAAAATCGACTTTTTGATTGATTTTGATAGCTCATTTTTAACCCTTTTAACGTTACTTTCCGACAATTTGATCTCAAATTAGTTTTTGAGTTTGTTTAAAATTCTGCAATTTTTCGCTAATTTTAGCCATGTTCACGATAAAAGCGTTTGTTGCTGTAAGTTTTCTGATTCTTTACAGCTTTAACGATTCATAAAAAATAGTAGACTTTACTTTCATGCCGCAGTTAGCAAATATTTGCAAATTTTCGCTAATTTAGCAATTTTTACCGAAGTTTTGTCATCCCTTATAGTTTTAGAGACTTTAAATTAATTTTATGGCTTTTTTGAGATATTAAAAATTTTTGAGAATTCTCGCTATTTTTTTTTTTTTTTTGTAAATGCCGAAATGTTTTTTAACTCATTAAGCGATTTCAAATAAATTTAAGGGTTTCTTTAAAAGTTTGCAATTTTTGCGAATTTTAGCCATGTTCGCGATAGAAGCGACTTTTTTCCTGTGATTCTTTACAGCTTTCACGATTTTTAATAAATATTAGATTTTGCTGCGGTAAGCAAATTAGCGATCTTTAGGTTATCTAAATTTTTTTGAAGAAAAACTACGAATACATGCGAATTTATGAGTTCAAAAAATTTTTCGTTTTCAATTCGAGTCAAAACCCAGAACATGCCTGATTATTGCAGGATTTTTTTGATTCGCTTTAAAAAATTATAAACTTCAAGTAGATATTTTGCTGCTTTGCACATACGTGTCCATTTAAGCATATTTTCCACACGTTTTTGCTAAATTTAGGGTGTAATGGCCGCTATTTAATTTCAAATATTGATTTTTAGTTAGAGGATGGTAATTCGCTTATTAACATATACGCTTTTTTTAAATAGCCCCAAAGAAAACTAAGAAGCTGTCTGAAGCTGTTAAATCCGGTGAGCACGAACCAAATCCATTGAGGCACCTACAGAATGTGCTGTAAATCCATCTTGTTGAACCGCAAGATCACTGTTAATCAAACAATTTAAAAACATTGCAATCAAAAAACAATAGACTGACCGGTTAACCGGATCACGGATAATCGAGGCCCCACTGTATTTTGATTTTTTATTTATATCTTCGATGTATTTGCTATCTAAAGCTAAACAATTTTATGAAACAGACCAAAGCCTATTTTACCACTCCAAATTTAACTGCGCACGGCCGGATTGGTAAGTAGCCCAGTTTCCAGAAAGGTAGAGCCCTCAGTCGAAGTTCCACACACTTCTTTAAAAATTCTGAAAAAAAAACAAAAAAGATTTTACAAAGTTAAAAAATAAGGAAGAATTCCAACCATATACAGCTATAGGACTCAAAATAAGAGCTTTAGTTTAATAAAAGAATTTTCATTGAATTTAATTTTCATTACATGGATTTACATGTTCTTCCTTACCTTAATTTAAATAGATAATCAATCAAAACATATTTCGATCTACCAAAGTTAAAATACCATTTGGTTTAAAGATTGATGTTTGACTATTGTCTGCCAGCCGTCGTCAATGGCGTTGCTGTTGCTCCTTATGTGCCACCCGTATTTTCAAAACATAGACTAGACAAATTCTTAGTTCTAGAATTAGTTACAAAACTAATACTAACAATTTTTACAAACAAAAAAATAATTAAAAACTAACGGTCTGATTTATAAAAAAAAACAGGTTTATTAAAGGTTTATAAATCGAATTTGCTATGAAAACTTGATTAATAAACCCTTTATTAACCAGTTTTATTTTTCATACTCAAAAGAATATCCCTGTTATAATCAGAACAACCGTTTGCTTTGATGGTTTACATACAAGTGCATATTTATTCATTCTTGCTTTCATACATATTCTTATTACATTAGTGTTACCTTATTGTTAGTAAGTCGTGTTACTAAATAAGCGATTATATCACTTCTCCCCCCCTTAATTCATTGATAATTAATCATTCATAATTTACATCGAGATCATTCTAATAGACGTTTAGGAATTTTGCGCTGCCTCTGCGGTCGTCCAACTGGTATGTCGTCTCCAGTTGGTTGCTGATTTGCGTCTGACTTTAGGCTGATATTATCTTCGTCTGCATTATCAGTATTGGCACTACTGCTTGTTGTTGTTGATTCTGCTTGGTCTTGGAGAATTTGCTGAGGTATACCGTTGGTTACTACTTCATTGGGTTTATCGATACGTGGGTCTGGGTCAACTTCTTCATTTGGTGAGGTGGTTGATTTTACATCTACTCTTCGCATTTGATCTGTGTGTCTTTTCCATTTACGGCCATCATCTAATACAATGTTATAATGTAACTCACCTATACTCTTTTCCACTACTCCAAATTGCCACTTGTTTTTAGACATGTAATCTCGTACTGATACTCTGTCTCCTGCTGAAAATTTGTTGTTTGTAATGCAACGAATATTTTTGCTGACATCGTTGCTGGGTAAAATTAGATCAAGGCGTGATTGAATTTGACGGCCTAGCATCAACATTGCTGGTGATTTACCTGTTGTGGGATGAATCGCACGTCTATACGCCAGTAAAATTTCGGCTAATTCTGCACTCATTGTATTTGGAGTACATTTTGAAGCCAACAATTTGTTCTTTATTGTCTGTACATAACGTTCGGCTTGGCCGTTAGTTGCAGGATGGTACGGTGCCCCCTGTTTATGTACAATACCATTTATTTTAAGAAAATTTTGGAATTCCCCTGCATTAAATTGTGTACCGTGGTCGCTGACAAATGTATTGGGGATGCCAAATTGTGCAAATATTTCACGGCACTTCTGTATAGTTATTGCTGTGGTCATGTTATGAACAATGTGGACCTCTGGCCATTTTGAAAAAGCATCCACCATTATAAATAAATACTTGCCCATTACTGGCCCTGTATAATCCGCGTGTACGCGCTCGAATGGTTTGTTGGGTCTTGTTCAACAATGGATTGGTGTAACCTTTTTTGGGTCGGGTCTTGTAACTTGGCATAGTGCACATTGGGATACTAAATTCTCAATATCCTTATCCATTTGGTTCCACCACACGTAACCTCTGGCTAAACTCTTCATTCGAGATATACCAAAATGTGCGGTATGTAACTCATCTAATATTTTCTTGCGTAGTGGCTTAGGTATATACACTCTTATACCCCGTAATAGGCATCCATCATGTAGACTGAATTCCGTCTGAGCAATACCAAAACGGTCTTTGGGTTCACTGTCACGATATTCTAAACATTTAATCAATTTTTGTACCTCGTTATCCACTTGTGTTTGTTTTGCAAGTTCATGACACGTCACAGGCAAATTATCAATCATTTCTTCTTCAATGACATACACCTCTTCAACAAAATTATACGTGTCAGTGTTTGGTAAACGAGACATCGCATCGGCGTTTGCGTTTTCTTTAGACTTTTTAAATTTAATCACATAGTCGAATTGCTCTAAAAACAACGCATAATGTTGCATTCTAGTAGCTGAATGCACAGGTAGGCTCTTGTTAGGTGAAAAGATTTGCGATACCGACTTGTTATCTGTAATTAAAGTAAACTTTTTACCGTAAATGTAATTGTAAAACTTACGAACACCGTAGATGATCGCATACGCCTCCCGATCAATTTGAGAGTATCGCTGTTGCACCTTACTGAGGGTCTGTGAAGCAAATTGTATGGGTCGTTCGTTGCCATCACTGTACCAATGGCTAAGAACCGCGCCAACGCGCGTGGGACTCGCATCAACAGCGAGCACCAGCGGTAATTTAGGGTCATAATGTGTTAACACCGTGTCAGTTTGCATTTGCCTTTTAATCTCCATAAATGCTTTTTTGCATTTTACATCAAAATCGAATTTAACATAATTTTGTAGTAACCAATTTAGTGGATATACGATGTCACTTAAATTCCTTATAAATCTGCCATAATAATTTATAAGTCCCACAAAAGCTCGTACTTCATCTTTATTCTGTGGTTGTTTCATATTTTGAATTGCTTCAACTTTACTTTTAATTCGCTGTATGCCCTCTTTATTTATCATATAACCACAATATTCAATAGAATTCTTCATAAATTCCGATTTATCCCCATTTATGCGCATGTTGTATTTTTGTAAACGTAAAAATACTTCTTCTAATCGTTGAATGTGGGTCGCTTCATCAGGGGCTGTGATTTTGATGTCGTCTAGGAATACAGAGACACCCGGAATATCACCTAATACCTGCTCCATAAGTCGTTGCCATTTGGCTGGAGCACTTGCTATGCCATACATCATACGTGTGGGTTGATACAGTCCTTTATGGGTGTTTAGGGTTAATAAATGTCTATCTTCTGGATTAATTTCTAACTGCAGGTACGCCTTCGTCAAATCAATTTTCGAAAATTTCACGCCGCCGGCCATTTTGCTAAAAAGCTCTTCGATTGTAGGTAGTGGGTGCTCGTCAACCACTAGTGCCGGGTTTAATGTAATTTGGTAGTCGCCACATATTCGTACTGTGCCATTTTTCTTTGGCACTACTACGATGGGTGTAGCCCACTCGCTACGCTCAACTTTCACTAAAAGCCCCTCTGACACCTGCTCCTGTAATTCTTTTTCTACAGCATCCATCAAGGGGAATGGTACCCGCCTAGCCTTTACGAAACGTGGGGTCGTGTTGGGTCTAATGTATAGTCGGGCCTGTAGTTCTGCGATTTTCCCCATGGATTTATCAAATATCGTGGGGAATTTTTGAATTAATTTTTGTATTTGCTGAGAGGGGTCATCTGTTTGTATAACGTTTACCGCGTTGCCATTACCCTTTTGTATTATTTCATTCCAATTTAATTTAATTTTGTACAACCACTCTCTTCCCATTAATGGCTTACGATCAGAACGTACTATGTACAACTTTGCTTTCGTATTTATTTTATCTGTTATATTCACCCATATATAACCAACACATTCTAACGGGGTCCCACAGTAACTAACCAGTTCCATATCTGGTGTGTGAACATCTAATTTTGGAAAATAAGTTTTTGCATCCTTCAAATTTATTATTGAAACAGGCGCACCGGTATCTACTTCGAAATTTATCCAATTATTGTTTACCCTAATTTTGTGGATTATCTTTCCACGTATACTTAAAACGTTTTGTGGGTCGTTTATATGCAAAATTTCTTGTACTTTTGCTGTTGGATTTTCTGTACTGGATTGTATATGGTGTACTTGCTTCTTCTCTTTAAAGCATACTTTCCTTAAGTGTCCTTTTATTTTACAAAAGTGACACGTTACATCCTTAAATTTGCATTTATCAGCGGTGTGTCTGGGGTCACCGCAACGAAAACATTTTTTTGTATTTGTTGTTTTCGTTGTTTTAGTTTTTCCCGCCATTTTGTGTACAGTTATTGTTTCATTACTCTTCCCTTGTAATTCACTGCCACCCATTTCTGCTAACTCACTAGCAGTCGCCATTGTAATTGCGTCATTCAAATTTAGAGTCTTTTTCTCTAATAAACGGCTTTGCAATTTACCATCCAAAAGGCCAAATACGAATTGATTCCGCAACGCTTTTTCAAGGTGCGTTCCAAAATCACAATTTGCTGCTAATTTACGTAAAGCCACCAGAAAATCTGCTGCTTTTTCACCTTCTTTCTGTTTCCTCATATTGAAACGAAAATTTTCCAACAATTCATTTGGCTTTGGGTCAAAATGGTTTTGTAAAATCTCCACAATTTCACTATATGTTTTGTCCTCTGGGGTTGTTGGTGCCAGCTTATCGCACAAAACGTTGTACGTGTCCAAACCAATGAAATGAAGCAGAAGAGATTGTTGCTTTGTGCCCTTGCATTCGTACAATTCTAAGGCTATCTCAAAACGTTTAACCCACCTGGACCATGAAGTCTTATTCATGTCAAAAGGCTCGAAATTGAAAAATCCCACATTTTTCACTGAACTGGTTGTATCCGTAGGCATAATGTAATTTTTCTTATTTTTCCCAATGTATTAATTGTATTGCAATTAATTGTAGGTATATTCTTCTTTTATTTAAACGTACGTATGTATGTTGTGTTAATTGCAGTTTACTGTACAACTTGCAAAAACTTTTCACTTGTACAAAAAAAACAAACGGTAAAAGAAAACTTGTAACACAAAATCTTTAAAAAAAACTCGTCGCCAAAATTGTTATAATCAGAACAACCGTTTGCTTTGATGGTTTACATACAAGTGCATATTTATTCATTCTTGCTTTCATACATATTCTTATTACATTAGTGTTACCTTATTGTTAGTAAGTCGTGTTACTAAATAAGCGATTATATCAATCCCGTTTAATTATAAATAATAAAACCGGTTTATAAAATACTTAAAAGACAAATTTTCATAGAAAATCCGCTTCATAAACCTTTTTTATTTAAACAAATATTGCTCGAATAGTTGTGATTTTTAGTTGAACTGTTAATTTTAATTTTAAAATTTTTAGTTAGGCTTGAATATTTAATTTTTACTTTAAAAAAATTCACGTATAAACGTGTACTTAACACTTTGTGAAAAGAGCAAATATTTAAAATTTACTTTAAATCAATTCGTATTGGCGTTGGAGCATAAAGAAATAATTCATTTGTTTAAACACATTTTTACTGCAGTGAGTTTATTGGCACTGAAAACGAAAAAACACACACACCCATGCATTTAAGCATTCCTAGGATCTAGAGTGTCTATTAGTGCATGTTTGCAATTGTATTCATTTGTAGAGGAATTCAAATGAAAATAAACAAATGGAAAAATATTCGCATCAAGACATGACAATCACAGCAAAAAAAAACCAAAAAGTTTAAAAAAAAAGCACAGAAGTGGGGACGGAGACAAGAAAGTTCGTATTTGTGTTACAAAAAAAAATTTCGGTTATATCTCGTAGACACCCTACAGCAATAAATGAAGTGCAAATCTTTTGCCTAAATGCATACGTACATATTTAATTTTGTTAACACAAAGAAATTAAATACAAAAGTGACTAGAAAAAATATTTTTTATTCATGCCTGGGGCACATTTACAATTTCTCAAGATGCGTGTTTAGATAACATAATTCTATTTGACTTAAGCTATAGGTCTGCTTGTAAGCGTTTTTGCATTTTGTGCATCGGTCAAAGAGTAGAGTCAGTGTAATTACAAAGCAAAATGCTAAGAATGCATTCAGAATGCGTATCGAACGCACGAAATAGGTATACGTTTTACTCTTGTATGCGTAGCATACCTCTTAAAAAAATGACAGCTATTTTTGATAGTCAAAGACAAATTATATTTTATTCTAATGTTATCGATAAATATGTTTGTGTTCTGCATTTTCTTTTGTCAAAATGGTTTTTATTTGATAAAACAAAAAACTTGGCACGTAAAACTCCTTACCCTTAACTTTAGAAACATATAAAAAGCACAGAGTGCATCAAATGCATAAAACTCAACAACGCAAAGAACGCGCGGTATGGGCCTCAAGCTCTACATCTGCGATCGGCAACTTATACTATTACATTTGGCGATTGCATGTATTGCTTAGATTTTACTTATGTTGTGTCTAAACCAGCGGTCACCACAAAGAGAGACAGTTAAAAATGTGTATGTAGTGGTGAGTTCATATTGTGTGCATTGAAAAACACCAATTCTAGAAAAGAGAGCAAAATAAATTTACTCTTTTGAGACAGTAACTATGTGTTTTGTTTTTGTTTTTTGTCGTTTCGTTAACCTTCGTGTTGTGTGTGTGAAATCCACGAAAAGTGCTCGGCCCCTGGGGGCATAGCGTGATGATCGTTGGTCTAAACGTACGTAAAAGAGAAGAGAGAAAACGCGGCGCCCTGATTTTGCCGATCGCAGCTCTACATCGACACAAGAACATTCACTTTCTGCTTTTAACTACAAGGCTATTAACATATTTCTGCTCTGCCGTTTCAAATCTCCTGTTGCTCTATACACCACTGGTGGGCAACATGGGCAAATGTAATTGTATCAGCTGATCGTTTTTGTTATGTGTCACTTAACTATATTGTGTCAACTTCTAGAAAACAAAGTTTCAATTTGAGGTTTCGTGACAGTTGTGAACAGTGATGGACTGCTCTATTTTTTTATGGTACTTTTTATGTAATAATATCTGCGGACTTTTGCCAAAGCACCTTAAAATAATACATATTTCCATATATACTACAAATATTTGTTTAGATTACAAATAAACACTTGCATATATACTTTAGTGATGTTACGAATATTCGTATTCGAAATGCTGAATATACGCTTATATTAAGACATTAGTATTCGCCAAATTCAAACGAATATTTCACGAATATTTTGTTAATACATTCCAGAAGAAGAAAAAAACAAATGTGTAAACAATACATAAAATTATTTCTTTTCTGGTCCTTTAAGTAAAGTAAAAAACAAACAAACAATAGAAGTTTGATTTTAAGCATTCCTATATAAAGTATCATTTGCAGCAATTGTCTAATTACCGTACGAAAATTAATAACAACTGTCAATGAAATGTCAATAAAATTTCGATCACATTAACAAATTAGAAATGCGTCCACTACGGTGGAGTGAAATTTAACATAGGTATAAAGAAATTCGGAGAGATCTTTTCGTTCTGATTATTATACAATTATTAGGAGTGGGAATCTTAACAGTTCAATATTCACTACTAATCACTGTGAGAAACAAAGTAAAGTTAAAAAAATAAAGAAAGAACAAAAAAAGAGTGAGAAAAACGAATTCCAAAAGTATTTAAGTATAAGTATCAGTGTGACTATTTTGGCATATCTTTAGGAGTTTTATTAAATGTTTTCAGCCTTTTTATACCCTCCACCAAAATAAGCTGTGAATAGGGTATACTAAGTTTGTCATTCCATGTGAAACTTTTTTATTATTCATCTCAGACCCCATTAAGTATATATATTCTGGCTCCTTGACGATTTATCCATGTCCGTCCGTCGGTCCGTCTGTTGAAAACACGCTCACTTTCGAAAAACTCAAAAGAAATAAACAAACTGGGTGTCAAATTGCTTGTAGTTATCCTAAGCAGATTGGAATTGAAGTCCAGCAAAATCGGTTCAGTAGGATCAGAGCTTTTAATCAAAATGTGGAACTACCAATTTAAAAAATTGATAGTTTTGTTACAAAAACTGACATAAATGGTGAAAAAATGCACGGAAGGATATGAGATTTCGCCAGTGTTCGTTTTATTCGACTAAAATGACACAGTTAAATTTTGAGAAGTTGGGATTATAATTTACCCTAGGCCCCATATAAACCCTACTCTCGGAAAACAGTTTAGTACGCCTAAAACCTTAATTATTAATGCTATCATAACAAAATTTGGCACGTCACATTTTCTTAGAACTAGAAATGACACTGTGAAATTCCAAGAGGACCGATTTATAATTAACCCTACTCCGGGAGAACAGTTTAGTACGCCTAGAACCGTAAAGTTATTCAGCCGAAAAATAAGTAGTGTTTATTTTCTCCAACATTATTTGCTAACTTACCTGGTAAGTAAAGTTTTTGCTGGGTAAAGCTCACTCTGGTAAATTAATAAAATACGCCTTAAATCGTAGCAGATATATTTATTGTGGTAAAATTTCTTCCAACTTAGTTTCGTATGGCCATAAAAAATGTCATGCAATTTTGTGATATACGGTCCAGATCCCATATTTAGCAGCCTTCTGAAATTCAATGTAAACGCTAAAACTAATTTGATCACTGTATTGAAATTTATGTTTTTTAATTCAAGAAATACCTCTGCGGAATTATGGGATTATTGGTTCATAACTTACCATGGCTCCAATATAAATCCCCCTCCTGAAATTCCTTAAGGTTCGGCTTAAACTGTTACGAATCAAGATATTTAAATCAAGATTGTCGGTCAACAATTTAATATAGGTCTAAGCCGGAACCAATTTTAATGCTGATGTCTGTTTTTATAAGGATAAATTACTAATAAATAGACATCATATAGATGTTACTCCTGAAATATTCGAACTGTCGATGGAGGGTATCAAAGATTCGGCACAGCCGAATATAGCACTCTAACTGGTTTTAACTATTATAAATTTTGACAACAAACAGTTGCACTCAAAAAGAAATTTCGTATGAAAATAAATTAGTTTTATCTTAAGAACCGTCTTACCTGTTTTGTAAAAAAATCTTAGATATGACCTAACAATGTTGGTTTTAAAAAGATGTTTCCATTTTTTATTACGAAATATCTGAAACAAATTTTTGCTGTAAACTGCTGTAAATTTTGAAAGTTCAACTTTTCTTAAAATTTAAGAAATAAACTAGTATAAATTTCGTTTTTGTAAAATCTTTTAAATCAGAGCAAAGCCTAGAAATAGGGGTATTACGGGCGGCCTAAATTTTTTAAAATATTACAAATTTTTTAAAGATTGTTTAAAATTAGTTTCTAAAATTTATGTAGTTTTTAATAAAATTTCATATCATACTTTTAATAAATTGTTAGCAAAAATCTTGAAATTTTTTTAGCATTATCTGGCCTTTTCTAATGCAAGATTTAGCTGTAAACAGTTTTAAGATCTGGACATACTGAGAAAAAAAATAGCTTTTAGGATTAAAAAAATTTAGTATTTAAATGTTATTTGAAAAATCATGGGCAGCGCCGGGTCCAAACAACTAGTATATGCTAAAATATATGTTTGGTTGTTGTTAATCTAGAGTATTATTTTAGAAGCTAGATGGTGGACAGAAAAGTTCCAAAATACAGGTTTTACCCGTCTATAATATAAATATCAAACTATTTATGTATTTATTAGGGTATTCATTCGGGTAACCGATTAATTACTCCCCGATTGACTGATCGGTTAATTTAAAATTGGCTTTTTTCGATTAACAATTAAACCGGTACATTTCAGTCGATTAACCGATGTAACAAAATATTGAATTTTTTGTAGTATTAAACCATGTTTTTTGTGTTTTTAATTATGGGTTAGTTCCAAAACTTCAGTTGCAAAGCAACTCGCTTTCTTAAATGCATTCTACAATGCAACCATGTAGAATTTTACAATGTTATCTGTGCCAAAGTTTACCTAAAAAGTTACCAAAGTACACCAAAAAAGTTGTGTTTAGAAATATTTTATCATACAATATATTTTCTTCTAGAAATACATTCCAAAAATACAGTACAAAAACACAAATTAAGGAATTCGGAAATAAACTTTTTTGCAGAATGTTTGGTGCTGAACTTTTTCAGGATGAGTTTGATGATGACCTGACAACTGAAGAAACTCGCGGTAGTAACACAAAAAGAGAATTAACCGAATTAACCGAAACAATTAGAAGTGTTAAGCATTTAAAAAAATTAAAACTAATACAGGACTCTTATGGCATAATGGAAGATTCAAATGATTAAAGGAAAATGTCTGAGAAATTTGATAATCTGTATTATGGGTTGCTTTCGATTTCTCCAACATCTTCGATAAGTGAAAGAATTTTTTCCAACTCAAGTTAAAACTAAAGGAAAGAATCGCTTAAATCCTAAACACTTAAACCAATTTATTTTTCTAAAACATTATTTTATAAGATCTCATTAAACTATTGAAATTAATAATAAAATGATCTCACAGTTTATTTTTTAATAAATCCATAATATGTACTTATTAAAATATATGTAAAAAGTTTTTTGGAAATATAATGGCTACCAAGCATGGGTCTAGGATTCCTATTGTACAGTTATAATAAACATATTGGATCATACAAACTGTGCTCAACATTTTTATTCTTAAAATTCGATTGGAGAAAATGTGTCCTAAATTAGAAATTTGTAAAAAAAAAATAGGTCTAATTCGGATGAGCATTGGGTCCGCGGTGATTATAATTTTTTGCATAGCAATATTATACATAAAAAAATCTTTTCAAAAGAATAAACAATGTCAAGGGTGTTTTTTTAAGCCCAATAGAACTTGAAATTGTAAAAAATAACACAAAAATTTAAATTGTAATCAAAATTTTTTTTTTATTCGAAAGATCAATACGTGACATTAACATTTGAAAATGATTTCGGGCATATGGGCACCGCGGCTATTCTTGACGAAGCGCATTCTGGACGTCCAATTTTGGGCCACTTTTTCGAGCACTGCTGGCCGTATGTCACGAATAACACGAACAATGCTGGCCTCCAAGGTTTATCAGCATAAACCAGTGACTTCACGTAGCCCCGCAGGAAATAATCGAGAGGTGTCAAATCGCACGACCTTGGAGGCCAATTGACAGGTCCATTTCTCGAAATCAACTTATCGCCAAATTTTGATTTCAATAAGTCGATGGTTGCGTTCGCCGTATGGCACGTAGCGCCATCCTGTTGAAACCACATCTCCTCCGGATCAATGTCATCCATATTTTCAAACAAAAAATCATTGATCATGGTGCGGTAACGATCTCCATTGACCGTAACGCGAGCTCCGGCCTCATTTTTGAAGAAATAAGGTCCGATGATGCCACCAGCGTGAAAACCGCACCAAACGGTGCATTTTTCTGGATGTAATGGAGTCTGTAGGGTCTCTTGTGGATTGGTCTCGCTCCATATGCGGCAATTTTGCTTATTAACAAACCCGTTAAGCCAAAAATGCGCCTCATCGCTGAACACAATTTTGCGTCTATAAGTTGCGCGAATCGACGACTGATTTTCAAAGTAAATTTGGATAATTTCGTAGCGTTGTTCAAGCGTGAGTCTATTCATGATGATTTGTCAGAGTATACTGAAACGATAAAAAAAAATATTTCATCAAAATTTAATTTTTTGTGTTACTTTTTACAATTTAAAGTTCTATCTAGCTTAAAAAAACACCCTTTATATGTTGCTAATCAAAAAAAGATACTTTTTTATATAAAAATTGCAAAATATTTACTTTTTCAGAATTTCAGAACTTCATATGCAAATGAATTCTCAATTAAAAAAATTTGTTCACAATTTGTAAAATGAAGAATTATTAAATTTATTTATTTAATTAATTGATTTGTTGGTAATTCACAAAATAATATTGCAAATTATGATAAATTTGAGTGTTATAAAGGGTGGTTAAATTTCAAGGGCCGATGTTGATTTTGAATAAAACACAAACTATTTAGGAAATTATTGTAATTTTATTTTATTATGATATATTGGTATTACTCAATTATGTATGGAACAAAATATCGGCCAAATGGGTGCCGCGACCACGGCGGCACACCTCCATCCGATGGTCCAAATTTTGGATGACCCTGAGGCATAATGGAGGTTCTATGCCGTTAATGTGCCGAATTATCTCATCCTTTAGCTCTTGAATTGTTGCTGGCTTATCGACGTACACCTTTTCTTTCAAATAACCCCAAAAAAAAAAAGTCCAACGGTGTCAAATCACATGATCTTGGCGGCCAATTGACATCGCCATTACGTGAGATAACACGGCCATTGAATTTGTTGCACAAAAGAGCCATTATTTCGTTAGCTGTGTGGCAAGTGGCACCGTCCTGCTGAAACCACATATCGTCCACATCCATATCTTCCAATTCGGGCCATAAAAAGTTCGTTATCATCTCACGATAGCGAACACCATTCACAGTAACTGCCTGACCGGCCTCATTTTGGAAAAAATACGGCCCGATGATGCCGCCAGCCCATAAACCGCACCAAACAGTCACTCTTTGTGGGTGCATTGGTTTTTCGACAATCACTCTTGGATTCTCATTCGCCCAAATGCGGCAATTCTGTTTATTGACGAATCCACTGAGGTGAAAATGTGCCTCATCACTGAAGATGATTTTCTTCGAAAATTGATCATCCACTGTTGCCATTTCTTGCCACCATTCTGCCCATTCACGTTTGGAATGGTCAAGAGGCTTTAGTTCTTGAGCCAATTGCACCTTGTAAGCGTGTAAATGCAAGTCTTTATGCATAATGTTCATCAACGACGAGCGTGAGAGGTGCAATTGTTGGGCACGACGACGAGTTGAGGTGGACGGCTCTTCAGCCACACTATCGCGAACAGCAGCAATATTTTCTACAGTACGAGCTGTACGAGCATGCACTGGTGTTCTCACATCTTCTACAGACCCGGTTTGCTCGAATTTTTCCACGATTTTTGCGATTGTACGCACATTTGGACGATCAAATTGACCAAAAAAATCACGAAGTGCACGATATGCATTTTGATTTGAACGCCCATTTTTATAATAAGTCTGCATAACTTTAACACGTTGTTGGATTGTGTATCTCTCCATGGTTCAAATTGAGTAAGTCTGAAATAGAGAAATGTCAAATAAAATTCGGAAAAAAACTTGGCGTTTAGGTGTGGTTCACATTCAACATCGGCCCTTACAATTTAACCACCCTTTATTACATAGTTTTTAATTATTTTTTTATTTGCTTGTTTTAGTTCAAGAATTGTTATGTTATTGTTTTTTTTACTAATACACTCAAAATAATAAAAAAAATTAATTTTTATTTATTGAAATTACTTAATTTAGAAAATAACTTTATTAACCGGTTAACCGATCAATAACAAAATTAACCGATAATTAACCGATCAAATCAAAACCTCGATTAATTAATCTAGCGATTAACCGATTTAAGCAAAAGCCCGATTAAATGAATACCCTAGTATTTATACATACACAAAATACTGTTTTAATACCATTTAAATCACTTCGTACTTCTTCTGCACAGTGGTCACCATTTTTTTCCCCATGACTGTGGGCTATGCTGTATGTATACTAATGCTGTTATGAATATGGAAAACATATGACACGTTTTTAAATGTTCTATAAATGCAAGAACTTGTAAATAACACGGTACGTTACATTACAGTTACAGCAAAGGTCGGCTAACGAGGCCTTTATAGTTGTGAGCGTAGCTGCATAATCAAATAGAGTTAATTTGTTGATACGTATAACTTTTTTTGCATAAAAGTCTCGTGGGAAAACCAACTTCATTTTTTTTTAATCTGAAAGAAGCCATATGGCCAGCAATGAATTATTTCAATTGACTAGAAATTGTATTAGGTATGTGTTTTACTTGGTTAACAGTTCGAGCTCATCAAATAAAAGGGTTTAATGTTAGTTTACATGAATATCAAGAAAAACGTGATTAAAGTTTTAAAAAGGCAAATAATTTTGTTATGTGTGAACACATACACTCAAAAAAAAAATCAATCCATCCCTACTCAAATCAATCCGAAGCGGTATTAATAGTACGGTGAGTACGGACTTTCTTGAATGAAGTACAGAAAGATTGATTCAAGTATTATAAAGCCTATGTAAAACAGCGGTTTTGACAGACATTCACAATTACATGTGACTTGAAAATTTGACATGTCAGATGACAAAAAGTATGCTCCTTTACTTGTATTACACCTTAAAAATGATAAAACACCAACATCATGCCCGATATGGTTTTTTCTTTAGAAATCTTATGTACATATTTAACCAAAAATATAAACTAAATGAGAAGCAAGAGTTCAAATTTACTTTTTAACCCATCGTGGTGCACATGAGTCTGGTCAGATCTTTTTTTAATTTGTATAGAAAATCAAAACATGCGTAAGCCGGAGGGTTAAACACAATGAAAAGTTTAATCTTTTTTTTACTTGATTTTAGAATCTTATACTTATTTCAAGAAGTTCTGGGATTGATTTTCGAAAGTAATCTTATTTAGGATTGTTTTGAGTACGATTTAGTGTTATTCGTACTTGAATTTTTGAGTACGACTCGTACTTAAAGTAATCAAAAAAAACTTTATTTATCCCGAGTGTTTTTCTTTCTGTGTATATGTAAGTACTTTGAATATATTTTCTTTTGTTTACTAAGCAATGACTTATGCTATTTTTCTTATTGTCAATTTGATGTAAAATTTGGGTTTTATTAGCAATTTAAAAAGTTACAAATTCGAGTTAGAACCTTTTCAAATTAAGTTTGAAAACAAATTTTAATTGAAACAGGTTCCAAACGTACAGGGAACCTTTTTATTTTTATTTTATCCTAAGAAATAATATTATTAAGACAATTTTTTTTTTTTTTTTTTTTTTGACTTACCCTATGCTAGGTTAAAAGATTTTATATGAACCAAAGGCAATATATACATATTAGTAAAAGTGCATCTTTAAAACTCACGGACTTAAACACAGCAGCGTAATCTTCAAAATCATTTTGAAGCATTTGAATAAACCTAAAAGCGTAGTTGGTATTTATTACTTTCAATAGACCATTAGGTGGGCTCTTAGTTAATGACAAAGCATTTCGAATAGCACTATGATCACTGTCTAGCTCTTAAACACAGGAGTGTACGAGGTTGGAATATTTCATAGTAATTTCAGATACATGGTGATTATCTTAAAGAAAGTGTAACACAGCTGAAATAATATGTGAATGAATTTCGTTTCTGTTGAATACAGAAATCACTCCCTGTAATCAGTTTTGTAATGTGATTTTCTTCAGCAACTTTATTTAATATTTTTTTGAATGCACAAGCCATCTTATAACATCCATGGCCTAAGGCGCTTTCTGTATAAGATACACAATATTTGGTTTTTGATGTGGAGAGATGAGCAGTAAAGCTATAAACTGTTAATTTCCTATTGGCAGAAACGGGATTATCAGCCATGTCACAGAGTACAATTCCGTTCGGAAACGGAATTCATTCCGTATTTTGGTGCTTTAGAAAATGGCGAAAAATTTTTTCGGAATGAAACCATTTTTGTTTTCATGAACGGAATGGAAGTTTTCTGTATCTGAAAGGCCGAAAAACTATGCAGATACACTTTCTATCAATAAACAAATATGTTTTCTTCGATTCCGAACGGAATTGTACTCTGCGATATGGCTGTATGTCTGCTAGTGGTCATTTTATGACCAGGGAAACCGTAAGTATGCCATTGCATATTTTTTATGGTGCATTTTATTTGCATATTTTCCCTTTGCAGTATTTTTTGCACTTTTTAGTTAAAAAAGCATTTTTGCAGAACTTGAGTACTTGAATACTCTGTACTTGAGTTAAGCATTCTGTACTTGATTTAAGGAATTCCGTACTTACCGTACTATTGACACCGCTTCGGCTTGATTTAAGTACGGATGGATTAATCTTACTCTTGGTAAATACCAACACCATTTCCCACCATAGTTCCCATTATAAAGTAGTCTTTTGAAAAGTTCATTAAAACCAAGTTCGAAAATAAACATTATATACTGTACTTTAGTGTTCTGTACGGTAGAAATATGGAAAACACAATAGTGTAATAGTGTTTGTGAAGTTAATACCTAAAAAAACGTTTCTCTGTTTGTGATCTTCGTACACAATAATAACGCTGTACTAATCCATGAAACAAAGAAAACAGGATAGTGCCTTTAAATTTAAAAAACATTATTTTTCTGCGCACGTTCGTCATAGTAGTAACTGAGCACAAACATGATTACACAAACCCGTGTATTAACTCTCTTTACTACAGTGACGTAAAAATGAGAGTAAAAAGTTAACGGACCTGCGCAATGCGCTATCTTGTTTTCTTTGTGTTATGGTATTAATCCAAAAGACCACAATCTTCATTGTGTTTGGTTAAGAACATTAATGTTCTTTTGTTTCAGTTGTAAACAGCGCCCTTGTGGGTGGTATAGACAACAACAAAAATTTATACAAAAACCAAATACATATGTGTTTTTAACAAAACAAAAAGCCATCAAAAAATTTTTTACAAAATCAAAACATGTACACAATACACACATAGGCTATTCGTGCTTTGGTGTTGCAAATTGCCAAGCAACAACAACAATACTTGTGAGAGGCGTTGCTAAAATTTTTTGTTTTCTTAATCCTTCATCAATATAAAAAATATACTAGAGAGGATTAAAATATAGTGTATGTCTAGATAACCACTTCAATTGGACTGTCTTATAAAGAAAAAGAGAACACTACATATTGTGTGTAGCTTTCGTAAAAATAGTTATAAATGGTATTAAAGGTTGCGTACTAATACTCAAACACTAAAAAAATAGATATGGTTTCTAGGTGTTTTAACCGTATGCTAAATAATGTTTAGTTAATTTTTAAACACTACTTAAAAACGTATAAAACGCTAAAACAAATTCCACTTCTGTATTGAAATTTAGTCTAATTTTGGGTTTTTAATACCAGAAATCACTCTTCAAAATTTTGTGATGACTGATCCATAATTTACCATAGGTTAAATATAAATTCCTCTATTGAAAATAATTTTAGAACGGCTAAAACTGTTACTGAATAAAATAAAGTTTCAAAAGATTTTGTTATTCGTGCTTAATACCCAGTTTTTATTATTGATAAAAACACTTGAAATTTATTGTTGATGGGATTAGCTATTCCTACGCGCATTTCACTGGTTGCTTAGGCCAGATCATCTGGAAACTTCATCCATAAAGATTTTAGAAAAACTAAAGATATTAAACCAAATAAAACTGTTAAGCGTATAAGACTTATAGCAACAGTTCTACTTGTAATAATATCAAAGTTTAAACAAAACACATCAACAATAAACAGTGGGTTTATCTCATCTTACATTCACTCAACTTATTTTAATACTAACGTCAGTATTTATAATAATTGGTTAATAATTTATAGATCCCATGCGGAGCCCACTCCAGAAATATTCTTACTGTCGCAGAAGGTATTAAATATTCTACTCTAACATGTTACACCCTTCACCACAGGTGCAAAAGGGTATATATAAGTTTGTCATTCCGTTTGTAATTTCTACAATAGTAGTCTAAGACCATATAAAGTATATATATTCTGGTTCCTTATGAGGAGAAAAGTTGATTTAGCGATGTCCATCCGTCTGTCCGTCTTACGTTTGATATGTGTTTTCCGGAGACTCCAGACATGATAGCGGCTAGGTTCTTTTACATTATGTTATATATTTAAAAAGACTACCGTTGTTAACGCCAACATTGTGCGTCGGTACAAATATTTTAATAATTTTCAATTAAATTGCTTTGCGTTTCATTTCCCCACCAATTAGCAATGTTTGAAAGGGCAAAGCCCCTCGCAAAGTTTTTGAGCTTAGAAAAAGTGAATATATACGACACCATCTTTATTTTGCATTCCAAATGTACAACGGTCATATTACTGGCATTTACTATGCTCCTGTCGGCCAAGCAATATTTTGGTGATCCCATGCACTGTATGACTGATTTAAAGTTTGAAAAATTTGTTCATTCATACTGTTGGGCATTTGGTACGTTTGTTATACCGAACACTATGGCTGATTCACGTAAAACAATTGGCGTTGGAGTGGGAACAAGCGCAGTCGAACGTTTAACTCTACGTTACTATCAATGGGTAGTAATTGTATTACTCTTGGAAGCATCTTTGTTTTATCTACCATCATTTCTTTGGAAAAAATGGGAAGGTAAACGTTTAGAACAGTTATGTCTACCGGTGGTGCCAGTGATAATAACCCAGGATCAAAATAAAGATTGCTGTCTTGCCTTGAAAAGATATTTCAATGCGAATAATAGAATTTTACATAGAAGTTATGTTCTGAAATATTTTTCTTGTGAATTTTTTAATATATGCATAAGTACTTGCAATATTATATTTTTGGAATATTTCCTTAATGGTTTTTGGTCTCGATATTTTAAGATAATAACACAAGTACCACTAAATAATTGGAAAATTTGGAATTATCACACATCAGAGGTTTTTCCCAAACTAGCAAAATGTACTATCTACACTTTTGGTCTAGGCGGATCTATTACAACAACGATGCTTTGTGTATGTTGCCTCTGAATATTCTAAATGAGAACATTTTTGCTTTTTTATGGCTGTGGTTTATTTTGATTATTATTTTGCCTGGTCTAAAACTTGTTTACAATTTTATATTGCTGTTTTGCTTACCTTTGCGTATACAGCTATTGCGCATGCGTGCAACTGATATAACATATATCCAAATGCGATATCTTTTAAAACAACGCAGTTTTGCTGATTGGTTTATTTTAAATAAAATAAGCTTAAATGTAAATAGTTTGTTTTTCAATGATTTTTTGCTATAATTTAAAGATTCTAAACCACGTATACAAAATATCTATGTGTTCTAATTTTAAACTATATAAAGTCTTGCATTACTATTTTTATTAAGAGTTGATCTAAGATACTCTAATTTTGCTAATTGTTTACTCTAATTGCTGAACTTTAGACGAAACGTTTCATTCTACAATTTTCTTATGACACTATTTTATTCTAATCGTTTTTACCATGGTTCAATGAATATTATGTACTATGGCTTTTATCTTTGTTTGTTTCAATAACATGAATTATCTTAAAGTTTTTTTTTTATCAAAAAGTAATTTCAATCTGGGGAATACAAAATTTTAATTTCAAAAGATTTTGTTATTCGTGCTTAATTCCCAGTTTTTATTATTGATAAAAACACTTGAAATTTATTGTTGATGGGATAAGCTATTCCTATGCGCATTTCACTGGTAGCTAAGGCCAGATCATCAGGAATGGATGAAGTTTCCTTAGTTTTTTTTTTATAATAAAATTTCATAAAAAATTTCATATAGTCCACCATTTCTTGCTTTTGAAATTCAGCAATATCGGTCCACAAATGGCTGAGATATGACCAAAAATCCAAGACTGCCTTTAATTTTTTCCAAAAATCCCGTGTTGTTGTATTTGTATTACTTTTTTCTGTATAACTAGAGTACGGCAAGAGCCAAAGTTTCCAAGTTAAGTACAAACATTTAGTTTATAAATACACATCATCCCACAAAATGTAGGCGGGATAGGAGAAGTGGGCGTGGTACCTCCCGTACAAAAAATATCAAAATTTTTATAATAACCCGAATTTTTTGACTGTAATATGACCTATGGTTACGCCTTATATATCAAAAGATCGGAAATTTTTAGTAGAAAATATTTTCTGAAAAACTCGGGAAATTCAGATACCAAAAAGTTATGACCAAAATATATATTTTTTTTGAAAAATATCCATTTTCGGGAACCATAGATCTTCCCGAGTCCAAGTTATAACCAAAATAACTGGCAAATTTCTTCTTTAACACGTCGGTATATAAATCCGTCAAATCGGCTAAAAAATAGCAGAGTTATGACCAAAATACTGAAATCCCAAAAATTACTCTTTTTTATACCCTTCACCACAGGTGGAAAAGGGTATATATAAGTTTGTCATTCCGTTTGTAATTTCTTCAATATTGAACTTCGACCCTATAAAGTATATTCATTCTGGATCCTTATGAGAAGGGAAGTTAAAATCCGTCAGTCAGTATGTCAGTCTGTCTGTTGAAATGGGTTTTCCGAAGCCCCCAGATATGATGGGGGCTTGGTTGGTATATATTTATGTCAGGTATTCTTATTATTATGGCTGAGATATAAGCAAAAAGCCACTACTACTTTTGTTTGTATATCTGGAGAACAGCAAGAGCCAAAGTTTCCAAATTAGGTACAAACATTAAGGTTATCAATACACAGCGTCCCACAAAATGTGGGCGGGATTGGAAAAATTGGCGTGGTAGCTCCCGTACAAAAAATATCAAAATTTTTATAAAAACCTGAATTTTTGGACTGTCATATGACCTATGGTTACGCCTTGCATTTCAAAAGATCGGAAATCTTTAGTAGAAAAATCGGAAAAATCCGTCCAGATACGAAAAAGTTGTGGCCAAAATAAAATCTTTTTTTAAATACGCACTCTCGGGAAGTGTAGATTTTCTTGAGTCCAAGTTTTATAGCATAAGTGAATGGAAAATTTGTTCTTTAACACTTCGGTATATAAATCTGTCAAATCGGTTAAAAAAATTGGCAGTTTATGAGTAAAATACTCATAAAATGGGCTAAAAAACCTCGACATTTTTATAAAAACCTTAATTTTAGGGCTGTCATATGACCTATGGATACGACTTTTATATCTAAACATCGGAAATCTTTAGTAGAACATATTTTCAAAAAAACTCGAAAAAATCAAAAAAGTTATGACCAAAATTAAAATTTTTTTTGAAAAATACTCATTTTCGGGAACCATGGATCTTCCCGAATCCAAGTTTTATAACCCAAGTAAATGGTAAATTTCTTCTTAAACACATGTATATGTAAATGTACATATTTAGAAATATTTATAAACTTCTGTTCTTTTCTAACCATGGTGAAGGGTATATACGATTCGGCATAGCCGAATATAGCACTCTTACTTGTATTTTCTTAATATTGTGTAAAAAATATGAAAAATCTTAGTGGAATTGACATCAAAAATTCTAATTGAGTTAACCCCTTCTAGACGCGCAATTTGCATTTGTTAACATAAGCAATAGCGTCGGCAGAATAACGTCACAAAAATATTGTCTGTTTAACAATTTTTTCAGAATTGAGTTAACGTGTGTATGTCTAAACACAAAACATGAATTTGTATGTTAATAAATACTTATGTACATTTTCTATGACAACAAACTTTTTTTGTTTTTTAATTATTTTTTTATTATAAATTTTTAAATTTTGTATCAAAACTTTATTCATCAAAACTTTCAAATTATTTCTTTTTTGTAACTGATAATTGATTTTGACAGCTTGTGTTAAAAGGTAATTTCTCAGCAATGTATTATAACATTTGTTAATAAACATGTGTTCTAATACATATGTTTGCGGTCCACACGTTAATATCTAGCATTGGCAATAGAACTTGACAGTTGGCAAGACAATAACTGCCAAACCGATTGCTCGTCTAGACTGAGGGTAAAGAAATTTTGTTTCGACTTGAATAAAAAATTAAAAAATAGTTTATTTGCCTAATTATACTCACACTACTATAGTGGAGAGGGTATTATGCGATTGACAAAAATAAAAATACTGCTTCTGGGCCCACCTTTTATTATACCGATTACCTCAAAACCACTGCAAAAGCCGATCAAACGATGTCCGTCCGTCTGGCTGGCTGTTCGCAATTTAATAAAAAAAACTTTATGAAATTTAGTGTATATGTTCCAATTATCAAAAGGAAGCCTACTGAAAATGGCACAAAAAAATTTTATTGAAACCGAAATCAGTTTCCTACATTTTATTGGAATTAGTAAATTTCTTCCATATCTCTTGTACAAATACGACTGCCGATGATAGCTTTTAATTCTAACTTGCGTTTTTATCACTATTACACTGAAAAGAAAAGTCAATCCATTAGTACTTAAGTCAAGCCGCAGCAGTGGCAATAGACCGATAGAATTTTTATTGAGTAACGTAACTTTTAATATTCCTCAACGTTCACTTCGTTTTTTCAACTCTCTATATGTCAGGACATGCCGAACAAACTTTGTTATGTCAGATCCACTAAGAAAATTATGCAGCTATTTCAATGAAATTTATAACTTCATAAAAAGCAATTTCGTTTTATGTTTAAATCAATGACGTTTACCTGGGGTTTACACATGAAAGTACTTTCTTGCAAGTAGAGTATACGTATTATCAATTAAAAATCGAAGAAATAGCCGATTGGCTGAAAGTACAAAATATGAGTGTGTTAATGCAAAAGTATAACGGTCTAATTTATAAAAATTTCTTGTTTCAGCTTTAATGCTTACAATAGTTATCAAACACTTTTTGTTTTATAAGCCATTAATAAAAAGTCAGATTTATAAACGCTTAATAGGAGTGGATTATCAATTAAACGTTTATATTACTTTTGTATTTTTATGTTGGCAACAACATGTTATTTTAATTGTAATTTTTGTAATAGTGATGCATACAACTGGGGATTAAACAATACGAGATCATACAACGAACGAATTTTAACGGTCTAATTTATAAAAATTTCTTGTTTCAGCTTTAATGCTTACAATAGTTATCAAACACTTTTTGTTTTATAAGACATTAATAAAAAGTCAGATTTATAAACGCTTAATAGGAGTGGATTAACAATTAAACGTTTATATTACTTTTGTATTTTTATGTTGGCAACAACATGTTATTTTAATTGTAATTTTTGTAATAGTGATGCATACAACTGGGGATTAAACAATACGAGATCATACAACGAACGAATTTTAAGTGAATTTCTGTTTTGTTTTCAATTTAAAATGAATTTCTGTTTTTTAAAACGTAATATTTAAAATAATTTTATGTTTTTTTTTTTTTTGTTAATAAAATACATACTACATATTGAAAAAGAAGCGAAATATGTAAATCATTTATTAGCAATATCAAATTTTTACTGCTCAAACTCTGTTGGTTCCACAAAAGATTATACAGCTTTATGTTTAATGAATAATTTAACCAATTTTTATTATACATTTTTTATACGCAGATGATTTGAAAATAAAACCTCCTAAGTTTTAACAAAACATTTTTAGCCACATATAACTGCCAAAATATTTTAGGTTAAAATGTTTTTCCCTGGAACAATATCATTTTCCTCAATAGCAATGTTGTGAAGTACTGCTAGGGCGATAATCAATGTTTTCCCTTTTGCCAGATAACGTTTAACAGAGTTTCTAGTGCTTATCTGTGCAGCATTATTTGTTCTCCTTTTCATTCTGTGGTTTGGATAGTGGTGAGAATAAATAAGTCTGCAGCTTATATCCTGAGTCTCCCAACAAAATACCTTTGAACTCTCCGCTTTCAAGTTTAATAGTTGACTCATTTAAAATACGGCAGTAAATCTACAAATTGTTTTTTTAACTTCAATTTAATTTGTTATAAGCGCTTTTTTGGTAATTGCTGAAATAAATTTATAAAGTTATAAATTTAATTTCGTCGGGAGGTTTCTGGTGGACACATTTTTACAAAAAATTAGTTTTAAATCAATTCTATATAACAATAATAGCGCCCTCTTTTTTTAACATTTAATCCCTTTTTTGATAGCTCGAATATATTAAGAGATTTTGAGTTCTAGCATTGCCTGATATCTTTAATTTTACAGTTCTCTAAACATTGTTTTGCTTCTTTCGTCACTTTTTGTGCTATGAAGCAAATTTTTGATGCAAAATTTAAAATATTATTGTTTGTAATTGCTGTGCTGCATGTTCCATTCAAAGCATGTAGAACAAAACATTTTTGTTCCGTGCGGCAAACAAGTAACTAACAGACGATACACTATGTGGTTTCTACTTTGTGTTTGCTTTAACAAATACTTTACCTATTTGAAAGACATTTTAAAATATAAGTGTAATGAATGGTTAAAAAAGGTTTGCAATATTTGAAATAAATGTTAATAGCTTTTTATATTTTATGCAAAAAGTTATAACGACTTTAAGTTTCAACAGAAAACATATCTAGCGACCCACATTATTTTAGCAAAAAAATCTATCGAGCAGTTTATATTTAAAATTAATTCAAACACTAGTTATCGTTTTTCTAGAGAAAAAAATTTTATGCGTATTAAACTTTTTTATTAAAATAAATAAAAAGACAAAAATGTTTAATTTTTCGTGCAATTATTAAAATTTTATTTTAACAAACATTGAAATGTCAACTTATTAAACTCTTAAAGTAGGGTAAAGGCTACAATAAATATTTCAAATTAATGATATGTTTATTAAACGTTTAATAGGCTATTAAACATTTATAAATACTTTTTTTTCGACTTTTGCTTATTAATGACTTATAAAGCTGCAATGATGCGTTTATAAATTAGACTGTAAGTGTATTGCGACTTTCAAGAAATTAACTTTCATGTGCAAATGCTAGGTTATTCTAATCTTTTTTTCATTGCATAAATAAAAAAAAATATTATGTTACTACACTAAGATAGCCAGTGAGAAATTTGTCCATAAACTTAAATTAAATAAATAAAAATAAGTACGGATTTCTTTAAATCAAGTACAGAATGCTTGATTCAAGTGTCCCCTACTGTAAATAATCCAAAAATGTAATTGGTTTAAGTAAAAGTGAGATAAAAATGTCTTAGTTGGCTTAATCCCGGAATTCGTTCTTGAAATAATCAGCAAGTGAGATTGATAGATGATTATTCTAACCTAAACACTTACACTAGAAAACTAGAAATAAAGAGAAAATTATTCTTTATTTTACCATAACACATGTTTGTTAAAAATTTTTAGCTTAATAATTTTAAGAAATAAAGTTCGGGAATTTTCGCTTCTTATTTTACATTTTAAACATGAAAATAATGTATGTTTTTCTTGTTATTGTTGATGTTTTTTCTACGCAAAGCAAGCACACCGTTTTACCAACTTTAATAGTCTTGTTGTTATTTTCAAAACAAACTTTTACAAACACACGCGTATGCACTCATGTAGAATATAGATATAGCACGGCCAACGAGTATTAAAACTTTTATTTACTTGATTGAAGAATTTATACTTTTTTAAGAAATTGTGCGATTTTTGAAAGAAGATTTTAATACATTTCGTACTTGTGATAGCTGCTCCAATACTTGTCATAAATCCCATATAAGCCTGGTCCCTAAAGTCCCCTTAAAACGAAAAAAAACCTCAGAAAGATGTAGTTATCTAGATAATATTCAATGCAAATAACCCATCTATTAATCCTTACCTCATAACATAATCTTGCTTTGGCGGGTTCCTGATTGCCAATGGTTCTTAAATAGTATACACTTTCGAATTTGTGTATAAACACTATGGTGTAGGGTATCATATGCATTGGCTTGAGCGTCTTTACTTTCTTACTTGTTTTTAATTGGCGATAAATTCAAAAATTGTTCGTTAATATTAAGTATGGCATTTGATTCAGTAAATACGGAGTGTTCCTTCAATTCGGCTTAAATGGTCTTCCTCGGCATTCTTTTACTCCTTATATTTTATTTCACTTTAAGAAAAAAATGTCTGGCGTAAATCTTATAAAAATTCCAATGTTCACTTTTTCATGTTCAATGTTACTTTTTAGAGCCAAAAATAGGGATTAGAAGCCGAATAACACCCCAAAAAAGCCACACATTTTTACACACACACGTGCTTCATGGAAACCTGATGGGAAGAGTGGCAATAACCTTGACCTTTTTTCTCTTATTTATTTAAAATTCAATACATTTTTAGCCAAATATTTTTGTAAGCATATTATTAAAATTTACTCTACTTCATTATTACTATTTGCATTTAGAAAATATTTATGTGTTTCTTAAGAGTGCCAAACAAAAAAGAATAATAATTTAAATCAGTATTGTACTGCTTTTTTCTGGGTTTCACAATTCAAATATATTGTGTTAGAATTCAAATTTTTTTTCAATAAAACCATTGTATATCAAGGACGCTTACAAAAAAGATTGTAAGGAATAGAATTCAATTATAATACAATAAAGTTTGAAAAAGAGCAGGTATGAAAAATCCATAAATGTAGATTTTCTTTATTTAATAGCAGCGCTGGGAATATCGGACGTGTTTTTTTTAATTTTTTAAATCGAAGTTCTTTTTTTAATGACACATTTAATAAAATAAAATGTATTTTTTTCTGAGAGTAAAACGTTGTCAGTTTTGGAACTATTCCAAAAATCTCCAATATCTTAACTTTAAAACGGCAAAATCTTTGACGAGATCGAATAGTTTCAATCGAAACGTAATGGCAACCTGTAGGTTAAAACCTGGGTTCGGTTCCCAGCGCATTCAAGAATCAAAAATTATCAATAAGTTTTTAATTCATTTCATGTTGTAAAATTCCTTTTTTCATAAAAATAATTAAACGAAAATTTAATTTAATGAACTTTAGCCTGATTAAAATATCAAAAATTTGGATTAAAAACCATAAACCGTTCAATAAATTAACCACAATACTAACAATAATCATTAATTTTCAATTTGTTAAAAACACTGTGCTTGAAATTGACACCTTTTTTTAGACAAGCCGGGCACATGGCGTTTTGCATTAATTCGAGTACGCTGAATCCAATGGTGCCCACCGTTTTTTTAGGTTTGCTCTTGTTTCCGAGATATACCGTTATTTCGAAAATGGAGGAGGTTGCACAACATATATTTGCGTAGCTCAAAAACCGTTTAGTTCATTGAAATAACTAGAAAAACCGAAATACCACAATAAAATTTCCTTTAAGAAGAGTAGAAATAAATGATTGAGATGAAAAATAAAGTGGGGTTGGTCATACATTTGACCCGTCTAGGGGCTTTCTAGGTGCTGCAGGGGCCCAATTTAATAATTTTATTAAACCGCTATATATGTTTGGTTGAAATTCTTAAATTTGGCTCCTGCAGTGCCTAGGATGCTCCTAGCTGGGTCAAATGTATGACCAACCCTACTTTATTTTTCATCTTAATCAAATATTTCTAACATACCTACCCGCTACCTCTTAAGGGGGCTCCCATACACAATAGTCAATACAGATTAGAAATATAATGAAAAAAAGTCCCATAAATGCCCAGGAGTCGCCCCAAGTAAGATAAAATGTATGACCGACCTCAATTAGTTTTTTGTCCTTAACATTTTCTCGATACATACTTACCCACCACTTTTTAGGGGGGCTCCCATACAAATATTGCCTTTTATGAAATTCTTAAATTTATTAAAATTTTTCGAGTTTTGTGAATAAAATCAAAAGTTTTTAACAGATTTTAAGCATTTATGGCTTGTTTTGTTTTTTATGAGTTTTTAAAAAACAAAAATTTCGAAATTTTGATAAAAAAAATTTTTTTTTTTTTCCCAAAAAAAAATATATTTCTAAAACGACTGCTCATATTATTTCAATAGACTAAACCGTTTTTGAGCTATGCGAATAAATGTTGTGCAACCTTCTCCATTTTCGAAATAACGGTACATCTCGAAAACAAGAGCTAACCTAAAAAAACGGTGGGCACCATGGGATTCAGCCATGTGCCCGGCTTGTCTTATTTTGCAAGTAGCACAGTGTAATCTTTTGAAAAAAATCTTTTATAAGTTTTTGTATAAAATTTGTACACATTTATGTGGAGCAAAATATTTGCCTCATGAAGGGAAATACTGATTTTTAAAGACTGCGTATTTCAACCCCCATTGAAATAAAATTAGTAAAATTAATTTTAAACAGATCCCCGCTCACTTTTCCAGTTCATCTCGCTTTTTGACAAATGTTTTTATTGATAACCAAGCAACTTGTTCCAAATTTGGAAACTTTTACTTAATCGTTTTAGAAATAGCTGATCATACAGTAGGGTGTATTTGGTGTTTACCGTGCTGCCATCTACATGTTAGAATTCACATCACCATGTTGACAATACACATGTATGTATATAAAAGTAAACGGAATGTACATAACTCGTAGGTTGTGTCGGTTTCTATTACGGATGCAAATCCCGGGATTCGGGATTACAAAAAAAACAAATCCCGGGATTTTACGGTATATCGGGATTTTTCGGGATTCGGGATTCTTGAAAATTAAGAGATAAATGCTTTTTAAAGATATTTATTTAAAAAAAAACGTCTTTAAAAGAAGTTTACAAGCGAAGGTTTTATAATTAATTTATTATTTTAAAGTTAAATATTACTTAAATTTGTGAAAATTTAAAATTGTGACTTTTCTTATTTAATGACTAATTTAATTCAAAATATGATAAAAAAAAAACTACGTACGATTTTAAACAATGTGTTACTTGATTCAATAAAAAAATAATTACCATAAAAGCTATATTGGATTCAATTATCTCAGTTCATTCAAGCTAAATAAAAAAAGTAATTAATCGCGAAATCGCTCCATTAATTACCGTAGGTTCGATGTCAACTCTCTTTAATAATCTTAATAGTCTTAACCCTGTAAAGAGTAAAGTTTAAATTTTGAATTTGGTGCACCAGTGAAGTGAAATGTTTTGTGCATTACAAAAACATTTTTTTATTTAATAAATTTTCTTGTTTAATTATTTTCAGCACTTCTCTCGTTAAAATTTCTTTATAATTATTGGACACGCTTGAAAAGAATAACAAAGTTTAACTATTTTCTTGCGTTTTTAATGACAGTATTAACAGAACTAATCAAATAAATATTAAAGATATTGTGTTCCCTATCATCTCATGGGGGAATGTCATAATGCATTTCTTTTTTTAAAAAAAGGTAAAACAAAACAATAAGGTTAACAATTTCGGGATTGGCATCCCTAGTTTCTACACACCTTTCGCCTACAAAATTGAAAGTCATACCATGCCGGTTGTCTTAGGTAGAAATTACGTACTTTTCTAAAAAAAAATGGCGATTCACTTGCGACATCCCCCAAAGCTTTGTATTTATGCACAGCCACTTACCAAAGCAGGAAATTTCCATGGAGTGCTTTTTTTGGCCCATTGGGGTCCACATTTTTAAGACTTTCTTAGTTCACAAGAATCAGCAGCGATTCTTAATTAATTTCATCATGAAAGTTTCACAATCAAGGGTTGTGAACAACCTCTTCAGTGGAGATGTCGTAACCGCCAGCTGCTGACTGCAAGTTTCTTGTATATATACAAAATTTTTAATAAAAAAGAATACGAGAATTATAAGAACATAATATAATTAGTTAATTCGAGCAAAACACTCTGTTTACGAGTATAGCAGAGATGTAAATGTGTGTATTTTATAGAAAATATTTTAAAGAGTTCTTAAATCGAAATAAACACATATCGTCACCTAAAACGCAAAAGGCCCTATTTAACATTTTGAAAATTTTACAGGAGAAGCAAAACGCATTTCAAATGATAAATTGATAAATCGCTTTAAACTGTTTATAATTTATTTTCTTCTAAAATCTACCAGTTGTTTTGATAATTGACAATGTTGCATATCAGAGAACGGCTTTGTGTGATTGCAAAAAATTCGCATTTTATGAACACCATCAAATACACCCTTTACGTTCATACAACCAAACTTTTACAGCCATACACATTTGCTGCTAGTCTGAAATCATTCAAGTAAAGGCTTTAGCATTCACAACATTGTTTTTCCTCGTTCGTCAATGATTTCTTTGGTAAATAACATATACAAAGAAAAAAAAAACAAAAATCATTGATCTGATGCCTGTTCAGCAGTTGCTATGTAGTACGTACCTATTATTTTTTTCGTATGCTGGATTCGCAAGAAAAAAAGTTTAAATAAAACGCAAAAACACATAGGTACAAATACAAAAACAATATACAGACAGCGTTACCGTTGTTGCTACTACAAGTTATGCTAAAATGTATTAGCATAACCGCTTTATTTCGGGCGAAATATTTGTTTAGCCCACAAATCTGTGAACAGATCTGGATTCAGCACGCTAAAGTCAATTAAAACCACATAAAAAAGTTGTTGCTCCCGACGTGTTTTGGTTTTTGCTGACTAGTGCTATTACATATGTTATGTTTTTTGCCATTTATAAAATATTACTTGACATTTAAATAAATTGAATTGTTAAACTCATTCTGGTTTTAAAAGAGGTACCCCTTTTTTCTTAAATCCCCTTTTTGTTGCCACTTTTTGTAAATATCCCTTTTTTGGAATTTTTTTTTTTTTAATATCCAAAGGTAACTCTGTATACAAATACAAAAACTTAAATAAAGCAAAGTGATACACCCATGGCGAAATAATACAGGTGGCAGCACTACGCCAGATGACGATTTTTTGCTCTTGCGTTATTTGTCTAATCTTTTATGTCAAAGTTTTGTTTTTGTTTACAAAAAGTCCACGTTGTGTGCTGTGATTATTGTATATTATTTAAGTTTTTGATAATTTTAAATTAAAATAAATAAGATATTGACCATAATTAAATAGAAATTGGCTAAAAATTTATTTATATCATCACGTTCAGCGGCACGCTTCGATTTTGATATTTTTTGAAGTAAGCAGGGACCTAATTTCCATTTTTGTTATAATGTTGTATTTGTTGCCGTAACGATGCCACCTGCTTATTTTACCATGCAGCCGTTGCCTCATCGTTGTCAACTCGGTGCGTTTCGCACCAATTTGGGTTGGCTTTTTTTGACTTTTTTTTGACGATTTCGTTATATGTTCGTGACGATTTTGACGGATTTTGTTAAAACTTTTGACGATTTTTTTTAAGAAAAAAGCATAACAACCCTGTATGATACTTAAATAGAGAAACAAACTCGTTGATTAAATATATTTCAATGAAACGCTTCAACGGTAACAGCGTTCGTTTATGGCTGAGTTGGCTAAGCGACTGCCTTGTACTCGTGAGCTTGCCGGTTCAAATCTTGGAAGCACCATTTCTTCAACAAAAAAAATTTTTTGTTTTATTTAATTTTTTTATATCCTAAAAAGCGATTTTAAAATTATTTAGGTTTTTGATATTTTCATTTATTGACAAAGACAGAACTTTTGTCCACTGTAACTCGGTCATTTCTTTTTTACAAGCTACCCCTTGTTATTTTAGTTTTTTGATTATCTTTCATTTAAGCAAATACATAATCCGTCTAATATTTTTGAAGATATTTTCAGTTAAGTGATCATCTTTATAAAAAACAACGGCTATTTTGGAGTATCTCGAAAACTGTTCTACTTTTAACCATTATATTCTATCTATCACTCTATCTATCTATCTATCTATCACTCATATTCGGATTCATTAAGATTAGATGTCAGATACATTTGGTCAAAAAACTATCACGTAGTGTAATTTTTTTGTTAATTTAAAGAAGCTACTTTGCGTTTTCAAGAATTTATTAATTTATTGCCCGTTTCCACAACTTACCGGTAGTTTAAGTTTGGATTTTATCGGCCATATAAAAAGTGTTCCATTATTACAACTTTACTTTAACCTAAAGTGAAAATACTTTAACCTACCTGGTAGGTTAAAATAAAATTGTAATAATTGAAAACTTTTTATACTGGCGATAAAATTCTATCTTTAGCTATCGGTTAGTTTTAAAAACGGGCCTTACCCACGTATTCATAAACGATTATTAAATTTAACAAACGTTTATTAGGGATAATTTTCATAGTCAATCTGTTCTTTTAACCTTTATTAAATTTTAAAAATTTTTTGGAATACAGGCATTGGTCTTTTACACCACGAAAAATCGTAACAAGCGCGAAGTTTGCAAGAAGTATTAGCGAACATTACAGCACTTGTAGTAAACAAAAATACCTATTACGACAACTTTGAGGCAAAAGCTGACCATTTAAAAGAAGAAAAAAAGGTAAAAAACAAACAAAACAATATTAATGTTGCAAAAGGTTGAGATTTTTAAATTTTTCCAAGTGCGCCGCGGAAGTACCACGGTAAAAACAGGGTCAAAAATGTAACACAAAAAGTACAATTGTACCATGATTTCCATCCACCCACCAGACTCTGTATCTGACTTTTTGTTGTTGTTCTAGCAGCTAGACCTGAAGAACAGGTGTTGCTGAGTTCACAATCCTTGATCGGTGTTAGTTGAACTCCGAGTCCCGTTCCGGTGCGTTGAACCTGTAGTCGTGAGAAAGCTGCATCTGAGTAGGTACCTTCGATAAAAAACAATAATTTCTTGATCCGTTTATCTAAATGATCATTGAAGAAAATGGACCAGATTGCTCATTATGAGTTTGTAAATCCATAATTGAATGCTGACTTTCAAAATAAAAATTAACAACTTTGGTTCTTTGTTTCTTTGGATTTATTCAAAATTACGTACACCAAAAATTTTTTTACTTATTAAATTATAACGTTACTTATGTGTCACCCTATAAAAAAATAAATTAATTTAACTTATATGATTTTAGGCCAATTTAAGGGCTTATTATTTAAATTTCTTTAGTTTGCTTTAAGAAATTTTTCATTTTTAAGCTTTTAAGTTTTGAAAAATTTGTAAAAAAAGAAATTATGATGTACTAAGTGTTTTAGAAAATAAGAGGATTAACTAAAACTTTTTCAAATTAATACTTCTTTAGGAACAACAAAGCATTAGTCAAACAAAAAGTTTCAATAGAACAATTTTACCACAATATGAAATGTTACCCAAAAGTTTAAGTTTAATAAGTTTAAGATTTTGTAATTTTCACATTAATCATACAGAAGGTTCCAATCAATATAAGAATTTTACTAAAAACTTAAATATTAATTTAAAACTTTCGTTACTTTATTACGCAGTTGCCAATTTAGCCATTAAGTCATTTTGTATATCGTAAAGCTATAAAAAGTGAATTGGGCCATTAATCATTTTTCTGACATTTTTATTTAGGAAAATTTGTTTTTAATCTTAAAATTATTTTGACCAAAAAAATTCATAAATTCTGTTTTGATAACAATATTATGTATAATTTTTTAGAAAACATCAAAAACAAAAAAGACAGTATAGCCGGCTTAGCCTGACCATTTGATAGCCTACAACACAGTATATAAGGAAATATTTTCGAGAGTGGGTCGTCCCTAACCCATGGGAAGTATTGAAAGAAGTAATTGTATTAAAAGCAGTTATCGGAAGGAGTATTTATATGGGAGCTTTCTACGCGACACCACCGCAAATAAAAGTGTATTTTCAAAATCAGAATTCGCTTGTGTTCTGTGTTAGCACCAGTAAAATTACAAATTTTCAGTATAATTCTGTGTTAGCACCAGTAAAATTCAAAATTATACTTGAGATGAAGCAAAATTACCATATTTTAATAAAATTACACCTGATATAAAATTGAAATTTTATTTAATAAAAAGACATTTACAAAGAAGCAAAAACAAATCAAATTGAAATAAGATCAATATTGGTCAAACTGTTAAGATTTTTATTGTAATTTAAAATAAATTAACAAAAATAACATTAAAATAATGAGTTTAACATCCACATTTTGTTGCATATATCTAGGGAAGGTTCAAAATGCTCATTGGCACTCCTTTATAATGGGTGTTTTTAAACCCGATAGAGCTTACCAAATGTTAGCTGTCAAACGAACTATCACACTGCTCACACTTTTTGCTCAGACACATCATCATGAATGGATTCATGCTTGAACAACGCCACCAAATTATCCAAATTTACTTTGAAAATCATGATTTAAATTACTTACTTTCTTACAAATGAAGACGATGTGTTGATATAGAGAAAATTAACTATCATTTAGACTTCAAAGCCGTGCGATGTGACACCTCTTGATTGTTTTCCGTATGGCTTTGAAGTCACTGGCTTATGCTGATAAACCAGCAACAATTGACGTCTTAGAGGTCAACATTCTTCATTTACTTCGTAACATGCAGCCAGCAATGCTCGGAAAAGAGAAACAAAATTGGACGCCTATTTGTTTGAAATCAGTTTCAAATGGTAATGCCATGTATTTATCTGCGATTAAAATTAATTTTTTTGTATTGTCTACCATTTATAGTTTTATGGTCTTAAAAAATACCCTTTATATATTATTTAGTCAACAAAATGCCTGCAGGGATTTATACAACTATCTTTTTCGTAACTCAGTTTTACAACTGTTAAGGGTTTTAAATATTCTTCAAACTTAAGCATTTAAAAGTTGCCAGATAACAATAAAATTATTTATATGTTGGAAAATTAAAACATTTCTTTCCCCAGGCTAGTTTTTAGTTTGAGTAACTTTTTTCAATAGACTTCAGGTTCTAAATTACTATGAAAGTCATATTTATACAAATCTAATAGTCTATTTTGCGACATTCATTATCTAACTCTTGAAAATATATATTTAATGATTGAAGTCTTTTCTCAGAGACTATGGTTTAGAAGACTGCATTTAAAACTGCATTAAAAAGAAATAAATGTCATCACTGATATCGAATCTGGATTTTATTTGGATATCTGAAGTAAGAATTTCAAATTACACCGGAATTACACCTAAGAAAAATTACCCACGCTCTACCCACGACAGTAAAAATTATACCAAATTCGGGTAATTACCCACAAAGTAGCAACCCTGGTATAATTCTTCTTTTGATAGAGATTTGCATATGTTTGAATATGCCAAAATAACAATGTTGATTTTATTTACGTTTAAAAATAAATAATTTATTAGTATTGTGGTTATTCATAATTAGTATTGTGGTTATTTTGTTGAACTATTTATGGTTTTTAATCCAAATTTTTAATATTTTCAATTAGGTTCATTAAATTTAATTTTCATTAAATTATTTTTATGAAGAAAGGAATTTTACAACATGAAAATTAATTAAAATTGTTATTGATAATCTATCATTCTTGACCGTGGCCGGGATTCGAACAGCGGCTGGCAGGTTACCATGACATGATTCGATCGCAACCACTCGATCTCCCCAGATGGATTTGCCGTTTTACACTCGATCTACCAAAGGTTAAAATACAATTTGGTTTAAGGATTGATGTTTGACTATTGACGTCAGCAGTCGTCGATGGCTGCGAGTGTAAAACGGCAAATCCATCTGGGGAGATCGAGTGGTTGTAAAATTCCTTTCTTCATAAATATAATTTAATGAAAATTAAATTTAATGAACTTAAGCCTGATTGAAAATATTAAAAATTTGGATAAATAATTTATTTTAAAAATAAAAACGTAGTGTTTACAACTGGTGCGATTCACTTACTTTTAGCGAACCGACAATCGTAACCCTAAGTCTAGACGTGCAATTTGTATTTGCATACATAAGCAATACGTCGGCAGAATGACGTTACAAAAATGTTCTGTGTTTAATATTTTCTTCAGAGTGGAGTAAATATATGTCTAAACACAAAACCATGAATTTATATGTTAATAAAAACTTACATTTTGTATGACAACCAACCTTTTTTTAATCATTTTGACATTTTAAATTTTTAAATTTTTTACTCAAATTTTATACGTTTAAAGTTTTAAGTTTGTTCTTTTTTGTAACTTATAATTGATTTTGACAGCTTGTGTGAAAAGTTAATTGCCAAGCAATGTATTATAACATTTGTTGATGAACATGTGTTCTTATATACACATGGTTTTGCAGTCTACATGTTAATATCTAGTGTTGGCAATATACTTTGATAATTGCCAAATTATTTGCTCGTCTAGACTTAAGGTAGTATTTGTCGACATATATCGAGCCCTATTTGCAATTATATTGTAAGCGACAAAAGGCAAATTTCACAGGTTCTTATTATTTTTTTCTTAAGCAGTGCAATACTTTTTTTGGATTTAGATGGGCTTTTTCTCCGCAACGGTACAAATTATATACGTTCTATGAATATGTGTGTCATTGCAACGAGTTCTTATAACCTATTTGCAGGACTAAAGGTAGTATTTGTCGACATATATCGAGCCCTTTTTGCAATTATATTGTAAGCGACAAATAGCAAATTTCACAGGTTTTTATTATTTTTTCTTAAGCAGTGCAATACAAATTTTGGATTTAGATGGGCTTTTTCTCCGCAACGGTACAAATTTAAAGTCTATGAACATGTGTGTTATTGTAACGAGTACTTATAAGTAATAACCTATTTGCAAGAAAAAACTGGATTTCAATAAATTGTCGCTTACGATATAATCGTAAATAGGGCTCAATATATTCGCTTGCAGTAACGATAGTGTGATTCTGTAATTTATTTTTATCGATAGTACACAGCTGTATTTTTGTGACATCTCTGTTTACAAAATGTTAAAAATAAACGATAAGCACAAAAGATAATAAAATATAAACAAAGTCGGGACTGCAAGAAAAAATAAACTCACTGTTTTTTGTTGTTGTTTTTGTTTAAGCTTTGATAATGTTACAAGTAAAACTGGTGCTTATAATTCTTATTCGCTTAGCAGTTTTATTTGTATAATATCATTAGTATTTCTAAAATATTTGGATAAAGTTTCCTGATGATCTGGACTAAGCGACCAGTGAAATGCGCATAGGAATAGCTTATCCCATCAACAATAAATTTCAGTTTATCCATAGTATGAAATGGGAATTTAGCCCATTTAAGTGGAACCTTGTTAATTATTTTTTTGACTCCCAAAAAAAACTTTGATAATAAACCAATAAAATTGTGCTTGTATATTTTTGTTTGTGAATTTTACATTCATCGATTTCGAACAGGCAGTATGAATTTTTTTTTTTTGTTCATATGTAATTTGCCTTTTTCTAAATTTGGAAAAAAATTTTGTTTTTGTTTATTCATATACATATGTAAAGGGTGTTTTTCATAAAGTGACACAAGTCTAAATCATAATAAAAAAAGGAAATATTTTTTAATTATCAATGAAACGGGCTTTATTGAACAGAAAATTGTATAAAATTAATGTTTAAATATGATTTCTGCGCGTAGAAGGCGGAATCTTCAACAACTTTTCGCAGCATTTTCGGCCGTATTTCACCGATTACTCTTTGAATGTTGATTTCCAGGTGTTGAATTGCTTGTGGTTTATCGATGAAGAGAAGTGACTAAACATAACTCCAAAGAAAATAATGCAAGGGGGTCAAATCACACGATCTTGGTGGCCAATTAATTGGGTCATTACTTGAAATTATTTTTCATTAAAGGTTTACCATTGACAGTAACATTCTGACTATCATCGTTTTTGAAGACATATGAGCCAACGACTTCGCCAGCCCATAAAGCGCACCAAACAGTAACTTTCTGTGGATGTAATGGTGTTTTGACAAAAGCTTGTGGTTTCTTCTCACTCCAAATGCGACAATTCTTTTTATTTACGTACCCATTCAACGAGAAGTGGGCTTCATCGGAAAATAAAATTTTGAATTGAACAATTATTTTGATTAAAAATATCAACAATTTACACGCGTTGCTCTGCTGTAAGTCGATTCATAATGAAATTTCAAAGCAAACAAAACCAAAGGCAAAGGCAAAAGGCAAATGGCCCTACAAGAAATGCATAACCAAAACTAAAAAAATTACTAACACACTTGCAACAATCTTACATTAGTTGTTCCACTCTAACATATATGTAAGAATGGTACAACTAACATTTTCCAAATAATGCCAATATCTTAATATATTTTTGTCATACGCGTGTAAAAATTTGTGAATTTCTTAAATTTAATATTTGCCATTGTTATTAAAGAAAAAAAAAACAATTAAATATTTATATAATTTAACTTAAGTAGCGAGATAAAAAATTTCTATAAAAAAAGTGACACCGACAAATAGCTGTAATCAGAATGCAAGTGGTAAAAGAGGGCGTACTGATGGTGGCTTCATAGCACGTGGTGATGGATTCTAAGGAAACAACATAGGTCATTGAAAGGAGTGGTCGTCCAACAGGTAGCCGCCATGCGGATGGTGGATTTGACCAGGATAATCGTTGAGAATTTGCTGATGGTAATAAGGGAACAAATAATGTTATTAAAAACCCTGATAACTTTTCAAGTATGTATTTAATTTTTTGGTCACAATTAATTGGTCACACGTACATTTACCTCCATTTCCAGACCCATGCAAGAAGTGGAACGTCATAAAGCAGCCACAGATCAATCAATTTTATCAATTTTATTATTATTTTTTTACTAAAATATTTAATTAAAAATGAAAATTACAAAAAAATTTAATTTATTTTATGAAGGTGAGTACTAACCAATATTTACGTTATGAATAACAAGTTAGTGCTAACCAATATTTATGTTAAGACTAAATAGTTAGCGTTAACCACTATTTAGGTTATCATTGACTAATAAAAAGCAGCAGAGTAAGCAGTACAGATATATGCTCCGTAGTAGAGTGGAATTCATTAGTTAGAAAGAGAAGCAAAATCACATGTACACAAGAGTTTCGGTTAGTTTTTCATTTTGCTCTTAAAAAAGTAATAGAAACTTTAACCAATGTATCTGTCACCACTACCGTTCATATAACTAGTGAAATGACCGGTAGCTCTCTTGTAGGGGGGTGCTCAAATTAAGCAGTGATGCTAACTCAAAGTTCTCTATTAAAAACACCCTTTATGTGTTATGTATGTAAGAAGTCGAGCCTCAGCGTTTTTAAACATAAAATACACTTTATCGATTAAACAAACACAACGTAAATTATTGTCGCTTAAGTAGCGAAAAAGTAATAGCTGACTTCAATCTTTTTTTTTAACTCCCTAAACTAATCCCACGAAGAAAAACGCTTTTCTGCAGGAACCAGAGTCTCTGGCGGGAATCGAACCCGCAACCCCGGTGCTGATAGACTAGCTCACTACCAGCTAGCCTACTAGGGCACGACAGCGAATATCATTAAAAAAAATTTACTGAATAGCATATTCGATAAATTTCGTTAATGATTCGACTATTGTTATAAAAGTTAATGAATCACACTACTGACCTTTACACACGCAAGTTATTACTTGCAAGTAGAGTATACGTATTAACATCGAAAATGTCGACGAAATAGTCGAATGTCATACAAGTTGCATGAATGTTTACACAGCCAAGTGGAAGTTCCTCATAAATCAAAGTTACCAAGTGCGAAACAGAGCTTCATTTCTCAATAAACAGTTGGCATTAATATTAATTATTACTTTTTCTAATGAGATTTATGTTTTAAAACTGAAATCAATTGTCTCCTTTTTTATATTTGCAAAAAAAAAAAAAAAAAAAAAAAACAAGTAATATTTTTATACATATTTAAAAAAGATTAAAAACTATAATTATTGTTTCCGCAATCAAGTCAATTTGGTAACACTGTTTATTTTTTTGACATTAACTTGCTGCAAGTGTCAAAAAATCACTTTCTTCAGAAATGTGTTGCAAGTTGAGCTGCAAGTACGAGAAATGTGGTGGTTTAGTGAACAAATGTGAGTGTATTCAGTTTTTCGAAATGACAAATTCTTGGTTACTTAAAAGAATTGACCCACGACAGTAAAAACTACTCCCAGTTCGGGTGATAAACCACAAGGTGGCAACACTGAGTGTAGCTCGTGGTTGAAAGCGAACGTTGAGAGGGAGTCTCATTGTAAACATCAGTCGATTTGTTTATGTTGAATCATAACCTAAGCAGTAGTGTTCATTTATGTAGCGCAGATTAATCTGATGATGTTAAGCGATATGCGCGAATTGGAGAATGCTTGGGGGACTATCTTCCTGTCAAAGAACTGTTTATATTTATAAAATGTAGAGAATGTAACGTGTTGTTTTGTTTACTTTGTAAAAAACATGTCAACTAAGCATCAACCAAATTATTTATGCCCAGTTTGCCCAGTTGTCTGCTCATCGATAACTTATTATACTTTTGGGGACGCATGACATTTTCAATGTTTAGAAATGCTTGACTTTGTTCGGTTGCACTGCAGATGACGTTTTGGAATTAACCCAATGTTTGAAAAAAAAAAATTAAAAGCATTTTGTAAAAGGGTGTATTCAATGTAGAGGTCATTACAATTACAATTGTTTTGTGCTCGTAAAGTCCCCACAGGGGTGCAAGGAATATCTAAAGGATATTTCACCTTTTGTTCTTACATCCTCGGGGTCCTAATCAGGTGCAGACAATACCTGGGATTCGGCAAAAGTCCAAAACTGTTTGCAGTTGACCAAAGATCCTATCTGGTACCACGAGAGTCAATAGCTCAAGGTGATATGACACTAGTCTTACAATTGGTTTATCCTTCCTGTCTTTCAGGACGGTTGTCTTCGCGAAAGCTTAGCCCTTCTTATAGCACTGTGCAACATTTTTGAAGTCATCGAGTGCAAGCGCCTTCTCGTATGGAATTTCTCAAAGAACTTATCGAAACTAACAACACCTCATTTGCGTTTTGCTAGTTTAGGCGCCATTCGTATTTTATTGCCTCATGAACATTTTTCACGTCTGTGCTCGAAATTTAAAACTATCATTTTTTTGTTATTTAAAGTAATAAAACACAGTATATAATCCCGGCCACGGTCAAAAATGAAAGATTATCAATAACAATTTTAATTAATTTTCGTGTTGTAAAATTCCTCTCTTCATAGAAATAATTTAATAAAAATTAAATTGAATGAATTTAAGCCTAATTAAAAATATTAAAAATTTGGATTAAAAACCATAAATATTTCAACAAAATGACCACAATACTAATTACAGTATATAATATTTAAAAAATATATATATTTTAAATAAAATATTTAAATTGCTTGTATATAAAGTATTTATTTCAAACATTAAAGAAAGCAATTTATTACTTTGATAAAACAAAACTAACCAATTCTTTTACAATTATTTATCTCCATCTAGTGAATGTTTGTAAATATTTAAAATTTACGAACTCAATTAATTTATGAAATTATTACTTTGCTTTAATTTAAGAAAACACATTTACATTATTTTTCCCTCTTTTAATATTTTATTTTTAATCTTTGAATGTTTAAATATTTAAAGAGTTTTTTTTTTGTGAAAATATATCTAAATAAATTTCTTTAGGGTAAATTTAAGCAAATCTTTGCAATAAAATACATCGTCTTTGAATACTTCGTATAACAGATACATTGCAATATTTTAATAGTTTCTCTTAATTTAGTTTTTCTATGATTACAAACACACACACACACACACTTGTACAACTACTTGTAAATATTTGTTCATATGAAAAAGCATGTATTTCCTATTAGTTTGAAGTTGCAATAAACTTTCTTAATTTCTTTTTAAAAGCAAGAAACTTTAACGTGCACTTTACAGTAAGGCAACTACGTACTTTTTATTAAAGTAAAAAAATCTTAAACGTCCTTAAAACTGAAAAGAGAAATATTTAACTTAAACCTTTATTAGATCAAACTCAGCCTTTATTAACTTGGCTGCCGTTCCAAACAAGATTTGCAATGATGTTTCTCTCAGTTTTGTTGGTATGGATTATCATTATTTGAGTATGCCCAAACATATGATTCCCTTCACTAGTTGGAGGTATGTAGTTAAGGGCTGCTTTAAGAAATGTGATCCAAAGCAGACCTACCGATATTAAAAAATGCAAATTTGGATTCACCACTACCATTGGTTAAAGATTGATGTTTAACGATAGACTGGCAGGCGACGCAGTGGCGCAAACGGATGAACGGCAAATAATTCTGATGATGGGAATGTGGTTATTTACGAAACATGTAAACTCGACCCGAGTTCAAAATAACTCAAAAATAAACTTGTCAAAAAAAAAAATTTTTTAAATTCATTTCATGTTGTAAATTCCTTCCTTCACTAAAAATAATTTAATGAAAATTGAACTTAAGCCTAATTCAAATATCAAAAACTTCAAGTAAAGATTTCTTTCTTTAGTTTCTGCAAATGACTGGACACAATAAAAATTTGTGGAAAAGATTGTGAAGTTATTTAAATTATTTCTGACGAACTTTATCTACATATGCATCAACACTTTTAAAAGATTTATTAGAATTAAATCCATTTAAGAGATTGGATTTTAAATAAATGCTATTGTAATGAATGGATCTATCGCCACATAATTTTCCCCGACGTGAGAATATGCTAAGTTGTCAAAATTTTCTTAGACCCCTTTTACACTCGGCAAGTTACTTGCGCAAGTCTCTTGCGCAACTCTTGGTTTGTATACGTCAGCGGTATACGGCCAATTTAATCCTACCTTAAGCTATCGGTAAGTTGTGAAAACGGGCCTTAGTGCCTATTACACCAATTGTATTTAAATATCAATTTTTTTCCTGTCAAAACAGCCACATTATATGAAAATCTATATTTAAGTACGAATTGATATTTAAATACAGTTGGTGAAATTCGCGCTTATTCCTTCAATATTTTCCAGGAATATTTATAAATTGTAATTTGACTTAGAATACACATTCGAATTAATATAATTTTATAAATTAAATGTCACTTACCATGAGAAATAAATTCCCAGATTCTATTTGTTATTAAATTTCGTAAAAATAAACTTCTCGGGAATTTCTTTCGCACTGAATTCATCATTTCGGTGACTGTGTAGCCTGGCCAAAGCCAGTAGTTTACATGTCGCGATATCGTAATTCATTAACCAAATGTTCGATTTAAAAATGCAAAATTGCCCAATTACACCACAAAGCCAAAATAAGTACCAAACTGTATCAAATCCTAGTAAAAACTGCGAAAACTATTAAATAATGAGTGAAAGAAGCTATTCATTTTGAAAAGTAAGGCTACGGTCACATTTGTCAAATACTTTTTTTTTTTTTTTTTTTCTTCTTTATTTAAACAAATTAAGATTAGTTTTGCTTAACATTAACCTACAACTAGTCTCATTTAGTGACTAACTAGTAGTTCATTTATGGATATTTATTAGTTTATAGGCTCATTGGCCTTGATGTTCCCCATCGAACCGTGTTACCAGATCGTGAGGTTTGAATCAAATACTTGATGAAAAAACGGGACCAACAAGCAAACTAAATAATCATTTCCTTTAATTAAATACTTATTTTGATTATAATACCACATCTTACAAAAAACAGTTTTTTTTTGCTATGTCAAGTAGTATAATAAGTTTATTTTGTGATATTAAGACCATGTTAAGTCCCAATAACTATTCACAAAAGTAGGGGTCACGCTTATTTGATCAAATATTTAATAAGTGTGAACGTAGCTTAAGCGAATTTTTTCTCACATAATAAGAACAAAAAGTTTCTAGTGTTTGTACAGAACCAGTCGACTTAAATTTGTAAACTGCTTTCGCCCCATTTTACACAGAAAAAATTATTAGTAGTTTTTTATCAATTAAAAAAATGATTTAAAAAGTATTTAAATTTAATTAATGTAATATTGAATCAATTATTTTTTTTTTTTTTTTTTTTGTTGAAGAGCAATTCCATATGAAAGCGATCACCTTTTGGACGACCCCTCTCCGATTTTAAAATAAATAGTCTCAATCGATTGCCCAGCAAAAAATAATGTACCTACATTTTTTTTTTTTTTTTTTAGTGACTGGTTTAGTGGTGGTGTACACCACTGTCATGTGACAAAATTGAAGAATTCTTCATAAGGGACCTCATTGAAAGCTGCATTTTTTAATTTTTTATGAATTTTTAAAAAACAAAAATTTCGAAATTTTGATAAAAAAATTTATTTTTTTTTGAAAAAAAAAAAATTATTTTTCAATAACGACTACTCATATTAGAAAAATAGTTTTACTTTTCTGAAATGAAATTTTATTGCGGAATTTCGGTTTTTTTAGTTATTTCAATAAACTAAACCGTTTTTGAGAAACGCGAATATATGTTGAGCAACCTCCTCCATTTTCGAAATAACGGTATATCTCGAAAACCAGAGCCAATCTGAAAAAACCGCGGGCACCACTGGATTCAGCGTCCCCGAATTATGTTAAAACGCCATGTGCCCGGCTTGTCACGAAAAAAAAGTGCCAATTTCATGCACAGTGTAATTTTTAAAATGTATTTTTAACAAGGTGGTCTCTTAAATGCTCTTCTCCTGTCCATACAAGGAGTCGGGGCCCATTTTTTTATTGCTGATTCTTAAAGCAAAAATTATGAGGAATCCAAAAAAAAAAAAATTAGCCGGAAAATTTAGGAGCTTCTGTGGAAAATCGGAAAATTTAATTTTCATGGGAAAATTTAAAGGTAAATTTCTAAGAAAAATTAAAAAAATTTTATTTTTCAATTAAAGCCTGATTCAATACCTTTCCAACGAGCTATCACTCGTTGCGATCGCTTTAGTAGTTTTTTTTTAAAACAACTTTCAATGAGGTCCCTTATGAAGAATTCTTCAATTTTGTCACATGACAGTGGTGTACACCACCACTAAACCAGTCACTATAAAAAAAAAAAAAAATATGTAGGTACATTATTTTTTGCTGGGCAATCGATTGAGACTATTTATTTTAAAATCGGAGAGGGGTCGTCCAAAAATTTGCCAATTTTGATCGTTTTCATATGGAATTGCTCTGAAGAGAATTAAAAATATAATTTTGATTTAATTAACATTTTAGTTGTTTTGAAATAAATGTTGAATTAAAATAATAATAAAATAACAAAAAAATATTTCGTTTGAAATAAAATAATTTCAATTTGTGGAATTGTTGTTGAAATTTGTCAAAATCAATCAACACATTGTTTGAAACGGCAAAGTTTTTTTAACATTTTTTTAATTAAAATTAAAAATATCATTTATTGAAAAAAAATATTCAAAATATTAAATTTTTACAATTTCAAGTAATAAATATAATCATTTTGATTATAAGTGCAAAATCAATAAATGTGTTGCTTGATTCTATGAATTTTGTATAAATTTGGTGAGACAATTTTTAATTTTTTCTGTGTATTGAACTAATACAACGAGCAAAAATAAACACAATTTTGCGAAATATTGTTTTCTCAGAACCTCTCAAATGGATATACTTTCTACCTTAAAACAAAGTTTTCAAAAGTAATTAAACCCCTTGAAAAATAAGAAACCCGAAGTTGGAGCGTTCCGGCAAAGTCACTACTGTGATTAAGAGAGTCGAGCAAGTGTGTATCTTGTGTTACCTAGAGACTTCTTCATTCTTTTGGTAATGGATTCCTTCAAACCATTTTAGGTTTATGTTCTTGTACGAAAAGAATGGAAGATAGATATGTTGATTGAGGAAGAAGCAATTTGAGAATTTGTCTAATATAGTTATTTATCCATTCATTGACATATACGTATCAAATTGTGTGCTCTCACTACAACATTGAAATTTTTAACACACTAATGGGGAGAAAAAAGTATCAAAAAGGGAGAAGACGGAAAACTAAATTTCTTTCTTCAATTTCCGTTCTGCATGTGTTACTTTTTGAATTTTTTATAAATAACATTCAGTGAATAAAAGGCTATAGGATGAAAACTATTTTTATTTTTATGTTCTTCAATTGGTCCTTTTGAATTTTCGTTAATATTGGGCCAAGAAAAAAAAAATAAGGCATGCAATGTCCTGAGTGGAAGAGAATGTACAAAAGGGAACTTTTTGATACTTTATTGGTCTTCAACTGCTACTTTGTGTATTTCCGTTAGTACTAGACCTAGAAATATAAAATTAAACATGCAAGGTCCTGAATGAATGAGAATCTGTAAGAGGGATATTTTTGGTACTTTTTGAATCTGCTATCTATTTTTATAAAATTGTAACGTTACTGACGGACTGATTCATCATCGCACAGCTTAAACGCCTAAATCTAAAAAGCGGAAATTTGGACCAAAGGTTGGTCTCTCACCAAATCGATCCACCAAGAAGGAAATTTTTTGAATTTCGAATGTCTAGGGGGAAATAACGTGTAAAATAGCTAACCTTATATCTTCTAAGCTAAAATAGATAAAAAAAAAAACTATTAATACTTATCGTTGTTTAATAAAAAAAAAGTAAGCGGACAGGTGTCTGGTATTTTTTTTGAAATTAGTCCCTTTTGGGGAATAAACGGGTAAAACCTGTATTTTGGAACTTTTTGATCACCCCATCGTTCTTTTAAACAAAAAAAATTATAAATTTAAATTATACAACACTCGTAACTTATCTCAAAATTTAAACGCTTAATGGTGAAAATCGTACCTTTTTTTGTTACTTTTTTACAAAACATTTGTCTTATCATAGAATCTCAGGAGTAATAAATACTTTTACTGTTTTTTACGCCAAGTTTTTTTTTTGTATTTTATATTGATCGCAGATATGAACATCAAATAGTACGTTTTTAATGTTTAATACGTCATATTAACAGCCTCACGGAAGAAAAGCTAATGAATTCCTACTCCATTATCTCAGAATAAACTTTAAGATCCATACGAATACTTAAACTGCTAACAAGAAACTATGGCGAAAAGATAGAAATATCTTTACATGCAAGGTGTTTCTTATCTGAAATAAAACCGTATTAAAAATTCGATAGGGTTTTTAAGTTCTTTAAATTGTAAATTATTTACTGATTGGGTTTAGTGTATCTGTCTATTTTAAAGTATTAATTTATATCCTTTAATCGTAAAAAAAAATAATCTAGGGTGCATAGTTTTTTGTACAGCAAATGTTATTTCAAAGTATTAATTTAGCTTTATATTTACGTAAAACATTAAAAGTATAGAGATAAAAAATTTGAAAAACTTCACTCAAACAGCATAGAAAAAGTAAGTATTTAACCTTTTTTCAATTTTTTAACGAAAAAAGAAATGCATCGGTGCGTATGAGTGCTAATTAATAGAAATACAAGTCATACGTACAAAAAAAAAACAAACTGAAGAAGACCATCGAAGCGTATGAGGAATATTTGATCCAATAAAAGAATTTATTTTTTAAGGAAATTTCAGTACCATATGTTTTGAAAAAGTAAAGATTAGTTGAACAACATTTGTTACTTATTAAATAGAAAAAATTTTAAGTAAAGGTTGGTCTTTAATATTGTTTCAGAATTTAAAAAGATATTAAAATACATTTTAATAAATAGATATTTATGCATTGAACAAACCGTTTAGTTTAAAATGATCTTAAAAAATATTTTTGGCCCAGTGTTTTCCGTTCATTTGCGGTAATACCATTTTTTAGTTTTTGAACATTTTCTATGTTTTTTTAAAGATTACGCCTTAATATTATAAAACGTTCTTAATAGAATTATAAAAAAATTGGATCTTGTGAGAAAATGTAAACACTTAATTTAATTTAACTAAAAAATGAACCAGAGCCCAAAGCGTTACATCCGTAAATGTAAAACTCGTTACTTAAAAAAACTTCACCAAATTTCATATTGTGGCATACTTAATCGTATAAGTGAACGTACGATTTTTACGAAATGCCAACCGTTTACGAAATTAATAATAATCTATATATAAATCGGCAAAGGCAAAACAGTTAAGAACGTTTTCCTCCTCAAAAAATACACCATTTGAAAGGTGTTTACTTACGGAAGTGTACAATTTTTATTTTATTAAAATCTGATGGGGTAAAAACTGGTAAATTCGTTAATCTTATATCCAAAAACGCAAAGATATAAAAAAAATTGAATACTTATCGTTGTTCATTACAAAAATAAGTAGACACCTGTCTGGTACATTTTTGAAATTCGGCTCTTTTGGGAGCCCATCTATATTTTTAACCAATAATCATAGAAATAGAGATAATACCAAATTCGTAACAAATATAAGTTTGGTATTTTTTCTAAATTCGAACGTTTAAGGGGTGAAAATCGTACTTAATTTTGGTACTTTTTTCGAAACATTATTAAATTATGGGCTCAAACTACCATATTTTTTAAAAATTTTTAAACTTCAATGGGGAGAAAAAAAGTATAAAAAAAGGTGCAGGTTCCTGAGTGAATGAGAGCCTATAAGAAAAAAACTGTTGGAACTTTTTGTTCTTCCACTGGTACTTTTTGAATTTTTGTTAATTTTGGGACTAGAAGCATAAAATTAAAAATGCATGGTTCTGAGTGAATAAAAATCTGTAAGAAAGTTATTTTTGGTACTTTTTCGTTCTATGACTGGTACTTTTAGAATTTGTACTTAAACCGAACCTAGAAACATAAAATTGAACATGCAGAGTCCAGAGAGACTAAGAAACTATGAGAGGAGACTTTTTGATACCTTTCTGATTTTTAATTGGTGATTTTTTTTCATATAATTGAAGTTACAAAACAAAAGTAAATATTCACGGACTTGAGTAGAAGATAATATATGTTTCGGAGGTTGGTTCCACGACAAATCAATTCACAAAGACGAAAAAAAACCAATTCTCGAAACATGTTAACTGGTGTATACTTATTTTAATGTTTTCTTTATATTTGCATAAAAAATTATAGTCAAATTTCGACCACTAGCAAACACTTCCAATGGGTTCGCCAGCTTCTCCGATTGTAGCAGATATAGTTATGGAAAGGTTATTAGATATATGTGTTGAAAAATTAATTATAAAACCGGAATATCTTGACAAAATATGTTGACGATTATTTTGTATAATTTCTGAATCAGGAATAGAGCAAATGTTAGATATTTTTAACTCATTTCATTCAGATATTAAATTTACAATTGAAAGGGAATCTAATTCAAGAATTTCATATTTGGACACTTTGATAATTAGAAGAGGAAATAGGGTATTTATAGATTGGTATCAAAAACCAACATCTTCTGGTAGAATTATTAATTATTTCTCGAAACATCCAAAGATAATAATTATTAATACAGCTAAAAATTTTTTAGAAAGAGTTCTAAAAATAAGTGATTCAGAATTTCATAGAGATAATAAAAGGAAGATTTTAGGTATTTTAACTGATAACAGCTTTCCTAAACAATTAATAACAGATTTATTAATACAACATAATAATTGTAGAATAACTAACCAAAATAGTATTACAGAACAAAGGATTTATAAGTCGGTAACAAATATACCAACATTTTCAGAAAGATTAGAAAAATCTAATATATATGATAGCAAAATATACAAAATAGCTCATAAATCTTTTAATACAGTAGGTAAACTATTTATTTAAATGAAAGACAAAATAAAGAAGATGGATATGTCAAATATTGTTTATAAAATATCATGTAAGGGTAATGATAGTGGACAGTGTAAAACTGAAAACTAGGATAGGACATAAATCAGATCAAAAATATAGAAATATATCACAAAAAACAGCTTTATCAACTCATTTTGCTAATCTAAATCATCATCCAGATTTTGAAAATACAACTGTTTTAAACACAGAAAATAATTATAAACGTAGATTTATGTTAGAAATGTTACAAATTATAAAGGTTCCGACAATTTCGCGAAATAATTTTAAGTCAGACACTGAAAATGTAGCACAAAATTATAGACACTTAATTTATAAAAATAGAAACGGAAGTTAAAAATTTATTTATATTGTAATAGATCAAGTTTGATTTGAAAAATATTTTTTTGTTTTTGAATTAAAAATTTTTTAATTTGTCAGTTATTGTTAAATTTGTTATAATTTGTTAAAAATTTATAAATTAAGAAAAAAACCCTGAAGAAGGCACTCAAGGATGTGCCGAAATATTGGTTTTAAATAAACGTTAAAAGTTTTTTATAACAAAAAGACCTTAAGCTCGTAAATTTAGTAATATTTGAAATAATAAAGGTCGAACAAAATACATATTATAAACACTAGTTATAATAAATTGAACCAACGCACACTGGGTAATTTGAGCAACTTTTAAGGCCAAAATTAATTTCAGCTTAAGTTTTGGACCGATATGGATGAAATTGAAAACTTAGAGTTTTCCATGGGCAGGCACGCTGGGGCTGAAATTTTGAGGGCTGCCATTGCAATGATAAAAAAATTGTAAACACCATCAGTTTTTTTCTGAGGTTAAGTAAGTATTACACGTTTTGTTAACAAAAGCAATACCATCCACCAAAATATTTTTATTTTTTTTTTTTTTTTAATTATTTACTATCCCTTCTCTTCTCCATATTATGCACGATTCCCTTCTTTTTGTTTAATAACTGATAAAATTTTAATTTATATCAAAATTTAATTTTGTATGCTGCACTGAGCACGTTGCTTACAAATGTCAAATAGACTGTCCATAAATCAGCTGATATTGGTTTTTGTAAAAATATGCAGTAATTTGCTTTGATTTATTCCTTATCGAACGTCATTATAAAGAACTTTATTATTGTAAGTGCAGAACTTTTTTTCGCTGGCCAAAATTTCGGGTCAAATTACCTACTGTGAAATGATAAAACGACGTAATGCCAGAGTTCGTGAACGAACGCCAACACTCACACATTCCAAAAAGGTAGTCACTTCCTTTTTAATGTGTAGGAAATCACCCGTTGCTTAAATAGATAAAGTGGTAGTCAATTGTGGAACTAAAGGTTCATCCAGGACATTTCACTTTTTTTCTGCAACGTCGTCATAATTAAAAAAAATAAATTTTAGAGTAAGTGCGTTCGGTATGTTCATCATAACTTGAAAACAATTTGTCTGATTTTGATGAAAAGACTTACAAATTATTAGGAAAAAATGTTTTTTAACTCATCCAAAAACATTTTTTATATTTTCAGCTGTTTCGGAGTTATTCAGAAATTAGATGCGATAAAAAATTAGTACTATATTGTGTATTTTGCCGACCAGTGTTATTAGGAACTTAACCACTGTACGGGACCATTTCTTTTGAGCTGCTGCTTCATCTTGACTTTTCTGTGTAGAATATATTTTAAGTGTTAAACAGAAAGCGTTAAGCACCCAAAATGTTAACATGTATTACAAACGGCACAGCTCACCAACAGGTAGGAATATTAAAAGGAGTTTAACAAAATCACATTTTTGCTCTTAATGCAAAGTAAGTCAACTTAATATAGACATCATGACTTTTCATTATAACTTTTTGTCAACCGGTCATCAGATATTGAAAACAATTATGTTATGTCTTTTTTTGGGACTTATTTATGTCCCATTATATTTATCTCTATTCGTATTTCTTAAAACAAAACGTTGTTAATGTAGATTAAATGGTTATAAATTAGTTGACAAGCCTTCATTTGATGGCGAACACAAATTAGAGAAAATTACATACAAAACCCACAAAATAGAATGAAATAAAGGTTAATCTGCAGATATCTAGATTTGCTGTGTCAATGTCATCACTTTCGTATCGTTTAAGAAAAAGTATAAAAAAAAAGAAGAAGATAAAGGTACCAGTAACAAAAAAACTTTTCAAAAGACCAGGTACATGAAATATTTATTTCTTTGAGAAAATTGCACTCTATACTCATAGAATATAGATGAAAAATAGAAAATAATAAAAAAAAAATGTAAGCAACAAAATAGAATCAAGTAAGAAAGAATAACAGGTCGAACCCAACTATATTTTCAGTCAACTTTTTGGGAACCCATGAGCAATTGTAGGCTCGCCAATATAATAATGTTAAGATTTATATAAAAGTTCTTTGTGTCGAATATTTTCTAGATATCTACATCTTTATTGATTTTAGGGTGGAAGCTTGAATTATAAATGTAGTCAATTCTAGACAAGAAATAAAAAGCAGCTTTCACAATAAAAAATTGAGCTTCAAACGTAACCGGCTTGTAAGGGAGAAATGTTAAAGGCTGGAAGGCTTGAATTTTATATTTCGAGCTTCCATATTGAATTAATACAATTCTGACACAAAAAGTTCGTTATTCAACACATCCCAAAACTTGTGAATTCGATAAAGATTAATTTACTTAAGGTATGTTAACACTTTACAAATATTTGACGAAAAAATCTAAAAAATGCATGACCACTGAATTGATCTGCTTTTAACTTTCGTTTTCATTATTTTTGTTGATCTACCTAACTTTAATACTGAAAAAAAAATTAAAGAATAATATAATTAAAAAAATGTTTAATGCTGTTTAATCAAGCAAATGGTATGTCAAATAAAATCACCTTAACCTGTTTTAAAACGGTAGAGACGTTTCAGAGGATACCATGTAGAAAAAAAATCTTGTAAAAAGGGACACCTGGCATATACACAGAAAAAATTATCCAAACTTTTCACCAATTAAAGCATTAATCAAAAATATAATCATTTTTAATTAAAAATTTAATCAAGTGAATTAAAGGTTTAATCAAGTGAATTAAACGTTTAATTAATAATATTAACTGGTTTAATTGATACTATTAATTTGTTTACTGGTGCAAATTTAATTAATTTTTTAATTAATATTACAAGTCTTTAAATTGAAATCAGTTTTTATTTTTTTCTGTGTACATATGGGGGATTTTGTGTCAAGTGACCCAATTTTTAAATCGATATCTTCCGATTTGGATGAAATTTGCACCAAAGTTAGTCCTATTAGATAGTAGTTTAGACACAAATTTTAAACAAAAGCGATCAAAAAGTTTCTGAGTTGGAGGAGGTCAAAATTTGACATTTTGGCCATACAGGTGTTCTTTTTCATCCTTTTAACTTATTACCTATCCCAGCGTGAAGCCCATTTGAATTTAAAGATTTTAAAAACCATTAAGAAATTTTTAACACTTGTATTTTTTTAATTAGAGGAGATAACATTATTAACATGAAATAAAATACACTTCTTTAAGTTTCGTAACGTAGCAACATTCATTAAATAACCTTAATTTTTTCAAAGTAAAATTTTAAGATTTTCATTTTAATTTGATTTCATTTATTACATTTTTAAAAAGTTCCATGAATGACTATATTCTATCTTCTAATTTCATTAAGAAATTTTAAACAAATACACGACAAAGAAGTGCAAATAATATTGACATCATTTCAACTCGTAATTAAACCACAAACAAACGAATTTAATGGAATTTACATGAACTTCAAACACACATCAACCAGCTTACAACAGCAAAGAGCAATATGACATAATAATTATATTATTTATTAAGTATAAACAAAAACAATCTTCGACAGCAATAAGAACAACAACATTATTTACCTAACGAAAGAAAACACCCGATAAAGTATCAAAATTATTTATTCTCTTCTAGTTTTAATACCACTGAGTTTCTACATTCTTTATGGTCTCAACGTCATTATTATTATTATCGAAAGCATCATTGTAAAGCTCATTTGCAACAAAACAGTTTTAAATAAAAATATTATTAAGTGTGCTAACTTTTTAGATTGCTTATATTGACATTTATTGTTAAAAAGACTGAATTATAAAAAATAAACCATATTGTGTATATTTTGAATATTCTTAATATTTAGTTATTACAGTTTTAAAGCAAACGAGCAATTTGTAAATATTAATATTGACACAACTGAAAGTAAGTTGGGTAAATTGTTGTGCAACAGTTTCGAGCATAAGAAATTGCTTATAAGACTTTAATTCATACTGAATTTTTAAATTTAACACGCTGCATATCTTGTGGCGTTGACAATTTTAAAACTCAATATGAATTTCTATAGGAAGCAACCACAAAATTTTGAAATATTTTTAACTTTGTTTTTGCTTTTAATACAAATTCTGGCGTTGCGTTGCTATTTACACAATAAAACCGACTGTTTACCAGCATTTAAATAATAAATTCCAACCTTAATTTTAAAAGTAATTATTTATTTGTTTATTTAAAATTTCTTTTGTACAAATTTTCTTGTAGTAAACCCGCAATTGCTTTTAGGTCGTCTGTAGAATTTGAAATGCATGGTTGGTTCGAAAATGCAAACACCCAATTTAAGGTGATAACAGAACTTCCAATGGGGACTACCAAACTTTGACAGTGGATAGCGTACACCTGTCGAGTTGTCTGTCATTTATTTAGTCTGTTTTGCACTATTTCCAGGGACAAATACAGACAGCGACGTGAGTTCGCTAAATGGGCCCTGGAGTAGTTTTAATCTCGAGCGGCAAGGCCAATTTCTGAATCTTTCAAAATTGTCGAATTTGGAAAGTGCAGATGCAATTGCGATCCTAGAGCGTTTAATGCTTTCCGAAAATGTTGATCTATTTTTATTTGAGAACGACGTTGACCAAGCGATAAGCCGCAATGGCAAGTACTAAACTTTGATGATTTCCAATTTCTTTTCCCCTGTTAAAACCAACGACATGTGGTTTCAACTGGGCAGCGCCTTTTCCTAAAGCCCGTGGCAAAAATACAAAACTGGATGACAAAATTTTGTGATATGAATAAATACATCCTATAAAGAGCTTATTACTGATCGCAATTCAAAAACGGTTTCCTTAATTCGATAAAAATTTTAGGTGATGGAGCTGCTCAAAGTTGACAATTTTTTAGAAAGAAAAAAAGGAATTTAACAAAATGCACTTTAGAAATGAAGTGTCAGAAATCACTACTATTTTGGTTTGTTTTTAAACGCATGTTTATTTTTTATTAAAATAAGTAACAAAATGTTCATCAGATTCCCTGCTCTTTCGGCAGTAGCCGTTTTTCAGATACCCGACATTTAGGTAATTTTTACAAATTAAATCGCCTCGCCCATATTTTCTGAGCATATTTGCTACACAATACTTTTAACAATTAAACTAAGCTTGGCCACAACAAGTTGCAGCTTAATGTGAAATAAGAAGAAAACTGTTACAATCTCATAGCGAACAATACAAAATTACAACAACTTCATTAAATAAAAAAAAGAGTAATTTCAGTGTTTTGGTCATAACTCGGACATTTTTTAACCGAATTGACAGATTTATATACCGACTTCTTAAGGAATAAATCAACCATGTACTTTTGTAATAAAAGTTGGTCTCAGTAAGATCTATGGTTCCCGAAAATAGGCATTTTTAAAAATTTATATTTTGGTTAAACCTTTTTTGTATTTGAACCGATTTTTACGAGGTTTTCAGAAAATATGTTCTACCATAGATTTGCGATATTTTTACGTATATATACTATTACAGCTCTAAAATTTTACTTTTAATAACAAAAAAGAGTAAAAAATCTAAAATAAACCGTTTTTTCGTCAAAAACACGACTAAATATCCCAAAAAATTAAAACGCCATCGTTTTAAGCGTACAATTTTACCTTGGATAGGAAATATTTAAAAAATTTGAAATCGGAGAAGTTTTTTTACATACCTACAAAAAAAAAACTTAAAAATTAACGCGTAAAAAAATTTATTTTTCGACAAAAATTCGTCCAAAGCCTCAAGAAAAACATTTTTTTTTTAAACTGCTATCGCAATTGTTTTTAGCGTACAATTTCACCTTGAAAAGGAAATATTTAAAAAAAAATTAAATCAGCAGATATTTTTTAACCTTAAAAATAAAAGTTTAGAAATTCAAATTCAAATTCAACTTTTCTAACCCATCACACAGAAAAAATTATTTTTCTTATTCAAACAAAAAATTTGTAGAATCAAAACATTTTTTCTCTGAAATCGGTCCTATAAACAAATTTGCATATTCAAACAATTTATTTTGCATTTCGTATATTAAAAAAAACCCCTGATTTTTTCAAACAAATAATTGTGATTATTGGTTAAATTTGTTTTTGAAATTTAAGAAAATTTTTAAACAAATAATGTAACTGAATCAAACAAAAAGGTTTACTGAACGAAATTCATATAAATTTCAAACAAATAATTTTGTTAAATCCACTGAACCAAAAATCTAATGAAAATATACGTTAAGCAAACGATATAACGTTTATTAAAATATTTTCGTTGGCTCAACGAATTATTCGTTAATATAATGAAAATAATACCAACAAAAAAAGTTAACGCTTTTTGCACAAGCAATGACGCGCAACCAAACAAGCACTGAAGGAGAATAAGATGAAGGGAGAGCGGAGGGTGGCTTTGAGACACATTTTTATGTTGAAATAATTTCTGAACATAATACACAATTATCACTTCACTGTTGCCGTATCCTTTCCTTGACTAACTAAAGAAGAAGAAATCTCAACCAAAACGGCAGCAGACCAACCCGATATTTTTTTCATCATCATTCTACTTTTAAAATTTGATGTATTTAACTAAAAACTTTTAAAAAATAGAATACGGGATTTTTTCATTATTTGTACCAATCAAAAACTTATTTTGTTTCTTATAATGTTGTTGTTGTTTCTGTTGTTTAAACATTGAAACGTTTTTTACCTACTATTGTTATGGTATGCATATCAAATGATCTTTCACGCGACATAAGGCTAAGAGCTTACAACACCTGCATTAAGCTTATTTCTCTATGGATGTGAAACCTGGTGTCTGAATAAACACGCCACAAAAATGCTCCAAGTATTCGCTAAGCCATATCATCCGAAGCGTTTGACCAAACACGATCAGCAACTCCGAGATTCTTTATACGACAAGGCGTATACCAATCTACAAGAACAGCATAAGGCGAAAATTCGCATGGATTGGCCACACGCTCAGATCAGCAATCACAATCGCAAGGACTGCTCTAACGTATAACCCACTCTGTTGAGAACTTTTCGCATCGCAAAGATGTGAAACAAAATATTCTATCGTTTCCCGAAACGAGAGAAAAAAGTGTGTATGTAACTCATGTCGAAAACTATCAAAAGAGATAACGTCGCTACTTCATAAATAACATAATATTCCACTCGATAATAATATTCCAATGTGACACTGCAGACGTTCAGAACGCCAGTCACTCATATCGTTGACGGCGATCAAAATTTACTAAAATTGATGAAATTTTTAACGACGGCGGCAAAAAAACCAACCTTCGGCTATACCACATAATGTAAGGTGCGACTTTAATGTTTGTTGTTTACAAAATGGCGTGGAAAACATTCGTATATTTTTAAAAAATGCTTAAAGCCAAAATAATTTAACAATGAAAAAATCAACTAAAATCAAATACTTTATCTTTTCCGTGTTATTATTCATTGCATTTTTAATACATTTTTTTTTTTTTTTTGTTTTGTCTCAAAATTTTTTTCACCCCATATTTATTCGTGAGTTTATTTGACAGTAAAAAGCGGGACTTTCTTACAAAAATTTTACAGACACACTTTTTCTATAAATTAGCGAGAACTTTTTTTATGTGACAGCTATTACTCGCCAAAAATGCTACAGCCGCAGTTAAGTGAGCAAAACAAGTTGTTTGTTTTAATTAACGGCATTTTTGTGTCATTTTTCACACTTTAATCGAAAAGTTTCTCGACGCATTAGTTACAGAACAGAGCACTGGCGTATATTAACGTGGCAAATTTATTTTTTTAAATACGATTATTTCAAAAAGTAATAAACGGTGCGGAGAGAGGGTGGCTGAAAATGATTTACGCAAAAAATTTTGTGAAACGATTTTGGAGCGTTTTCGCACTGTCAATCCCATTTTTTGGAGTGACGAGGCTCATTTTCACTTAAACGGCCACGTCAACAAGTAAAACTGCCGTTACTGGTCTCCAAGAACCCACAACCCTCGATTGAAACACCAAAAACCTTTGCATTGCCCCAGGGTAACTGTTTGGTGTGCCTTATCCACCATTTTTGAAAATTTTCGAAAAACTAGGCTCCGTTTTGAACAGTGTGTTCAACTCGACTGAAGACATCTAGATGACTTTATCTTTAAAAAATAAAATCCGCATTTCCATTCTATCGTTCAATGCTCTTAATAAAACTTGATGTCAATCATTACGTTTTTTATTTAAGTTTGGAAATATAAATCTGCTACCAGACACTCTGTAGCATCATCACAGTTTACATGGAACGAGGCTGTACAAATAGCCCCCAACCGAGCCCGAATCGTGACCTTTTGCTTCCAAGCAGGAGAGTAACGGAACATCATTCTGGAATTTTTTTTATTTTTTTGGTAATATAATTTATTTGGCGTTAATAGACTTACTGTATTACTGTATAACAAAAAAATAAAAAAAATTATAAAACATTTAACAATTCCTTTGGACGCCACATAAATTTTTCTCTTAAAGACTTACAAGACAGACAGCATGAATTCAGTCATCAACTGAGCAAAACCAACATAAAAATTGTTAAAAGTGATAGTTAAAATAATGTTTTAAACATGATACTTAAACACAGGACACATAACAGGGTTCATAAACACAAAGAACAACTTCGAAGACATTGATAATGATGACAATGACAACAACGACAATGATGATGATGACAATGGCGTTGACTACTTTAAATGTGAATACAAATACATTCTCTCTTTGAATTTCATTTAAATAACTTTTATTTTAAAAATTACTTCTAACAACAATAGCGACAACAACAGCAACAATTGTAAATAAATTTAGCCGAAAGGAACAAATACACACCCACATTCTTACTCACTTACTCTCTCTCTTGCCAACAGCAACAAATCAAGTTGACTCAAGTTAAATAATTCGAGCAAGCAATAACGAAACAAACCATCATCAACCACTTACCAGGAAATGAAAATCAAAATTGTAAATTTCTAGATTTTGTTTTCTTTTTCTGTTGTTACAAGAAAACAGAGACACAAATATGAAAGTGTTTGTTTTATGGTTTGATATTTATGGCACAAGATAAACTCCGTTTAGAAGAAAAATACATTATATTTTTTTAAATAAAAACCTTAATGCAAATAACGCTTTTTTTTAACATCAAGTCTGTGTATATTTGTTTTTAAAAAAGCAAAATTAAAACACTATGCCTTAAGGAGGAAAGGAAAATGAGTGCCAAAAACACATGTTAACATGTGTTCCCAGAAACTACAAGTAGTCGCATGTATTTCAACTGATCAAATTAAAGTTATATTTACATGTGTATTTGAAGGCATAACATTTAAATACACAGCTGTATGAAAACTTAAATATTATCCTAAGAGACTGTTATACAGGAATATTATTATGACTTTTATACCTAAAACCATTTTAGGGTGGGGATGGATTTCATACGCTCGTGATTGAGTTTGTCAAGCATTAAAATATTTATCCATTTTAAGTTTTTTTAGATGTACATATATTCCTGATAATGCCACACAAAAGTTGACCTTAAAAATTAGATGTTTTTAAGCTAAAATGGGGCTTTTTCGAGATATTAGCGAAAATAGTGTTTTCAAGTTGTTTAAGCTTTATCAAAAATTCCGAGACCTGTACCGCTAAATTGTTCAAAACTTTAACTGTTGCATTGATTTCAGCTAATGTAAACCCTTGTTGATCGGATAAAATCCATTGAGCAACTTAATGGTTCGGTTACGGATAGCAACACAACTTTAGTTGCGTTGATCAAAAAACAACGCAACTGACATTGAAATTAGTATGAGGTACGGTAACATTGTTAAGTTGCTAAAAGCTATTAAAATGCGAATTAATTTTTAAGGTTGCGTTGAAAGCAGAACTGTGCTACTTTTTTTCTAAATTAGAGAGAGGAATGTCAAAAGTTACTTGTATTTTTGACATATCGACCTACGAAAGCAACAAATAAAGTACAATGTTGTGTTTTTGGTATTGTTACTTGTTGTAGTATCGCCATCACCCTATACACGAATTCGCCTTTATAATCGATAATACTATTTTGACAGTTTGGCAACTACAAGGTGGCCCAAAATTAACGAAGGGGTTTGAATTGGTTATAACTTTTTGTTTAAGAAATAATTATTCATTTTTATCTAATACAGTATATAAATGGATTAATAAGTAATATTAATAAAGTAATATTGGGAATATTTTTAGCTTTGCAAATTCGTGCTCTTTTCAACACATTTTCCATAACCTTTCGCAAAACTTCAGATGTTATGTTGTATATTTCGTCGCGTATATTGCTTTTTAATTGCTTGATGGTTCTAGTCTTATTAATTAGACTTTTCCTTTCAAATAACCCCAAAGACAACAGTCTGGGGCGGTTAAATCCAGTGAACGCCAACCCGTACATTAAACTAACGACGATATTGATTTGAAAAACAAAGCTCAACAATTTAGGCACGTTGTTCAATTGAGTACTGCTCCATTTTAAATTCCCCAAATCTTCTTTACAAAATACTGAAAAGAAAAGAAAAAAAAAATTATAATAAAAAAGTTAAAAGCAATTCAAACCCCTTCGGTAATTTTGGGCCACCCTGTAGAAATAAATGTAACAAATTTAAAAAAAAAAAAAAAAGTTTTTTAAAGTGAATAAAAAGTTGAATAAAATTTAATTAAAAAATATGATTAGTTCTGTGGATCTATTTTTCGCCGAGGAGGCGGTATTTATTAGACTCTATTAAAGAAATATATGAAAGCCTCTACCGTTTGTTATTACCGCTCGGTAAGCTTTTTTTCCAAAACTTCTGCTAAGTTTTCCCTATAGTCAGGTCCTTAAGGATTTACTGCCATCTCCATTTGTAAAAGCTCGGCTGCAGCATGTTTAATCGGAGCCAAGCTTAATTCCTTGACTATCCTATGTCGATAATGTATAGGTATTTTTATTGTGCGACAAAACTGAAAAATGTTTCTGCTCTACGCTTCCATGTAGGTTCAGTGCTGGCCGAACTCTGCGAGCAACTTGACTTTTTTTCCATTTCATGGATTAAAAGTTCAAACTGTTTTTGAGTTGTAATTTTTAGCATTTTAAAATCTAACTATGTACATACATAAACTTAAAAAATACACAGAAAGAAAAACACTCGGGATAAATTAAGTTTTTTATACTTACTTTATGTACTCAAAATTTCAAGTACGAATAACATTAAAACGTACTTAAAACAATCCTTAATGGGACAACTTTCGAAAATTAATCCCGGAATTTCTTAAAATAAGTACAAAATTCTTAAAATAAGTAAAAAATGATTAAACTTTTCGTTGGTAACAGTGCTGTGGAGTCGAAGTTGAAGAGTCGTAGTTGGGCTTTTTGTACCGGAGTCGGAATCGAACAACATAAAAATTTTTCTATTATTTTTCAAAATAAAAAAATTATTTATTTTAATTTCTTCGACAATAAATCTTTTTCTATATAGATACTTCATCAGGGTTTTGTTTTTTTTTTAATTTTAAATAAATTTTTTAAAACAAAATTTTATTAAACAACAAAATTGTCAATTATGAAAAATAATAAAAGTTATACACCGGAAACAAAAATTGTTTTCTTCCGTTTTGATAAACTCATTGTTTTTTCTTTCTTATTCTTATAAATTAAATGCAAGGCGAATTCATAAAGGTAACCGCATCATGAGATAGAGTTAAGCTAGCAATCCCGTTTTATTGAAAAATACTATATATATTGTTTTTGTAAAAAGTTAGGGTGAATGTCAAAAATATTTGTTGAAAAAACGCCAAGACCATTAAAAACAAAAAAAGATTGAAATTCATTTATTTGTTTATACTTAAATACAGTTAGTGGCTCCACTTATTCCTTACTCATTTTTAATTTCTTTCTTATTTCTAAATTTCTATTTTATATTCACTTTTTTATTTTATAAAATTTAAATCAGTTTTTTTTCCAATTTTTATTAAATTTTAAATTTGAATTTATTTTTTCACAAAATGTAAACAAAGCTTGACATTCAGTATACACACAAAAAAAAATAAACAATAAACAGATGACTCGAAAATGTCACCTTTATGAATTCGCCTTGATTAAATGTCTGTAATTTTGATTTATAATAAATATTTTTTATACAAAATTAACCTTGAAAAAATAAATTTTGCTTTATGATAAGGGACTGCTTTATAACAAAAGGTTCAAGTAAATTATGCCCTTAGTAAGTTATTTAATCGCTATAAATATCTATCTCCGTATTAAGTTTTATCACGTTGTGTTTATCATGATTGCGAAATATAAAAAGAAATTTTTTTTTTTTGTAAACTTCACGCAACATGATAGAAAATGATAATTAATTCTGATGATTCAAGACCGCATATAAAAGGGTGTAAGGATAATTACTAAAAATCAATAATAAAGCCTAACTGGCGTGTTCCATATTTAAAATCAACGAATATGTAACAATTTCAAGTCCGATAAAAACCACAGAACACCGCACAACCACACAGAAGTATTTTATTATTTACATATTTGTACGCTGATGTTGTCCTTCTGTGTTAAGGGATTTATTGAAGACATCAATGTGTGTGTGTGTGTATCGCAAGGCATCTGATTAAATATTTTCTTACTATTCCCTACGAACATTCATTTCTCACATGGTAATCGAAAATGTTTGAACCTTCAAAATGTAGAAACGAAACGTTTTTATAATAAAATTGCAAATCCTTAAAATGAGGACTCTTTATTATATGCCGTCTGTGTTTTCATTTTTTTTTTTTTCGTTTTTTTTACTTTGACAAGGATTTACATAGATTAGGCTTAAAGAATGGTTTATAAAGAGCGAATATAAATAAGAGTAGTAGAACAGAGTAAATAAGGAAGGAAACGCCTTGGTGAAATAAAACTGACAACAAAATAAACTAAAAAAGAATGAGCCATTGACAGCATTTAATATGGAAATTATTACGGAAAAAGAAGATTTCGTTTTCAGAATCGTCAAGCAATATTACATGGATTTTATTTTTGTTTTTTATTTAGTTTTTAAAAGGACTTACTGACTAAATAACAATTTTAACAACATAAACCCAAATGTCCTAAAAATATAAACGCACTGTAGCAAATAAAAGTTTGTGATTTCAGATACACTGAAGCTCCGATTTGCGGCGTTAAATGGGATCGAGTAAATGCGAAGTAAACCGAAACGAACATAACGAATCGTTGTTTTCTCTAAACGAGTAAGTACATTAATTTATATATAAATTGGGCACAAAAACGGGTTTTTAAAGTAACAAATTTATATTTTGGATTAAAACAAGTCTTATAAATACGCCTTCTTAAGCCCACACTACAGAAGTGGAGAGGGTATTATGGGTTTGTGCTGATGAACCTTAAAAAATTGGTCCTAAACCCAACTTGAAGTATAACGATCGACACAGAATCCCTTTCAGATGTCGGTAAAACCGTCCAGTTGGCTAACTCTCAATGTAAACTTTGTGCGCAAAGTACAGGTCGCAATTTTGAAGGAAATTTGGTCCAAACTTATTTTATTGCAAAAAAAAAAAAATCATCATATTCAACCATAGCTTGCATACACATACTATAAAGCTACTCCATAAAAAAGCTTTTAAAGCTATAACTTCCATATAAGTGCTGGTATTGACATGAAATTGGCGACAATAACTTTTACTACGGCTCAGTATCACTATTAGTTGCAACAGTTTTAAAACGTGGCAAAAAGTGATAAAAATCGTAAATAGCGACGAAAAGCGGAACCCAAACGATGCTAAGCAAATCGAAACAAATCAAAATCTAACCGATTCAAGTCGACACAAGTTGTTACTGAAATCCAATTTTGATAAGTAGACGCAAAAACAGGCTTTAGTGTATATGTGTGCATGCATGTGTGCTTGTGCTATACTTAAAGACAGACACTTGTACAGGAAAAAAAACAGCGTTTTATGGAAATTAAATACATGTGGCTTATTAAGTTGTAATATTTTCCATCAAAAAGATGGTCGTACACGGATTTTAATATTCTATTCGTTGAAGGCTTCACAGGACATAATATCAGGTTGTTTGTGAAATTTTAAGGCAACCTTTAATAACCATCGTGTATACAGGGCTCATAAAAAAGAACTTAGAGGTCTTAGGAAATACAATCAAGACAAGACAATTTTTTTTATTTTTAAAAATATGTGAAATCGAAAGCTGGTACTTAATTTCGCAAATTATATGGGGAAATGTTAAATTACACTGTATGTAATTTTTTAAGTCATGGAAAAATAACCATATACGGATAATAAATAACCATAAAGGACCAAAAAAAAGACCCGTGTCTCCCAGTTTTGCCCAAAGTCATGCACTTTTTTTATGGGCCTTTAAAGATTTGGAGCATCGGTGTTATTTTGGCACAAAAGTGATCATTTTCTCAGTCGCATATCTTGCAAGCCGTTCGAAATGTTGATTTACCCTCTGAGACAAAGTTGTAGCTCTTGCCAAAAAGAACAAAAATGGTAAACATGTAAAATCACAAAAAACTTCTTCTTCAAGATCGAAATCGCAAACAACTTAAACAAATTCGATTTTTTTTTTCCTTTTTTCCGCTGTTCAGGTCCAAAGGTAGCAAGCCGTTAAAAATTCATGGAAACAATCAACTACAAAAATGTACCTAAGCGTGGCCATTTTGGCGTTTTTGCAGCTAAATTTAGCATTTTTTTGTATGATTAAGCTGCAAATTTTCCATTTAGCAGTTAGCAATTGTTTAGCATTTTTCAACTACATATTTAGCATTAATTAATTTAAGAATGAGGCCCTATGCTCCTTATAGGAACTAAAGGAACCAATATATATATATATGTATACATATATATATAATTTAAGAATATTCAAGTAATCTCTTTTTGAAATTCTGGAAAATATAGAATTTCCCAAACCATTTTACAGGCTTAAATTTGAAGGAAGATGCCCAAGAGGAAGAAAGGAATAATATGGTTGAAATTATTCAAGACTGGACTGGTCACCAAGCTAAAAGAAGTCTTCTGAGGGCAGCCAAGAACAAATTGTTATGTATGAGCAAAATGCATGTAATTACAAGAGTGATAAAAAAGATTATATTAATGCATATTGTAATTTAATAACTCCTTTAAAAAAGTAAATAGTATATATGGGTGTTTCTCTGGTTATGCACGCGACATTTGTTCGCGTTTTATTGTGTTTGAATATTAAAAAAATAGAAGTGGATTGGAATTTTAGAATGAATTCTAGAATCGTTACATTGTTTGTGATGAGTTCTTTCTAAAAAGTATATATAATGGTAAATTGAGCACTGGGTACCCAAATGCCATGCAATCAAAGTTGACTTACTCACGTGACAAAAATAGAAGTGCCTTTTAGGACCGTAAGAAAAAGTGCGAAAGTAAGTGAATTGTAGGAGGTTTTTATTTCGGAAAAAATGTTTTTATAAAGGTTAGTAATGGGCCTTTATAATCATGTTTTGTTCAAAAGCAACTATGCATGGGTTGGCAAAGAAAAAAATAAATTGTAAATTACGCACGTGACATTACGCACGTGACACTTTTTACACTTTTTATTATTATCACCATGCAGATTCCCATAAATATCTTCAAATTTGCTTAACAATCAACTTAATACTCAATTTGCAATTGATTGTAATGGAGTGATAATGAAGAAAGAGTGTACACATAACATATTTTTTGCATGTAAAATAAGTACATAAAAATGTCTTTAGAGGTAGAAAATATAAGAAAATATAAAATTTTCCAGTTTCCAGTGAGATATGCTATGAAACCATTCTTTTATAACAACATAGATTTTTTTATAATAATAAACAATAAAAGACAAAGATTATCAACATTTAATTTTTTCATCCTGGTAGACCATTCTGGAGAAATGCCCATATGTTTTAACGAAGGTTTATTTGATTTAAATGTAATTTTGAAAAAATTTATGAATTTTTCATTTTATTTAAATATAATTTTTGAATAATCATTTCTCAATTATATATAAAGAAGGTAAATTTTCAAATTGCTAAAAATTCTTATAATACTTATGTATATTAATTAATAAGACTTATTATTGTAATTGGTATAGAAGATGAACTGTTAGTTCGAAATATATAGATCAAGGAAATATAATAACGTCTTTTTATTAATAAGGATTAAGGAGAGGCAACACAAAAGCACGAAGTAAACTAATATATATACTTTATTTTTGGGCTCAAAATAAAAATAGCAACCCTCGTATATGTATACATTATATTTTATATACATTTTATTTTATTCTAGGCAATTCCCATAATTTTTAGTGGCAAAGACAAAAAATAATGTTTTTTTTAAGAGGAAAGTATTTATGAATATTTTATCGCGGTTTTGTGGTTTAAGAAAGATGTCGTTATTAAATTATGAAAATTTCATTGTATAACTTAATTTTCAGCGTTTATACATTCGTGTCTAAAAAATCATAACGTACACAAATAGACTTGCTAACGTCTAAAAGCAAAGTTATTGAAAAATTAAAAAGGAGTCCCCCAATATTTCAAATATCCTCTAAGAGAACTTGAAAATTATTAATGTTAAGAAAGTTAAAAAAATGGAGTTATCAACGAAGTAGGCTTGTAGGGAGAAACGTAAAAGTATCGCTTACCATCTCGCTTATGGAAGACATATATTTTCCCACTTTGAAGCAATACATTTTTGACACAGAAAGAGCTTTATTCAGCGCATATGAATATAAATTGGTGAATTCAAGATCATCTTTATTCTTTAATATGCTCTCTTACAAGCCTGCTTCGTAGCAAGGGAATGTCTTGGATCTTCAAATGCTATATTTTTTTAAATTGTTAAGAATTCGTTCACTTAACTTACTGCATCTTTGTGTGTCTTATTTGTGAATGTGTGCTTACTTTTAAGAATTTCGAACATATTAGTGCTTCGCAAAACAAAAAATCTTTTATATCCCATTAAATACACTACTAATTTTCCCCATTTCAAAAAGCCTCTGTTCTTGAGTATTTGTGCCAAATTAAACCAAAAAAACAGATTTGTAAAGTAATTGTTTGTAAGTCTAATTTTTGTAATATATTGCCCATCTATTATAATAGATGGGCATACAACAATTATTTCTTGGAGCTTCTCACATGAGCACATACGCATAATATACCCTGCTCGCTTCTATGATTGCTTAGGGGTGATTTTTCAACAAAAATTGATAATTTCATCAATTATTGTGTCAAAATACTTCAAAAACTGAACTTTCAGCTAAATTTACTGTTACGGCTTAGTGCTGATAAATCTATAAATCAATCAAATACTTTGACACTTACAATATTATATTATTTTTTTATTGTTTATCTTTAAAATATGAGTACGTAGTTGTAAATATTAAATGTATTATTAACGTTTCAATTAAAACACAGAACATCAATATAATTCAAGAAGTCTCTTAAATAGTCATCTATCAAAAAAACATTTAAAGTATGTTTGTTTTAAAAAAAATTGAATTAACAAAATCTTAAAATATTTACAATCTTTTGCTCTTATTAAAAAAAGCTTTTGCTGAATAAAGAGAAAAAGTTTTACAATTACCGAAAGTCTCTTTTTTCGTTTATTTTTTTCAAGAGTTCCAAGAGAAAAAAAAACAACATACCTTTTGTTTTTGATTTAAATTTAAGATCTTTTATCAGTGTGTTTTTATGCTGGTAATATTTAAATGGCCCCCCTAATGCTCAAACTAGAAAAAGGTTTTGTAAAATCGAGTTTATGGTTTCAATGTCGCAATGTGGGTTGAATTTGCCTGTTTTATCATTACTACAATGGGATGTGTTCTGACGAAATTAGGGATCTGGTTTCCGAAACCCGTACGTTTGCTCGTAATACACGTTTTTCCTCAAGAGCCCCATCCTTTTGTGGTCGATTGGCAGGTGAATCGTACAACGCATTAAAGAGAGAATTGGTTTTTTTGGCCAGACTGTTCGTATGTGGAATAACCTTCCTGCTGAAGTCTTCCCTCTTACTTACAAGATGAATAAGTTCAAGTCAAATGTTCACAAACACTACTCCCTCTATCCTCCTTCCCAGGGGTCATCCCCTGAGTTCTGGTTCTAGAAGGAAAAAAAAACTGGGAATTGCTTTCTCTGGGAAAAGAGTTAAATTTTCTTAGATAATTTAGATAATAAAATTTCATACTTACCGACATTGAAATAGCAAACATACAAAGCAGTCGAAAAAAGTTAATTTTCGTCACTTGTGGCCAGTACTTTTACTTTTCATCACAGCAATGTTTAGGTGAAGAGCATACCTTAAGTAAGGAGTTTGGGGTTTTTTATAATATGTAAGTATATCGCAGCTAGATATTACAAATAGCTTGAACTTCTTTTTTTTTGCAGTTTAAAATTGAAAATTAAAAATATCGCTTCTGTAGAAAAAATGTCGACCATACTTCAAGATATTATAATTTCATGTACTTTTACAATAGTACAAAAAGTTTTGTCGAAATTGTACAGATAGTTTAAAGAATCTAAGGAAATTGCTATTATCTAACGTATTTAAATAATTTGAGACTTGGTCCTTGATTTCTTCAAGTAATGATATGTATGATATATTCATTCTTCCAAAAGCACTTAAACGATTATAAAATCGTTTCTAATGTATTAATTAAATTAATAAAGGTATATTGACACATACAGATATATCTGATCTCCAAGATGACTTGAAAAGAGTTACTCGATGGTCTAAACTTAATGGCCTATCCTTCACTATAAATAAATTTTGTGTTATGACATATTAAAGATGTCATCGTACGTAAGTCTCTCGAAATGTCGTAAATGGAGTTGTTTTCATATATTGATGAGATCTTGTATTTTGGTGTTGTTTGTGGCACTTAATTATTATCTTATAGCCATTGGACGATATTTAGTTTCATTCAATGCCACTCTAATAAAAAAAAATTTATATTACACTAAAAAAATATTTTTTAATTCTTTTATTAGATGAAAACTAAAATATGAATCAGTTATATGGGCTTCTAATACTTTCATATACATAAATTAAATTTTTCCTAATTTCTAGCTCAATTAGGTTTGTATGGGACAATTTACAACTTTATGGTGAAATCCAGAGACGGCAGGAGATCCTCGGCTATCTTGAACAACAGTATGTCAGTTACATGTGATCAAAAGTTGCATGTCCTACATAGAACATAGATAATAACATTTAAGGCCATGATACACTATCTCACAAGTCGTGCGTATTTCAAGGGAAATACAACCCTGTTATGTTACGCTGCTATTTTCGTACAAAAACACTGTGCTAGTTGCAAAATTAGACAAGCCGGGCACATGGTGTTTAAGCATAATTCGGGTACGCTGAATCCAATTGTGCCCACCGTTTTTTAGGTTAGCTCTTGTTTTCGAGATGAACAGTTATTTCAAAAATGGAGGAGGTTGCACAACATATATTGTCGTAACTCAAAACGGTTTAGTTTATTGAAATTAAGTGGATAGGTTATTATGCGTTTGTGGTGATGTGTGTAACAAATTAGAATATTGGTTGTGGACCTACCACTTCGTATACCATTCAACTAAGAATTTCTGAATCCACCTAATGATTGCCTGAATATCCATGTCGACCTTGTGCGCAAAGTAGAGGTCGCAATTTTGAAGGTAATTTTATGAAATTTGGTATGCACATTTTAATGCTCATAAGCAGTGATGCCAATTTAGCCATTTGTCGCCTTGTTCAGCCATTACATTTCCATAATCCATGGTTTAGTCCTTTTTTAACTTGTGTAGGCATAAACAATTTTTCCCGTTTTTGTTTTAAAATAATAATTTTTATTTTATTACAAAAATTTATAAAATTGCTAAAAGTAAAATAAATATTTTTATTAATTAAGACGCATTTAATTTAAATCACAACTTTAACAAATGTTGAAAATCGCTGTAAACGATGATGATGAAACATCTTTCATAATAAAGAAACAGTGTTCCAATATTAAATTTATAAAATTGTTCAACACAAGCAACACTGTTTCTTTCTGTTCCGGAAGTATTTTAATTAAGAGATGCAGAAAATGTCAGAATTTTCTATAAAGTTGCTCTCACTTCCACGGTCTAATGCTCAAGTAGAGAGTGTATTTAGCCAATTAAATATCGTTAAAGGTAATTTGAGAAATAGGTAACATTAGCAACCGTTAATTCGATTTTATCAATTAGGTAATTATTTTTACCATAACAATTAAATATTTTTATTTTTTTTTTATTGTAGATCCTTCAAAATATTTAAAACTAATAGAGACAACGGATAACTATGAGATGATCAATAACGACATCAAATTTATCGATGATTTAATTTTAAAACGCTTAATCAACAATTTCATTGTAAAAAATTTTTAAGAACTATTTTTGTTCGTTATTGAATATTGATGTGTTTTTTTTTTAAAGTTTTAAGCTATTTTTTTTTTTTAAATTTAGCCATTTTTGGTCATGAAGTTTTGGCAACACTGCTCATAAGGATCAATTGGTAAACATGAGAATCATTCCAGTATAGAGTCTTTGTGCATATAAATCATCTTTTTATGTTGGTATTTAGGTAAAATTTGGTACTCGGTCAACCACGACCATATGAGACAACTATTTGGGATTTATGGGCAATCATGGACCCATCAAAACAAAATCATATTTTAATACCGACATTTATATGGAATATATGTCATAAACATCTATTTTCAGGAGTGGTATTTGCATTGGAATTGGTTTCAATAAAATATTTTTGGACCAAACTTAATCTAAATGCCAACATAATAATAGGGCTTATGCTCTCAAAGACCCTTTTCAAAATAACAGTGTGTGGCAGCTAGATGAAGTTATGGACCGATTCTCATCATGTTCAATATGCTTCGTCGTAACAACTAGAACAAATGTATGTTCCAAGTTTCATACAATTATCTCCAAATATGCGACCTGTACTTTGCACACAAAGCTTACATAGGCAGACAACCAACCATCCAGCCAGCCGAATGGAGATCGATGGATACGGCAATATTTTAATATACACGCATTAGTAAAAAGGCATAATACAGTAGATAACGGATATAAGAACAAATCCGTTTTTATGGAAGTTGTACAAAAGCACCCTGTCTTTTTCAATAAAAAAAGGATTCTGTATAAGAAAATTTTTTATAAGAAAAAAACTGATACAAGAAATATTTTGCCATGCACCAATGATAAAAATTCTTGCAAAAAATAGTTTTATAAGAAATTTATTTTTCGCGGCTAAATTGTATTTGCTGACGTAAAATATCCATCAAGTGCTCACATACTTCCTTGCATAAAATATTCAACTTACTGTGTACATTTGAATGCAGCACAAGTTCTTATTTTCTTATAGTAAAGTACAAAGTTTTATAAGAAATAAATTGGTTTTTTAGAGAAAATAAAAAATAATTGATAAAAAGAGAAAAAAACGCTTCTAAGAAAAATGTTCGTGGCATTTATTTATTTGCTTATATCCGTTACCTACTGTACCTTGTTCACTAAGGTGGTGTGGCTATTATTACTTCTTAAATGATTTTTGTTATATTGAAAAAATTTCTGCAACTAAAAGGATATTAGTTTATTTTGAAGAAAATGATTCAATTTTGCTTGGGTTTAGTAAATTGTGGTTGTGATTTAGTTATTTCAATTAAAGTTCTTCAATTCTACTTCAGCTGTTTTCGAATTCTTTAACTTTTTTCTTTAAATAAATAAATATTTATTAAATTTTAATTAAAAATTTCTAAAAGTTTTTTTTTTCTAATTTTTGATATTCTTTTAATTAAATGATTTGACAAGATTGTTGTTAATGTTTTACAAAACCTACCAAATTTTTTGTTCAACAGAATTATTTTATTGGTTAAGAAAATATCTTATGTGAAGAAAATTGTTGTATATTTAAATAAAACAATTTATTTTTCCAATTTTTTTTTTTATGTTTAATTTTCCTTTATTTACCATATAATTTAAGATGTGCTATTTATAGCATCTTGATTTGAATGTTAATGTCTGATGTTTTTTCCTCCTGTCACACGTACACACAGAAAAAAATCAAGTTAAAAACGTAGAAAACAAGGTTGATTTAAAATTTTTCGGTGGTGATTTTGCTTTATACGTTTTTCATGTTAATTCAACCTGATTTTACAATAACTGCGAACAACATTTTTTTCTTTTAAAATAACTATAGTTCATGTTAATTTAACATTGCAGTAAAGTTAGAGCAAAATGTCATTTATATTGAAATAAGAATCCGAATCACGTTGAATGAAAGTTATTTCAAGTGCAAACAACGTGAATTTCATGTAGAATCTAATTGGTTTGAGTGTGTTATAACAGTGTGAAGAAGCTTCAGAGACAACATTTACATATATTTAAGAATAATTCATAACACTTACCCCTGTAACACATGTTTCACTTATTTTGTATTCTCCTTTGATAACAGAAGCATCAGCAGAATCGCCCAATATAGTTTTCGTCATCATTCTACTTTGAAAACTTGATGTACTATTTAACTAAATAATTTTAATTAAAAGAATACGGGAATTGTCTTCTTTTTACAACATATTTTAAAAATGAAAATAGAAAATGTACATACTTAAGTATGTATTCATGTTAATTTAACAAGATACACTTTTGATTTTAATAAAAACAGGTTTTTATGGATTCAATATTGAATCCATATTTATTTTTTATTTTAATATATTTTTTTTTTATTTTAACAGTGAATAATAATGAATAAACGTGATTTAAGGTTATCTTATTTAAAATTAATATGAAATAATGATAAATGTAAATAAAGGGCATACTTTTGCAGAAAATTACTTTGATTCTCAATAAACATTTTTCCATGTTAATTTTACATTGGTATTTTTTTCTGTGTGTACAAATTTGTTTGGCTTTCCACACTTCTCGATGATAATAGTCCTAAGTGTTGCTTTGAGTATTACAATTTGGTCGGTTGTTTAGTTTTTTCCTCCTTTTTAGTGGAGTTTAGTTTAATTTTGTTAAGTAGGTTTTTGTATGTGATGGTCCTTCCGTCCGTCCTCCTTGTTTAATGTATACTTAAAGTAAAATAAAGATAAATTGTTTTACTCATCAATTATGTGCCTTTTTCAACAAGGGCTTAGAGAAAATATTTGTAAATTTGTAAAGAAGAAGCCATTTGATTCCAATGTTTTTTTTTTTTGCTGCTGTTTGAAAACTGTTTTTTTTTTTTTTTTGTTTTGAGGCAAAAATATTTTGTGGTTAAATTTACACTTGTTTTAGAAAAATTAAGGTTAATGGCAAAGTTGATAATGAATTTTAAGACATAAAACACAACACAAAAACGAATTAAGAAAAAAAAAACAAAATATTATAAGAAATTGATTTTATGTAACAAAATTAATTAATACCAACAATAAAAGGGTCAGTTTCAATTATGAAACATTTTTTTAATAAAATTAATATTATAAAAAAAATAAAATTATTAATTAAAACTAGTGGTTTAGAAATATAAAAGAAATCATGCAGGATTATGTAACATTGGAACTTATTATCGTCTTATCAAATAGACTTATACTCTGCGTTAATAGGTTTAATATTTTCTCGGAAGATAGAAGCTGAGGGAATTGGCCCCTGATGCAATAAAAATTCTTATTTTCGTTTATTTAAAAAACTATTTTAAACTTTTTAAGCGTCAATAGAGTGTTAATCTGTATAAGCAGTTTATGCAGAATAATGTGGTTGCAGGATCAATGTTACTAATTATCGTTTATTTTTTAAACTATTGGTGCTTTTAAGCATCTCAGAAAAAAACTTCATTTACTTTTTACTAATAACTACATTTGTAACAACTTCCTCAAAGCCTTATTTTTCTTACCCAATCCCAAAATATTTTTTCTGTATGCAAACGATTTACTAATAACTACATTTGTAACAACTTCCTCAAAGCCTTATTTTTCTTACCCAATCCCAAAATATTTTTTCTGTATGCAAACGACCTACTTACAAAAAAGTTGTTCTGGAGTAAAATAAAATAATAAGCAATCGCAGTAAGTACCCTGCAGGAAATGTCACTAGTGAATCTGTACTGATTCACTATTGACACAGTCACCAGTACTTGTGACTTATTATATCCCAGATAATGTTATTTACTGTAGACATTTAACATGTGCGTGTCATTGGAAATCTACTACTGCCATTGATACTACTGACTAGGTAGATCCTTTGGAAACATATGTAGACATTGGAACCAGAGAATCACTAGTTCATTTAAGTAAATGTAGTCTACACTTTTAGTACGAATACGAAATCATAACAATCTTGTTTTATTATTTCTGTAACTTTTATAGGAATTGTACTTCTCAGTTGTTATTGATAAAAAAATTTTCGTATTAAGCCAAATATAGTGGCAAATGTAGTGCAGTGTAGACACTTCGTTGACACTGTCACCAAAAAAGTCGACAAAACTGGTGACTTGGAGACACTTGCACCCAGGTTTCCTTCAGGGTAGTGTTAAGTAAGTAGGGTTAAAAGAAATTTCTGATTTTTATATACTTACATCAGTGATGGGATTTATTAAGCAATCGTTCCTTTATTTTTGTTCGCAAAAACTAATATCAAAAAATAACTTTTATTTTTGCTCAATAAAATAAAAACCAAAAAAAATAACTGTTATTTTTGGTCGAAATATGTAAAATCAAAATTTTAATTAGCAATAAATATTGTTATAGACTAGTTCATAAAGACAAATTTGGTATAGTTGAATCAGTTTTCCGACGTTTACTTCTATATGCCTATTTTGTTTTTAAATTTCAAAATAACTCTTATTTTCGGTCGCTGGTTTTCGCGATATAGCGATATGCAATCGATAAAAATTATTTAAAGAAATGTTTGCAGAAAATAAAAACAAATACACACAAAATCAAAAAGTTATACATAAAAACTTGGTTCAAAATTAATAAAAATTTTCCCGTGAAATAAATCGTACATAAGTTTCAAAAGAAATCTTTGACCACTTGTGACAGGGTCGCATTTTAATTTTACTCAATATTTATAACAATTTCGTATTAATTGAGCAATAACTAAATTGCAATTTTATATGGATAATTGAGCTCAATAATGTCATTTATTGCGTAGAACTCAATTAAGGTACATATCTGAACACGTTATTAGGCTTGTTAGGATGATATTATTTTTAGCTTTAGGAATAATTACGACCCTCAAAACTCCAACTTGACTAAAAAGGCGCCTTAACGTAAAGAATTTTATTAATGAAATTTAGTTTTAATGTACTTAAATCCCAATTCTTGCTATTGATAAACAGAACATTTATTGTTCGTGGGATAAGCTTTTCCTATGCGCATTTCACTGGTTGCTTAGGCCAGATCATCAGAAAACTTCATCTAATGATTTTAGAAAAGCTAAAGATATTACTCAAATAAAACTATTAAGCCAATAGGAATTATAAACACTTAACAGTCGTACCCGTAATAATATCAAAGCTTGAACAAAACACCAACAACAAAGAGTGAGTTTATCTTTTCTTACCCCGGGTCTTCACGTAGCAATATTTATTGCGGCAAACGTCAAATTTCATTGCTCCATAAAATTTGCTACGTATAGACCGCATATTGCCATGAGTGGCAATCCATTGCGCAATGATTGCTCTTCTTATTGCTTGAGCAATTATTGCTTAGCAATATGCTGTCAAATCAGCTGTAATTTATCTGACATTTCATTTCTCTGTACGGTTGTTTTTTGTTTGTGTGTTTATTTATTAAAAAAGCAATCAATAAATATATTATTATATATTATATTTTTTAATAAACGTCAAGATCAACAAAAGCAAACGACGAATTTATTTTTTTTTTGTATATTTTTATTTTTTCAATAGAACAATTCAACTTTTTTTTAACGCAAAAAAGCAAAAAAGTAATACAAAACACAGCTACGACAATTACAAATTATTATTTTATTAATTTAAAAAAGAAAATTTCCCAACCACTCCAAAACACAACATAAAACATTTGTTATAAATATGTTCAGCCACAAAACTTTATACGACTACTCGCGGTGAAAATTGCAAATTTATGGCAAAGCAATTTCAAGTCTTCTCCAGCAATAAATTCAGCAATTATTGCTCCATTGTTCTGTCATTGTTCTGCCGACGTTTTTGCTTGTACTTAGCAATAAATATTGCAACGTGGAGACCCAGCGTTAGAATTCCGATTGCAATTGGTTGATTTTTTGTCAACGCTAATTGTAGTTGTAAGGGGAAAACAAATCGAAAACACGAAAATAAAAACAAATTACTTTATTTCATTGTTGCCAGTTCAGTTTTTTGCACTGCCACTTGCATATTTGTTATCAAAGGTTTTCTTGGCAGTTAAAAAATTTCATTAATTAGATTTTCGTTAAATGTGCTAAATTCCCAATTCTTACTTTTGATAAACTGAAATTTTAACTAGGAAGGCATTTAAGGATGTAGAATTTTATTCAATCAAAACATAAAAACAAATTCAAAAAGTGAAATATATTGTTTTTTTATGAAACTCCTTGTTTGTTTTTGTTTTTATTGTTGTCATCGGCATGTTTTCTCGTTATTGTAAATGCTAATGAAATGATGTCTCTCAAAAGTGCTGGCTCAGACACGTCAGATTTAGCTGAACAGGTTTTATTTAATATCTTTTGAACCTGTGTGTACGTTCATACACAATCAGTTTATGTCGTCAAATTTCTTGTTCTTTACATAAACTTACAACTCATAAAGCATATTACGAAAACAAAAATAAAAGCTGACTGATACAGTCAAGTCTGTGCCCCTTTCGATTCTCTTTTCCCTCTCTCTCCTAAAAACTCAACAATGGACAAGTGATGTGTGTGAACCTGCATTAATTTCAACAATATCCGCAATACTCAATCAAAGTTGTATCTTTAACGGTGTTTTCTTATCTAAATAAATATTAGTTTAAGCGTCCATTGTTGGCAGATTGTCTGTCCGTCTGTCAATTTCGCTTGTATGTGTATTTTTAAGGCCTCTTACCCATACATCGTGCTCTCTTTTCAGTTATCAGTTATTTGCTTATAATTCTTGTACCCTTCACCCCTATAGATGTGGTGAAAATTCTGTAATTTAAGTACACGGAAACAATTATTTACTAAATATGGCTTGGCCCAAGAAAATTTTGAATGATTCTCGTCCACGCCAAAAATTACTTATTCCACATGTATGTGTGTCTTGGTTTAAGCAAAATGTTTCTTTATTTAAGAAAACTTTACTAAATAAGAAAAAAATAAGTTGAAATCAAGAAATTTTTGGCTTGGACGAGAATCAAGCTAAATTTAGTATGTAATTCTTTCCGTATTAAGTATGTATGTAACCAGCGGGAAAAAGAAGGAGTACAGAGCCCTTTTAGAAGGCATCCTTCTTTTGGATATTCAAGGACTGCTCGCTCCATTCCATACTCATATCTTTTTTACACACGTTGTCATTGTGCAGTAGGCCTTCCGCTCTTGCTTCTCTAGCAGGTACATAAGAATGGTAACGGGATCAAAAAAAAATAATTATTTTGCTTGTGCTAAAAAACAATACAAAAAATTTGACTCCTTCTCTATTCCCTTCTCATAGAAGCGAGTGTGGATGGTGTATCTTATATTTTATACCAATGAGCCGAGCCCTTCTATGGGGCATTCTTAAACAGTTAGATAAGAATAGTAATTGAATCAAAAAAATTAGTTTTCCCGGTATGTATGTATGTAACGTACATATTGGTCGAAGACACCAAAACTTTATTTCGATATCAACAATTTTTGTGGACTTTTTTGTGAAATGAGTAATCAGCCTGCTTATAAGATTCGAACATAGCAAAAAAACAAAAAAAAATGTAATATTAAAGATTATTGTTTATTTAGAAGTGTACAGTAAAATTTAGGTGATTTTTGTACAAACAGTGATTATGATGTTTTTCTTGTAACGTGACAACATCAACTATTTAAGTTCTTGTGCCTGTTGTTTATCTTCTTATTGTCAATAGTTAATCAAAGTTTGTTAAGGCTTTAACACCTGTGTCAGTTAAAAAGAACGTACATAAAAGTTTTTCTTCAAAATAAACGAGCGTCGTGTCTTCGCACAGTGTTTTGTTCCCATATAACGAATAAACATAAATAGCAGAAGTGTTCGTACATTAATAAAATTTGGTACCCATATTTTTTTAATTTAATATATTTTCTAAACCTATACAAGGGAATTGAAGCTGCAATTGTGAATATGTTGGTATGTGACTTAAATAAATTACAAAATATAACGAAAAATCTTTTAAATCAGTTTCAATGTGTTCCCCACATCCAAAAACATATTTTAATTATTTTCCAACGTTTTCTTCTTTTATACACAAAAAAAATGGCTTAACAAAATGGGATGTAAAACACACAATCATTTTTTGAAAAAATTGTTGGGTCTATAACTTTAAAATTGATTATCAAGAGATGCCGTTTCTTTACACTTGTTGAATGTCATTAACTCATTCATGCTCTTGTATGTATAGAACAGCGATAGGCAACCTATACTATTACATTTTGCGATTGTATGCGTTGTAGGAATTCTACATATGTAGCAGCGCATAGAGAAAGGGACCAGTAAGGTAAAGGGAACAGTAAAAACCAACTACACAAAACAAGAGGTAGTGACGACCTACGCACGTTGTCAAGGTTGACCAACACGTTCCTGACGTCATAAGATGTGTCGCTTTCAAATGAGACCAATACCAACACGCTCAGTGATGGTAAACCAAAGATACACGTATTTAAATCTTTAAAATGGCTCTCCTGAACAAACCCCTTATGTCCCTTTCTATTTTGCGCGTCACATATGTTGTTGTTAATGTTAGTTAACCCTGCAGGAGGTTAAGAGTTAATTGTCAAAATTCCACTAGTACAATTACTAGAACAAGAGGTACTATTGCTAACGGGGTAAGAGTTTTGATATAAAAATTCTAGTGCTTATGAGTACCAGTACTTGATGTAGTACAAGGATACAATTTGTAGACTTTAGACAAAACTTAAAATCGAGTGCATATTTTGATACTTCTTCTTAAATTTGATTTTATAACATTTATTTATGCCATTTTTTTTTTTTTTTTTTTTTTGAAATAATGGTTAGACCCCTTTCAGACTCGGCAAGTTAGTTGCGCAAGTTACTTGCCGACAACAACAAGGTATGTATAACATTTTTTTTTCTTTACCGCTACCTTAGACCCCTTTCAGACTCGGCAAGCTAGTTGCGCAAGTTACTTGCCGACAACAACAAAGTCTGTTCAAAATTTATTTTCTTTACCCCGACCTTACCGCTAACGTCTACAAGCCAAGAGTTGCGCAAGAGACTTGCGCAAGTAACTTGCCGAGTGTGAAAGGGGTCTTACCGCTAACGTCTACAAACTAAGAGTTGCGCAAGAGACTTGCGCAAGTAACTTGCCTAGTGTGAAAGGGGTCTTACATGCAAAAAGCTAAATTTTTGTATACAAAAGAACTAGTAACAAACTGGTTCTTAAGCACCGAATGAGGTCCAAGTGTACTAACTAGTATTGGTATTGGTATTTGTACTAGTGATTTTCCAAGCACACTTAATGCTAAGTTCACATTTGAGAACTAGTATTGGATATTTTTGTACTAATTTGGTACAAGTTAGATACTTGTTCAATCTCCGGCAGTGAAGTTCTCTTTAATGTGTGTGCAATTATAACAATAAAATTGTGCAAAACAAACTATGAAAAAAAATTGTTTGTCTTTTACTTCAGCTTTGCTTTCAACTTGCAAATATTTGCCATTTTAGAGGGCAAACAACTGTTAACTCAGTATTTAAACAAATTGGTGTAAGTTACGTTTTTTTAGTTTCGAGTGCCACTCTGAGAGTAGAATAACAAAGTGAGCATTTTAATCGCATTCAACTTCTCAAAGTTTGTTGTAGACACTACAACAACACCACACAAGTAGTTAAAAAACGGTTTAATTGTTGTGTGTAGAAACAACAGAACAAAAGGAAAACACATTATTTTCATGTTTAAAATGTAAAGTTGAGAACTCTTACTTCTCATTTAGTATATATTTTCAGTTAATATGTACATTTAGTTTTTAAAGTTAATTAAATTAAAAATCATCGGAAAGTTTGCTGGTGTTTTACAATTTAAATTCTGTATGGTGTTAAACGGGTTAGTAAATTAATCATAATTAAATTCTCTTTCTAATTTCACTTTTGGTTTATTTCAAGTACGAATTCGGGATTGAATCAACTTTACAATTCCTAAATCAAGCGCATTTTGAGATTAATTCAATCTTAGTTTTACTCAAATCAATCTCATTTTTGGATTATTTCAAGTATGAATTCGGGATTGAATATAAATAAGTTAAGTATATCGCGATTGAAAATCCGTACTTGAATCAATCTTTCTGTACTTGATTCAAGAAAATCCGTACTCACCGTGCTGTTAATACTGCTTCGAATGGATTTGAGTACGGATGGATTTCTTTTTTGAGTGTAGAATTGTATTATTGTATATTTGCGCATACATTGAAAATTCGAAATTTTGAGTGTCGAAACTGCTCCAGCTTTCCCCAATTTATAACATACATCTTTTTTCACGCCCCCTTGTGTTGACATAATGCATTCCAAATAGCAAAAGTTATCCACGTTTGTCATGTATGTAGTTTTTAATACACATTGCCTTTGTCTTTTGGATGTTTATTTCCAATTTTTATATTCATTAGTCCTCATCCATATTATGAAATATTTGCTGCAAAAACTTTCTCCAATTCTCTTTTGAAACTGCATTCGTCTCCATAGAATAAAAATTTTGTTTTACAGCATTGAGTCATTTTCTATGCCTTCTCTCTTTCTATCAATAACAAACTTAGAAAAACTGCTTATACATGAAATAAGTTACACTTTTTCATTCGTCTTTCCCTTCGTCTTTCATAATATGGATTGGGACTGAGAAATATTTCAATTTATAAAATGTTTACCAAACCAATTTTTAATTGGGGTATTCACAAGGTGTGTTATCATGTTGTATTGTCATAATGTTCTAACATTTTACAATGGTTTAAAAATATTGTTGTTGCTTTGTAAACAAAAAGTGTCTTAAATTAATAAAACTTCACTTGCTATGTTTATTGTGCTGTCGTAATTAATCAGAAGAGACCTGCGCCGAGCAACTGAGCCGAGCGGCTATGATTTTGTAGCCGTCGCCGTTGATGGTATAGTTTTATTCGGCTAACATCCGAATTTAACCTGCGGCTAGCATTTTTTGCAACAAAACACTTGCGGCGTCAAATTAGATCGGCCTAGGACTCTGATGTTTGGTAAGCAAACAAAATAAAATATTTGTGGTTTGCGTCTGAAAAATGGAAAATAGTCAGGAAAGATCTAATTTAATTTATTAGAATTAATAAACATTTTGATTTTAGGTAAATATTTATTTTTTTTTTTGTATTTGTCTTAAATCAGCTGACTTAAATTCAAAATAGCACACTAAATTATGAGGGGTTGTTCACAACAGTCGTATTTTTTCATGTTATTATTTTAAGACATATGATTTTATGACACCTTGTGAATCCCCCAAATATGTAATATGATGTAGTTTTTACAGATTTATTAAAAGGTATTTTTTACAAGTCCTGCGTTTGTATTTTGAGGAAAATGCAACCCTATCATGATAAATTGTTATTGTTTTTTGAAAATTTTCGAACAATAATTGCAACAGAGAAGCATTTCTCAAAAATACTTAAGACTTGTGTGATAGTGTAAAGTACCCTTAAAAAACACACTGTGCGACGGATGGATGGTAGGCCTTGTTAGCAAGCACCATCAAATCCCAGTCAAGTTGATTCAATAATCTTTTTTAACAATACCTGGCGTTAAAGCAGATTTTGGTTTGACTTTTTTTCTTTTCTTTATTACTTTTGTTTGAGAAATTAATTTAAAGTATTAATGTAGTGAAAATTGGATAAATGTTATATTTTTATCATCGAGTTGTTGACTTTATTTCGACAGTAAAAATGTATAAATAAATGACTGGACTGGTGGTTAAATAAAAATAAACTTATTTAAGGTTATTGATCGTTATCGAAATTTAAATAATTTAAACTTTTCACAAATATTTCGGTACATTTTAATGTAAAGAATTTCATTGTGATAGTAAAAAAATCCTAAAAAAAAAAGAAACAACAAATAACAGATATTTAAAAAAAAAATGTATTGGAAATATAAAAAGTTCCCTTTTTGTGTGAATATTAAAATGTTACAAACAATTGTGATTTTTTTTTAAGAATTTTACTTTTTTGATTTCTGATCAGGATTGATTGATTGCTTTTATTCGTAAATGTAAAAAAGCAAAAAAAATAACGAAAAACAACCAAAATACAATAAATACTTTTCAATATACATACGAGGGCGGTGCCAAAGTGAGCCCACCTGACATAGAGATATCGGCAGTAGCTTTCAGAAAAATTTATTTGATAGAAATTGGCAACCTAATGGAACATATGTTTTAAGTTTCAAGGCACCACGTCGCACTGTGGCTGAAAATTTGATTTCATCGGCCAAAAGTCACATTTTTTGTTGTCGTCGTTTTTAAAAATTTTAATTCTGCTCGATAGCAAAGGTTTTGAAAAAACTGGATTAAAATATTGGTAATTGTGGGTGTGGCACGCTGCTGGAAACAAATATTTTATATTGTTTTAAATTTTTGTTAATTGGATAAGTAGGGTAAAATTAAAAAAATGTTTAGATACTTGAAATTTTCTACTTAACGACAAATTTTTGTTTTTGTCGTTGAAAAGTTACAGAATTACCCTACAGAACTAAATTATGATTTCTCGCAAACTGTTTTCTATAATGTGTCGAAATTTTTTTTACCTGTTGTGTTATTAAATGTTTTCCCAGCTTCTATAATTTAGTTAAATCCGAATTTCAGAGGAACAGAACTTGTTAGGGTCAAAAGTGGTTAAAGAGATTTAAGCACCATCAGAAAGCTAAAAGTGTCCTCTTTAACCCCATATATACTTTTGAAAAGAAATTACTCGCAACATTTGTTTTGCTCTTTTTATTTTACTGAAATATTACACAATGATTTGCGAACGTTGTGTTTTGTAAAATAATTATGCAACTGATGCAATTCTTGAAACAGTCTAAGCCGGGCAGCTTTTGAATTAATGTGAAAGAACATGGGTCCACAGAAGGTGGTAACCTCGTAACTTTAAAACAAATTCGCCAAAAAAATATGTATTTTTGGATTAGTAAAAAATTAGACTTAAGCTGGCCTTAAAAAAATATGCTTAAATGTTTAGGTTATCTCCTTTGCCTTTAGAGATATTCGGATAAAACGGATTTTTTGGGTTGACTTCTTAACGATTTTTCTAGTTTTTTAATCGGGTGGATTATGTTTGATATCAAACTGTTAGCAATAGTGGGTTCAACATTTTTTATATTGGTAAGAAATCAGACTTTAAGCAATGGTATATTATTATAATTATAATAATATATTAAACAATATATTAAACAATTAATAAACGTCTTCTATTTTCTTTGCTATAAATTAACGTATAAAGGGAATACATATGAATACTTATTTTAACTATTTAACCAAAAGATGGCTATGTTCTTTCGCTGATAAAACAATATTTTCTCCCGAAATAAAGAAAAATGTTTATATTTTTCGAGAGAAAACGTTATGAGCATGCTTGAAGAAGCCATTTTTAGTTAATTTGACAATTGTTTCTCCCACATTTTTTTTTTTTTTCAAACAAAAACAATTAATTTAGGTATAAAATTCTAATAATTCAACACACTGATTTTTATAGAATAAGAACAGTAATGTTTTCTTATCTGTTTCTTAATAAGTTTCTTGAAAATCCCGATCAATATCAAGTGTTAAATTGTGATAGCATTGCCGTTTTTGTAAAAAAAGTCAATTTGTTAAAAGTTTTTTTCCGGGATCTGGAATTTAAGGTATTCTGTAATCAAAAATAGGAATGCTTTTTAGTCCACTATTTTCATTTCAGTATTAATTCTATAGTGTAAATGAATAAAAGGTTTTTTAAGGTTTTACATTCTATAGATCTGACACGAATAAATATATCATACTGAACTTTGGCAGTTATGTAAATTCAAAAGTTCTTAAAACAGTGCACTTAAAAACATCCCCTGTTTTAATTAAAAAATAGCATAATTTTCAGTCTCAATCAAAAGCGTTTTCATACTGAATGCTAAAAAAAAAAAAAAAAAAAACATCAAAAGTTCAAATTTCAGAGTTCGGTTCGTGCTTTGTTGTGTTACAGACGTGTATTCTTAACTCCGCATACAATTTGAATTTTTAATTAATCACATTAGATTTTGTTATATAAACAGCGAATGGACGCTTGAAATTAAATGATATATTTTGTTATTTTAATTAGTTAACATAAAGTGAACAATTAATACGAAAAAAATATTAAATAAAGAAAAATAGTAAAAATATATACGTACTAATGTTCATACATGTGTATGTATACATACATATTCTGAGCAAAAACATTTTAGTTTAAAGTTCTTATTTTTTTTGTTGTTGTAAAATACAATAAATAACAAAAATATTAAAAGCACAGTTAAACGGTGAAAAACAAAAACAATTTATTGCATGAATAAAAACAATGAAACAACAATAAGACTGAATGATAGAAATGTTTATGTGACAGTGCATGCTAACGAAGACAATGCTGTAATAAATAAAACAAAAGAAAACAATAGTAACTACCTAACGGCTAAACCAATTTTTAGAACACGATCCCTTTCGCCCTCTCTTTTTACAAAGACGGTTGATGGTGATACGTTAAAAAATATAAACCTCACACTTGCAAGTGTTGCCACAACGGCAAAAACAATCTTATTAACAAATGGTACCATGAACTCTAACACAGATGCAATGCAAACATCTCAAGTAAAAAGTGGTCAAAAGCCTCAAGTACAAGTTGGTATGGACAGGTACATAACAGTGCTTAAACGGGGTCGCAGCCCTACCTCTGCAGCAGTTGCTTCGGCTTCAAAAGTACCATCTTTTGATAAAATAAACTCTCAAAATCGTTTTGCAATTCTGGAGGATGAATCCTCGGAAGCACCAAACGTTATAAAATCTTCTAAGCCACCCCCGATATATCTAAGGGAGCAAAACTCAAGTGAGTTAATAAAGAGCGTGATCTCGGTAATAGGTGAAAATTCGTTTTACGTAGCTGCAATCAAGCGTGGAAATATAAATGAGACAAAAATACAGGTTAATAATTATGTTGTATTATTTTTATTTAAATAAAACACAACTTTATATTTTATTTATAATTTTTAGTTTAATTTTATTTATTATTAGTTTTTTTCTTAAAAGTTTATTTGATCCTTTTACGAAAGTATTTATTCTTATATATAATAAGTGTCCTTATTTTTAAGGATTCTTAACTAAGTACATTGATTTCTTATTTTTAATAGCTGTGTTCGCTTTCAAATCTTATTTTTTACTGAACTCTGAACAAATTCATTGATCCTTTTTTAAGTAAGAATTATATTTACAAATATTATAAAAAACAATATGTAAGTAAGTATGTTTATATGTATATCGCTTGTGCACAATCATAATCGGTAAAATGCATATTTTCTTATTCTTTCTTCCGCACCATGCGTAAGTAAGCTAAAAAAATAGGGTAGCTTTATATATTGGATATTGACGTTCTATTTTATTAATTATTCTTCATGCCCAAAATTAACTGTCTTGCATTTGGTAAGAAAATGAATAATAACAACAAGCTTGTGCATGTCGAATCATGTCCATAGTCGTATAATGCATATGTAGATGCGTATGTTCATACATGCGTGTACACATATATGTAGATGCGTATGAACATACGCATGTATGTTTAAAACGTAAGCTATTAATATTTTCTGCATTCCCAATCAAGAGAGATAGCAACGATAAAACATAATAAATAAATAATTAATATTGCGTAATTAATATTTTAATAGTTGTATATAAAAAAAAAACACTTAGTAACAAAATAAATATAAATGTATGTTTGAGTTTGCATGTATGTAGGTAAATGTTTTAATTATACTTATTGATGGGATTGAATAAAAGTATAATTGTACAAATATGTTAATATATGTACATTTGTACATATAACTCCCCCATCGTTAAATTGAAGCCCCGCAATAATTTCGCTTTGCGTATTTTAAATATTTTGGTTATTAAAACATATGTTCCTTATACATACTTTTATACAACATAACACCAATTAATTAATCAAAATATTTTCCTTATTTTTTACAAAGAAACTTTTTTTTATAAGAAAAAATTAATAAATTTCGTTTAGGTTTTAATATTTTTATTTTCATTACATTGTAAAAAAAATTATTTAGTGCAAATCGGTTGTTTTTGTATATATAAATTAATAAAAAATAGTTTTATAAGTTACACATTTGTATTTAATTTTTTTCTTTTTATATGTGATTTATAATACAAGTGTCCCGTTTGACTTACAACATGATCATTATCAAACATATCTACTTGAACTTTTCTAAATTTTGCGTGATTTTTACCACCTCTATTACTTTTTAAATACACTTGACCAGTTTGAATTTGGCATTCTTCGCGAGAGCGATTCAAATTCGATATTGACTTTTCCTTTAATTTAATAATTCTGGCTTTAATTCTTTGGTAATCCTCTGTTCCTATTGAACCGTTTTGAAAGTCAATAGGTTTGCAGCCCGTGGTTGAATGGATCGTATTATTATAAAAAGTAATCACCTTATAAATCTTTTCCTCAACACTATCAATATCTCTATCAGGGTCATGTCTGAGCAAACGAATATGCTCATTTAAGGTATTATGGAGCCGTTCCACGTCGGAATTTGAGGTGTGGTTATTGTTCGAAGCAAAATGAATTTCAATATTCTCCTGCCTTAGGAATTCTGTCAATGGCAGCGCCTTAAAACCTAACTCATTGTCAGTAATGATTTTCCCTATGCTGCCAACAATACTGAGATACTGAATTAGGGCTCTCTTAAACTCCACCCATGACCTATTCTGAATTTTAATTGCCTGAGCAAATTTAGAGAACTTGTCTATTATGGTCAAGAACAAAGTTTTTTGTAAGCAATAAAAAACATCTACATGTATTATTTGTCTGGGACTATCAGGAGTTTCAGTTATTTTAAAATTCTGTCTGATCGGTTTGCGGTCGTATTTTTCCACATTGCAGATCTCACAATTGTTAATGTATTGCTGTATACGTTGCTTAAGTCTGGGATGATATATTTTTATTTTAAGTTGCTGGTAGTTTTCATTAATACCGCGGTGGTTATTTCTTTTGTGCTCCCGTTCAATAAGTTCGCAAAGGTAGTCTTCATCTATAATATCTTCAATACAAGCATTACACTTTGCTATCTTCAAGGTTGAATTTACTGAAAAATATTTCATAATTGTCTCTTCAAAAAGTGCGTAGACTGAATTATCTTCGACAAGAATAGCATTAACTCTAGAAGGATGAAAATAATCCCTTATAATTGTTATCATATCAGCTTCACTGAAACTACTTGCACTTATTATTTTCCTATTATTTTTAAAAATGTTTTTGTTAACAACTTTCAAAGAAGAATTTGATTTTTCTAATACAATCTGATTTTTATAAACATTAAGTGGAGATCTGCTAAAAGATATTATATGTGGTTGAGTTTCTTGAATCAAATTTATATGGGCGTCTATTCTAGACAATGCATCTGCATTTCCATTGTCAATACCTCGCTTATACATAATCTCATAATCATATTCTTCCAGCTTTAGTCTCCACCTTATTAATTTGGAATTTGGTTCCCTAATGGAAACAAGCCATTGTAATGGTTGGTGGTCTGTCTGAATAACAAATTTTCTACCGAATAAATATGGACGGAAGTATGTTACAGCCCATATAACTGCCAACAACTCTTTTTCAACAGTGCTATAGTTAATTTCGTGTTGGTTCAGTGTTCTACTGGCGTAACAAACCGGATGATTATCCTGCGATAATACCGCACCTAGCGCGAAATTGCTTGCGTCAGTATTTAAAACGAATTTCTTATTAAAATCGGGATAAACCAAAATTGGATCACTGGTGAGAAGCATTTTTAAGGTTCTGAAACTCTCGAGGTACTGGGAATCATTTACGTCAACTTTAGCGTTCTTCTTCAAATAATTCGTCATCGGTTTCGCGATTTTTGAGTAGTCCCTTATAAATTTCCGGTAATATCCACTTAGACCTAAAAATTGTTTTATTTGCCTCTGCGTCCTAGGTAATGGATAATTAACAATACAGTCGACTTTCTTCGGATTGGGTTTTATACCCCGTTGTGTAATGACATGCCCCAAAAATTCAGTTTCCCTCTTTAAAAACTCACATTTGTCCATTTCGATCTTCAAATTTGCTTCCCTAAGTTTGTCAAATACAAGTTTTAATGAGTTCATATGCTCCTGAAGGGAGGTAGAATAAACGATTATATCGTCCAAATATACTAAACAAACCTTATTTACTAAGTCACCCAAGATGCCATTCATAAGTCTCTGGAAAGTGGCTGGTGCGGTCTTCAGACCGAATGGCATTCTAAGAAACTCATAGTGGCCCCCTTCGACCGAAAAAGCAGTTTTATGTATGTCCCTGTCATCAATTTCCACTTGATGAAATCCTTTAGCAAGGTCTAGGGTAGTGAAGTACATACACCTCCCTAGCTTGTCCAAGATTTCGTCGATATTTGGAATTGGAAAACGATCATCTACAGTTTTTTCATTCAGTTTTCTGTAGTCAACAACTAGTCGCCACTTATTACATCCACTTGCGTCATCCTTTTTTGGAACTATCCAAATAGGGGCAGAATAAGCAGATTTTGAAGGTCTTATAATTCCATTAGATAGCATCTCCTGAATTTGCTTTCTAACTTCATCCTTATGCACATAAGGGTATCTATAAGTTTTCGAAAATACGGGTATTTCATCCCTTGTTACAATTTTGTGCTTAATTGCATTCGTAAACGATAACCTAGCATCTGTTTTATAAAATAGCTCCTTATAATCATTTAAAATAGTCATTAAATTAAGTTTTTCTTCCTCATTTAGATGATCTAATCTTACCTTATGTAATACAGAATCCTGGCTATTACAATCATGCAAATCGTCTACCAAATGGTAATTATCGCAGGTAACAGGCCACGAATCACCTTCAGAAAGATATATTATCGTTGGACAGTGAGTCAAAGTTTCTACCTCTACTTTAAAATTTTCCGCATTATAAATCCCTTCCGTTATAATTATTTCCCCAAAATCATTGCGCTGTTCTGTGATGTGAATCAATCCACATTCAACACTAGTGATAAATTTAACTCTCTGAAAATTTGGAACAAGCAATGGTATGATTCTATTATTTATTCTTAGCTCGTTTTTGTAATAATCCACAACAGCCTTATATTTACGAAGTACGTCGTTCCCAATTATTCCATCGAAATTGTCGTGAAACTTGCATTCAATTAAAAACATTTCATCATTATCATTCCCTAATTCACAAAATAAAGGTATCCGGTAAATTGTGTTCGTCAAAACTTCATTTTGAAGAGTTTTTAGGGTTAAAGTTTTCGAATCGATCTTCCATTTTGGATTGCATAAGCCTGGGTTTACAATGGAGTGCGTAGCTCCAGTATCTATTATAAATTTTAAATTTCCCTTTAAAACTATATACGGTAGTTTTCCGTAGAGGCTAGAAAAGGAAAATTTTCTGACGTGATATTTTTATTTACAATATTTGAAGGGCAGGGAAGTTGTGGTTGTCCAGAAAAAGGTATTTGATTTGGATTGTATGGGTTCTTTCGACAATTCATAAAAGAATTTTGAACCATATTACTGTTTTCTGACTCCGAACAAGGTGAAGTACAACACAGGTATCGATTGGAAAAATGGGGAAAACTATTTGCGAAACTTGATCTTGGACAGATCTGTTGTGATGAAAAATTTCCTAAGTCATTTGGTTCACGAATCATATTTATGTCCATTGGTTCTGAAATTTGAGGCTTAGGAAATTGGTTTCGATTCTGGTTTGAAAAATTGTTTGTGTTATTTCGATTACCGTTGATTTGATCACAAACATTACTAAATTGGTTGTTATATCGCTGAAACCCGTTGTTATTATAAAATTTATTTAAGTTGTTAGGATTATTACTGCCATTGATATAAGCCCTTTCATTTGCATTTGAATAGGCATTTCGAGCACCGTTATAATTCCTGTTACCATGTACATCCCTATTTCCGTTACTACTATCTGTACGAAAACGGTTCAAACCGTTGTTATTTTTGTTAACATAAGCATCCCTATTCCCGTTACTACTTTCCGTACGAGAACGGTTCATATTTACACTATTGAAATTGCCACCTCTGGAATTTCCCCCATAATCGGCATATCCTGCAGTAAAAAGAATGTCCATTGCCTCCTCCAGAGTTTGCGGATTCCTACAAGCTAACACGGTTCTCATTGGTTCGGGTATTTTCGCCCTAAAAATATTGAGAGCCGTCCTCATATTGTTGGAAGCAATTCTTTCACTATCCTCATTTACACCCATGTCCGAAACAGTTCTATTGTTTAAGCTTCTGAGCCTGTCTTTGATTTCGTTATAAAAATCAATTGCATTAGTTTTAAAAACCACCGATCGGAGTTTGTCATAAAGCTCCTCTGCACATTGACGTTCTCCGAAATAGTTCGTTAAAACCGTTTTGACTTCAGACCACGTTTTTGCCTGAAAATTAATTTCAATGGCCTCTTTTGCCTTACCCTCAAATTTACTTTTTATAAGGTCAATAAATAAACCCTGGGAGAGCTCATCATAACGGCCAAAAAGAGGATTAACTCTATCTACAAGAGAAATAAATGTATATAAATCTTTCCTGTTTCCAGAAAAAATTGGCAATTTTCCTAAAAAATCAAGTGGATTTAAAGCAATAGCGGTGGGAATGCCCTCATGAGCCATAATTGATAAAAAGTGTTTAAGAAATAGTTAAGACAAAAAAAAAGCAAGGATTTGTTGCTTAGAAATAAATATGGCAAAAACAATTCTAGCAGATGTAGCTTAATTAATATCTAATTTTTATTTTAAATGTTTAAACGTAATATAAAAGACAATATCAATAATTTTTATATAAATACAAAAAATGCCACGTTTGCTGCTTCCTTGTTTGACAAAAGTTACTTCGTGATCGTCTTCTTTTCACATAAGCACACTGTTTTGCTTTTATTTTGTAGTTTTGTAAATTTATTTTCAGCTCGCATTCAGCATATATTTTGTTTTAAGTTTGCAGCAAAACTTATTTAAAGTTCTCCTTTTTTTAATTTAGTTTTTTATTTGCAATATTTTTCATTCTTTGTTTCGTAGTCTCAGTTTTTGATATTATTTCTAATCCTTTTTTTGTTATTTACTTGTAAAGTTTGCGTTTTTTTTTTTTAATGAGAAAAACACACAAAAAAAAATTTATATAATTTTTTAAAATTTTTTTTCAATTGTTTGTCTTATTTAGTTTTAAAGAGAAAAAAAAATGTTTTTGAACACACGTTGGTATTAATAAAAAATTTTAATTAAAACTTCTCGGGTTTTTTGATTTTATTCTGGAATACCCACTAGCGATATTAAGACATCGAGTATCCTTTATTTAAATTAATAATTTTCACTTATTACAGAAAGTCACAAGGATACCTGGGCATCCTACCGACTGCGCCAATTATGTTGTATTATTTTTATTTAAATAAAACACAACTTTATATTTTATTTATAATTTTTAGTTTAATTTTATTTATTATTAGTTTTTTTCTTAAAAGTTTATTTGATCCTTTTACGAAAGTATTTATTCTTATATATAATAAGTGTCCTTATTTTTAAGGATTCTTAACTAAGTACATTGATTTCTTATTTTTAATAGCTGTGTTCGCTTTCAAATCTTATTTTTTACTGAACTCTGAACAAATTCATTGATCCTTTTTTAAGTAAGAATTATATTTACAAATATTATAAAAAACAATATGTAAGTAAGTATGTTTATATGTATATCGCTTGTGCACAATCATAATCGGTAAAATGCATATTTTCTTATTCTTTCTTCCGCACCATGCGTAAGTAAGCTAAAAAAATAGGGTAGCTTTATATATTGGATATTGACGTTCTATTTTATTAATTATTCTTCATGCCCAAAATTAACTGTCTTGCATTTGGTAAGAAAATGAATAATAACAACAAGCTTGTGCATGTCGAATCATGTCCATAGTCGTATAATGCATATGTAGATGCGTATGTTCATACATGCGTGTACACATATATGTAGATGCGTATGAACATACGCATGTATGTTTAAAACGTAAGCTATTAATATTTTCTGCATTCCCAATCAAGAGAGATAGCAACGATAAAACATAATAAATAAATAATTAATATTGCGTAATTAATATTTTAATAGTTGTATATAAAAAAAAAACACTTAGTAACAAAATAAATATAAATGTATGTTTGAGTTTGCATGTATGTAGGTAAATGTTTTAATTATACTTATTGATGGGATTGAATAAAAGTATAATTGTACAAATATGTTAATATATGTACATTTGTACATATAACTGTTAATCATGAGAATGATTTTCGTAAATTAACTAACAAATTCGAAGCCCTTAAAAAAAGCTTTTACACATACCAACTAAAGAGCAGCAAAGGTCTTCAGGTAGTGATCAAGGGCATAGACTCATGCGTGGACCCAGATGAAATTAAAACTTTTTTGGAAGAGAAGGGTTTTAAAATAAAAAACGTTACAAATATTAAAAACAGGGAAAAAAATCCCCAACCATTATTTCGGGTAGAATTAGAACCTGGCGACATTAAGCTTAAAAAAAATGAAACGCATCCTATTTATAATTTAAAATATATTCTCTACAGAAGAATAACTATAGAGGAGCCGCACAAAAGAAATGGTCCCGTTCAATGTCTTAATTGCCAAGAATTTGGCCATACATATTGCTATTTACCCCCTGTTTGCGTCGTATGTGGAGAATTACATTGTACAGTCCAGTGCGATAAGTCTAAAAATGACCCCAATGTAAAAAAATGTAGCAACTGTGGCGGAAATCACACTGCCAATTATAGAGGATGCCCTGTATATACTATCGTCAAGCAGTCGGCTGGACCGAAAACTAATCCCCCACAAATGCAGGTACCAAATCAAGTAAACACTAATGGCATTCAAGCTCCGCAGCCTAGTAATAACAGAACCTCGTATGCTAACGTCCTTAAATCAAACCATGTGCCAATGCAAGGCGCTTCGCCAAGTAATGATGAAACTCCAGTTTCTAATTTAAGTCGTCTTGAAAAAACCATGGAAACATTAGTGCAAACAGTTAATAATTTTACGAACACAATGGGTAATATGATGCAGGAAATTCTAAGAATGCAATCGATGTTATTGCAAGCTGTACTTAACAAGCCATGAACTGTTTAAAAATCTGTTTTTGGAACGCAAACGGCATCCGCCAACATAAAAATGAATTAGAATACTTTCTAAAAAATAAACAAATTGATGTCATGATGGTTTCTGAAACTCATTTGACCTCAAGAAATACGTTTAAAATCAATGGTTATACACTATATGATACCAAGGACCCTCGAGATAGAGCTTGTGGAGGTTCAGCCATTTTAATTAAAACCCGAGTCAAACACTACCTAATGTTTGATCACCGCGAAGATTATCTCCAAGCAACGAACATTTGCGTTGAGGAATTAAATAGAAACCTAGTAATTTCATCGTTATACTCACCGCCTAGATTTTCAATATCAGAAAGCCAATACTGTAAATATTTTAAATCATTAGGACCCTGTTTCCTAGCTGCTGGCGATTATAACGCTAAACATACCTTCTGGGGGTCACGACTTATAACACCAAAGGGTCGTGTCTTATTTAACACAATTTCTAAAATGGATTTAAATGTGGTAGCGAGCGGACAACCAACATATTGGCCTACTGATCATCAAAAAATTCCAGATGTTATCGATTTCGGCGTGGTTAAAAACATCCCCATAGAAACGATCCATGTTGAAGCTTCCTTAGAATTATCTTCTGACCATACACCTACAATTGTTACTATAATGAACCCCAATAGAATTGTATCTCCGACTGGTCACTTAGCGACGACAGCTACGCAAATTAACTGGTTAAAATATAGAAAATACCTCAGCACCCATTGCACAGAAAATATTCCGCTTAGTACACCGGAGTATGTAGATCGCTCTATTGCCAATTTTGACAGTTTTCTGAAACTAGCTGTTCAACATTCCAGTATTGCCCCCAAAAAAACAAAAAATATTAAAATATATTCCACAGATGTCGAGCGTCTCCTGTCTGAAAAAAGGAGGGCTCGAAGAGAGTGGCAATTGCACAGATCCCCGTTACTTAAGAACTTACTAAAAGAGTGTACAAAAAAGCTTAGAAAGTTACTGCAGACTCAGAAAACGGCTTCTCTGGAAAAATATCTTAAGGAACTTGATGCAACCCCACAATCAGACTACTCATTATGGCGTGCAGCTAGAAATCTCAAAAGGCCAGTTGTCTCTAAACCACCATTAAGAGACTTGAATGGTAGTTGGGCAAGAAATGATGTTGAAAAAGGAAATCTGTTTGTTAATCATTTAAAAAACGTATTTACCCCAAACATATCTCACGATATTGCGGCCGAGTTACCACCTGTTGTTGCTAGAGCAGCTGTTCCCCTAAGATTTGAGATAAGAGAAATCGAAAAAGCTATTTGTGATTTAAACCCCAAGAAGGCTCCTGGTTTTGATAAGATCAGCAACAAAATGCTTCTGGAGCTACCAAGCATAGCAAAGAAAATTATTCTTTTAATTTTTAATGCTATTTTACGACTTGAATACTACCCTCAAAAATGGAAGGTCTCATTAGTTACGATGATACCAAAGCCAGGAAAAGATCACTCCAAAGTTGAGTCATATAGGCCTATCAGCTTATTATCTAATATATCAAAGCTGTTTGAGAAGCTCTTAGCGTCCAAATTAACCCCAATTTTAAATGACAATGGGTGTATACCTGACCATCAATTCGGTTTCAGACGGGAACATGGCACAATTGAGCAAACCCATCGGATAGTAAACGCCATAAGAAAAGCCTTTGAAGAAAGAAAATATTGCTCCGCTCTCTTCATCGATGTCTCTCAAGCTTTTGATAAAGTCTGGCATGTAGGTTTGTTACATAAATTAAAGCTGAACCTACCGGTTAACACACACAAGCTGTTAGAAAGCTACTTGGTCGGTCGAAAATTTATTATTAAAGAAGGTGATTTTTTAAGTTCTCCTCAGACAATTGAAGCTGGAGTCCCTCAGGGAAGTATCCTGGGCCCACTTTTTTATCTTATATATACCTCGGACATGCCGACAAACAATTACACCCTAACCTCAACTTTTGCTGATGATACAGCTTTCCTAAGCGTACACGAGAACAGTCGTGAAGCATCTCGATACCTGCAGGATCATATATTTGAACTAGAACTGTGGTTAAAACAATGGAGAATAAAGGTCAATGAGCAAAAATGCGTACATATTACATTTACCTTGCGTCGGGAAACATGCCCCCCTATTAAAATCAATAATCAACTAGTGCCTCAACAATCGCATGTCAAATATCTCGGTATTCATCTAGATCGGCGTTTAACATGGAAATGCCATATAGAAGCAAAATTAACCCAAATGAAACTAAAAGCAATTCAAATTAACTGGCTTATTGGAAGAAATTCTGTTCTTAGTCTCGATTGCAAACTACTACTTTACAACTCTATTTTAAAGCCAATCTGGTGCTACGGTATTCAACTATGGGGCACTGCCTCGGCCTCAAATATCGAAAAAATTCAAAGGCGCCAAAATAAACTTCTTCGAATAATCACAGCTGCCCCTTGGTATGTTAAAAACTCAAATATCCACAAGGATCTCAATGTGTCACTGGTAAGGACTATTATTACGAAGTATGCGGTAAAATATTTAAAAAGGCTAGAGTTGCACCCAAATCCACTAGCTCGAAATATTTTAAATGATAGCGGCCACACGCGCTTAAGGAGAAGAGACACTGCAGCACTTACCCATTAAGATGAGCGATAAACACATATATTAATGTGATACAGAACCCGTGATGAAGAAAATTTTTGTCTTGCACTGGCAGGACATAAAATAAAGAATTAGGATAAGATTTGATTAATTATTGTTAGTTCATATTTAATATATGAAGATTCAATAAATAAATAATGAGAGAAAAAAAAAAAAAAAAAAAGTTCAAATTTGACCTTAAATTTCTCAATAACTGCTGAACCAATTTGAACAAAAGTTCAAATTGTAAATTTATCTCTATCGGTTTAAAAGTTACAGACTTTTGGCCGATGAAAAACTATTTCCAGCCGCTGTGCGTTGTTTAAAATTTCGGTTTTTGCAGCCATCAAAAAAAAAACGATCTCAATGATTTTATCCACCATGAGTAGGCATATTTCAGATTTTCCAGTCATATTAAACTTAATTGGACCAAACATTCAATTAAATATCAAGAATAGTTTCGGTTTTACGCGTACTAAAGTGAATTTTCAGTGAACGTTATTTCTTGTACCTATGGGAAATTATTATCATAGGATTATGAAAGACTAAATTTTACTACACTAACATTAATTGTTACGTTTTAAGGCGTACTTAAGTGGTTTCCGCAAAAGGGTTTTAGGCGGGCCTATGGTAAATTATGAACCGATCTTAATAAACATTTTTATTTATAATAAATATAATACATTATGCATAAAGACCCCGTAGAGTCTCAGATGCATATTAAAAAAAGTTAAACACGGAATGACAAACTTAGAATATCACTAATGGTGGTGAGGGATAAAAAAAGTGCTATATGTACATCGTATATTTTCCATGATAAGAAAGCTGTCCCCAAAATGGGTACCGCTCTTGCTCGCAATAGAACAAAAACGTGAAGCGTCATGAAGATTTTTCAATTTCGTAACCATAGCTGATACAAATTAAAATAGACAGCAGTGGAAGAAAATTTGTATAAATAACAATAAAAGTTTATTAGCAAAAATTATGTATGTGTTTATTTGATGAGGCTTATGAAACGAGTGAAGTGTATTTTATAGAAAACGTATAACAAAAATGTTCTAGTTTTGACATACGAGCAAAGGTATCTACATACAATTTAAAACAAGTAAATTATTAAATTGTATTATTCTTTACGATTTAGCACTGCATGGGTGCACTACTTCACACCTAAGACAAAGAAACAGTCAAAGTAGTGGACTGAAATTGGGGAATCTTCTCCAAAGAAGGCGAAGACAGTTCTATCACAGGTAAAATCATGGGATCTGTTTTTTTTTGGAAAAATTTTATTGATTATCTTAAAAAAGGAAAACACAATTGACAGCATGTATTTTGCAAGCGTTTTAGTGTTAGAATTAAGTTAAAAAATAGTTTTGACGAAGGTGAAAGGGTTGTTTTAAAAGGACAATGCACCTGTTCACCAATTTATAATATCAACGAAATTGTGTTCGAATTGTTTTAAGTCAAATTTACCTCCCCTTGATTTTTATCTATTGCGATATTAATGGCTTTTTAAAGAAGTCAAACCGATCTTGGTATAAACAGGGTATCAATGTGTCAAGGTCAAAAGCAACTTTTGTTAAAAAATAATGAAAATTTTACCTAAATCTTTTGCATTTACTTTCTTAGGTCGGCTAATTTGTGGACCGTCCTCGTATATATAAATATTTAGTGTTGAAAAGTCTGTTTGTGTTAGCAGTTATGAGTGTTGGAAGATATTTGAAATTCATATTCACTGTTATTTTACAATCAGTATTCAAATGTGTGGGTATTTATAGCGTATGCAATTTATAAACTGTAAAAAATTATAATGTAGATGCCAAATAAAAAATTTTCTTTATTTGCAAAGCACTTAATTTTAAAAAGTAAGCGAACACTTATGCGTTACGCAATAAGACACAAATTAAAAAAATATACAACATTTTAAGAGCCACTAGATTCCCTTACTACGAAGCAGGTTTGTAAGCGAACATATTAAAGAATAACGGTAACAACAAAAGATTTAGTGAGTAATGCTGATCGTTACATTTACCAATTTGTATATGCGCAGAAAAAAGCGCTTTCTGTGTCAAAAATGTATTGCTTCAAAGTGGGAACGCGCCGGATAAAATTCATCTCTTCCGTAAGCGAAATGGTAAGCGAAACTCTTACGTTTCTCCCTACAAGCCTGCTTAGTTGAAAGCTTCTTTTGTTTGGGTGTGTAACGCCAAATAAGCATAAGCTACACTATTTGATCAAATATTTTCGACAAATTTATTAATTTCTTACAAATAATACGTTGGATTTATTCTCCGAGCAGGGATAAATAAATGGAATCATGTACCGACTTTACAAAAAGGCTTCATTCTTGAACCAAAACAAGTAAGAGTGCTATATTCGGCTGTGCCGAATCTTTGATACCCTCCACCGACAGTTGCAATAACTCGGAAGTGGGCTCTATGTATATATATAAAATCGGTCGTCAGCATTAAAATTGGTTGCGGCTTAGATCTATATTAAATTTTTGACCGACAATCAAAAAGTTTTATGCTTTTCTTTTAAGACCTAGCTTGAGTAAAATACCATGATTCGTAACCGTTTAGGCCGAACTTAAATGATTTTCAGGAGGGGAATTTATATTGGACCCATGGTAAAGTATGGACAAATCATTCCAAAATTCTGTAGAGTGATTTCTGGTATTAAAAATATATTTGAATAAATTTCAATACAGCGGTGAAATTAGTTTTAGCGTTTACAGTGAATTTCAGAAGTCTGCTTAATATAGTTCTAATGCTGTGTTTACATTTTGGTTTTAAGCGCGTTTAAACAAAATGTTGATTAAGTTAATCAAAGCCGTTCACATTACAGTTTAGATGATTGAGAAAAAAAAAACACAACAAGCAAATTTATATTCATTTAAAGTATTAATAATGGATAAAAATATTAGTATAAAGTTATCAAAAGATTATTTTAAACATACTAATGATGAAATTGTGAAAAAATATGAATTATTTAAAGAAAATATAAAAACATTAAGCAGAAATAGTGGTCGGTTGTGCACGTTCATGTTGGCCGATTTTACATTTGAGGTATGTTCAGTGGATTCTATGTGATAAATGAAGTGATTTAGTTGTAATCATGTCAATTTGAAGATTTTAACAAATCACTTCAATGTATGGGTAATCATCTCGATTTTGAAGTGATTAGAGCTTAATCACGTTCGAGCTGTTTAAACGCATAAGGTAAACTATAGACCGTATATCACAAAATTGCATGACATTTTTTCTGGCCATATAAGTTGGAAGAAATTTTACCGCAATATCTGCTACGGTTTAAGGCGTATTTAAATAATTTACCAGAGTAGGCTTTATATAGGGCCTATAGTAAATTATGGACCGAACTTCATGAAATTTCCCAGCGTCATTTCTAGTCCTATAAACTGTTACGTACCAAATTTTATTATGTTTTTCAAGATTAGGCTTTATATGGGGTATATCTTACATCGATCCGTGCATTATTGCACCATTTTGATTCTTAGCTCTGATCCTACTTAACCGATTTGTCTGGACTTCAATCTCAAACTGCTTAGGATAACAAAAAGGAATTTAGTAAAATGGACACACGGATAGACAGATGGACATGGCTAAATCGACTAAGAATTACTCAAGGAGCCAGAATATATATACTTTATGGGGTCTGAGATGAATACTAAAAAAGTTTCACACTGAATGACAAACTAAGTATACCCTCATTCAGCACTAGAGGTGGTGAGAGTATAAAAACTGAAAACGGAATTGAATTTAGCGCGTTAAAATCTCTATAGTCCACTTATTTTTGTTTTATTTTAGCGCGTTAAAATCTCTATAGTCCACTTATTTTGCTTAAATGCGAGAATATTTTTTGTTTTTTGCAGACCAGTGTTATTAAAACTTTTATTTTACAGCCATCTGCTTGTGTGTAGTAAATTGAAGTCCGCAGATTATCAAAAGCATTGCTTTAAAAATAACAATAATAACAAAACAAAAGGCGACTGAAAGTAAAAAATTTGAGATTCAAACGAGATTTTAAAGGGTTTTTACTAGCAAAAAAAAATAAAGAAAAAACTTATGGCATTTTCTGAAAAAGTTCAGTTAAAATAAAACTTTCAAAATAAAAATAAATTTCAGTGTTTTTATCAAGAATAAAAATTGGGAATAAAGCACGACAAACAAAATCTTGTTAACAAAAATACAAGTAAAACATGTATGTATTGGAAATAGCAGATAATACACTTGATTTACATACTTTATTTTATATCTTAACAAATACACAGTGGAAAATGTAAATCTTAATAAAAAAAAAAAACAAGTAGGAAAGTAAAGCCGGACTATATGATATCCTACACAACAATATTTAAAATCCAATTTATGGAAATATATCCAATTTTGGATACATAAGATCCAATTTCGGGCACATGCCACATGCCAGAAAGAAAATTGAAAACATATTCAGCCTAATTAAGAATAAAAATTCCCCGGGAGTTTTCTCCCTTCTCCCATTTTTGCAATAGAATTAACATAGGAAAAATGGGAGAAGGGAGTAAACTCCCTGGGAATTTTAATTCATAATTGGGCTGATTATGTTTAATTTAACCATATTATTGTCACCTACAGTCATATTATGGTTAAATTAATCAAGAAGCTACAACTATATTGTGGCTGCCTCTTAACATGTTAAGGTAAAATATGACAATAAATTGTTTTTCAATTAACAATAGTATTGTTCTCTTTTCTAAGAGCAACATGTTTTTATAATTGTTTAATATATTTTAGTTATTAACAATTATAACATGTTTTGAGGCAACCATATTATGGTTGTGGCTTAGTAATGTAGGCCTTATCTAAACATAATATGATTGTCGGTGGCAATAATATGGTTAAGTTAAACAAAATATGCCTAAAATTTTCTTTAAAAATAGTTTTGTTGGAGGTGACCATATTAAAACATGTTTTTTCTCTGGGTGCGGTTAAGATTCATGTTAAAGTTCTTTGTGCCGAAAAAAATTCAGATAAATTTATGAGATTTGTTTGCCTTTAAGCTATTTTACGAAAGCGGTTTATATGATGAATTTGATAAAAAATATATTTTCGTTTTTTTTATTATAGGGTTTTTTATCCGATTTCGGTCGGTTGTCAGTGGACGATAAAATAGACTTATTAAACTATGGATTTTGTTTTTAATTGTGGTACAAATCATCTTCCAAAATGACAATTATTTGTGAAAATTTTTTATAAAATCTTTGCTTTGATCCACTATAACTCAGGCATTAATTACCCGATCAAAGCTAGTTATCCACTTTTAGACCCGTAATTCAAATGGGCCCTTCAAACAAGATACAATTCAATTTAATTGAATCAGAAGTATACAGCGTAAAAAACAAATGTATCTTTACCTGATAAATGTGACGTCATTTAAAACTGAGCTTATATTCGGCTTTAACCTGCCAAAAAAAGCATTAGATTCAGATGGAATGGTTAAAAAAAACTTTAAAAAAGTCTTAAAATTGCTACCTGCGATATCAACAAATATATAAGATTTGTTTGCCCTAAAATATATGATAAGTTTGCAATAATATATTTTTGGACCAAATTAAATTTAAGTATATGCCAACACAAAAAGAAAGTTTATGGGTACAAAGACTTTATTCCGGAAAGAAGTTTGAATGGGTGTCATGTGAAGTTGTGGACCATTTTTATTAGACTACGTTCTAATGACAAAAAATACGTGTATTATTTATATATCTTAAAATTCCGAACTTTGGGCACACGATTAACATGGACAGACAATGAGCCAGCTGGACGGACTGACATGGTCAGATCGACACATAAAGAGGTTCTTAAGGTACGGTCACATATGGCAAACATTTGTCAAAAAATGTCATAATTTGATTGTCCTAATCTCACCACCAAATTATTTTGAGGGGCAAACAGAAAAACAGGTGATTTTGGGCAAACAAAATTATTTGTCAGCAAACAAAAATGTTCCTTATGTGACCAGTCAAATATTTTCCTTGTTTTTGTGCAAATAAATATTTGTTCTTCCCAAAAATTTCTATAATCAGACAGCATCAAGCAAAAAGTTTAAGAAAAAAAAAATTTGAAAAAATTAACAAAATTAAACCATTTTTTAATGACGAAAAAGCATATTTTTGTAAAAATGTTTTCAGTGTTATTTATCTCTTTATGAAAAAAAGAAGGTTTCAGTATGTTACAAAATACATATTTCTTACATAATCAAACAATTTATTTAATATTAACTGCGTGTGCCCACTTTGGGACCCATGGAAAATCATGGACCCGCCAAAATAATATTATGTTATGAGATTAAGATTTATAAAAAACTTATTTGTACCGAACAATTTACCGACATCAACATCTTTTTGAGATGTTTTTCGCTTGGAAGTGATTGATAACCACGGTGCTTGTGCTTTATTTAAAAACTTTGGCCCTTGCCGTTCTCCAGATATACAGTAGTCTTTAATGTCTTTGTATGGGAAGTGCCACTTGATTCTATAGGACATAGAATCAATTCTGGACCTACCACGACATAATTCTGACAAGACATACAAGCTATTGTAGAAATGAAGAACCTTTTTGATGGTCGACGAGCGCAATTTTTAATCGCAGAAGATTCCTCTCACGGGAGAAACTGTTACACAAGCTGATTCCTCAGTGAGATACTTCTACAACACAGCGAAAGACGATTATATTAATCGTAGAGGGATTGGTTTTAGATTTGTGTAAAGATTATGTAATAAGTCTTTCAGAAAGCACATCAAGAATCGTATGAGACTCATTTAGGAATTCTCCTACAACTCGTGAAATGTTTAGGCCCCTATTACGGTGTACAACTCATCTGAGTTAAGTTTTAATAAGGACAACTGTTTGTGATCAGTTCTAATTTTCTTTATATTTTTGGTCACCGCAATATAGCAAAGTTGTAAACCGTAATACAAAAATTAAGAAATTACAACTCAACTGAGTTGAGTTGTAAACCGTAATAGGGGCCTTAGCCATATAACTGAGCCACCTAAACAAGAGCATCAAACTTCGTTTTCATGACAAAACTTTTAATTTTCATACAATTTATACGAAACAAACCTAAAGATGAGGAATTCAACATCATCCTGCTGGAAAATCTTATTTGGCAGATCCTTTCGTCGGCTTGTTTAAATGCAATTGTATTGACAATAAAATTTTTATGTTTTAAAAACAGCTCTTATTTAGGTAGCTCAGTAATTGTTATATGACTCATAAGGACAGTCGCAAAAAGTTCATTCCAAGATTAAATGACAAGCGTGTCAGGAAACGTATAAAAAAATAATAAATAAAAGATATAGATGTTTTTATGTAACACTACGTGACAGTCCGCTGAATCCGAATATGAAGTCAGAATTGTCAAAAGTAAAACAGTTTCCGAGATATTCAAAAAAATAAATTTTTCACACAATGTAATCATCAGAAGATTCTTTTAGGAGTTGAATATTAAACACAATCGCCTTACAAACATCCTATGCTAGCTGGGTAATTTCTTAGACATACATAAATATGTACAATACATAAACACTTATGTATGTACATGTGTTCTCAAAAAAGTTCACGCACCAATTGGTTTTTCTAAACCACTGCAATATTGAAATTCATAATTTTATACGGTATTTTTTATTAATTTTTAATTTTTTTTCGTTTAAAAGGGTATCGTATCTTTACGTTTTTCTTTGCGGAAAAATCTCTTACCATGTCTATATATTAATGAAATTTCATACATGACCTTTTTTTTGTTTTAAATAAACATATGTGTTATTAATTTTTCTTAACCAAAAATAAAGTTAAAAATGTCCAAAACTTCATCGCGGTTGGTGTGTCAACTTTTTTGACCTTAGCAAAAAAATAAATATAGGTTCTTTTATAGTTTTTTATGCTCTGTCGGACTGTGCTATGCCAATTTTAATATTTTAGAAAATTTTTAAAAAGTTATAATCCTAAACATATTGTTTATATTTTACTCCGCGTGTACATTGGTCCAACAAATATAATATAAACACGTTACATGAAAGTCGCTCAGTTTTTTAGTGATTTTCGTATTAATTAACACCACACGTTAATTATTCTGTTTTACTTCAGACAGTAGAACAAGACGACATTGATGAAAGAAATTGCATTGAATTGCTGCCAAAGACTGTTTTTGTTAGTACCCTGCAGAAGATTAAGAGTTAATTTTCTAAATGCCACTAGTACAATTACTAGAACAATAAATACTAGTGCTAACGGGGTTAGAGTTTTTAAATAAAATTACTAGTGCATATGGGTACCAGTACTTGATGTAGTACAAGGACACTGCTTGTAGATTGATAGATTTTTTTTTGTAACAAAACTAATATTCCAGTACATAATTTTATTTAAATACTGCTTCTTAAATTTGATATGAAATCATTTATTTATGCCAGTATTATTATAAAAAAATGTTTAAATGCAAAATGCTAATTCAAAAAGCACCCAATGTGGTCCAAGTGTACTAGTACACGTCTAGAACCAATAGTACTAGTGATGTTTTAAGCACACTCAATGCTAATTTGAGCATTAAGATGGTATAGAAAAGTTTACAGTTGAGAACTAGTACTGGTTATTTTTTTACTAGTTTGGTACTAATTGGGTACTAGTTCAACCTCCTGCAGGGTACATTTAAAGACTTTAAAGCCTACGTTACACGGTGTGATAAGCTGTACATCTTTGAAAATCAGTTGGATGATGTGGAAAGCTCTATGTATGTGTTTGTATAAAATTAATTTATAAATAGAGTTTATTGGAATTATTTTGATTTTCTATCTAATAAATCGGGAAAATGGTTTATGCAACCGGTTAAAAAAAATATATATTGATAAAGCAGGGACCGTAACGGTTATAAGTGATATCAAAAAAGTTAATTTTTAACAGTTATTTTAAGAATAAAAAAAAAAAACTCAATCTTTAATAGTTATTTTTCAACGAAAAAATAAAAGGTCGAATAAACTCTTAAAAATGGAGTTTTATTTTGCCATCAAAAAATAAAACTCATTTAGGAGTTTTTTTTTCTGTCTAAAATAAAACTCATATTTGGAGTTTTATTTTTTCCGTCTAAAATAAAACTCATTTTAGGAGTTTTATTTTTTCCTTCTGAAGTAAAACTCATTTTAGGAGTTTTATTTTTTCCGTCTAAAATAAAAATCATTTTAGGAGTTTTTTTCCGTCAAAAAATAAAACTCGTTTGAGTTTTATTTTTTCCGTCTCGTTTGAGTTTTATTTTTTCCGTCAGAAACAATTTTGCATATTAATACAATTTATTTTGCACTAAGTTCATTGCAAAAATCTGATTTTTTTCAATTAATTAATTTGTTTTTGACATTTAAAAATATTTTCAAGCAAATAAATTTTCAATTATCAAACACCAGCAGATTGGTCCGCTATATTTTCGTTTATTTGGCACCTTTTGTTTCTTTTTTGAATTTAGTTATGTTTTACTCAGCGTTACCGTTGGTGCCACTAAAGTGGCAATTTGCCACTTTTTCGACTGCTTGGATACTATTTGGCCACTTTTACAAAATGCACCCAAATGTGGTACTTTTTGCGATTCTTGCCACTTTTTTGATACTTTTTACTCTAGGAAAATATACTTTTTTTCTTTCTGTGTTATTATAACCCCCAGCTTTAATATATGTAAAATTGTTTTAATGAAATTTTTTTCTTGTCATGCGTGGTTAGCTGAAAATCGGGTTAATAAACTTTCTATTAACCTGTTTTATTTATTATGAATAAGGGGATAAAGATATCTCACATATCGATGGGTTTCTTCCGCAACCTCGTAACTCAAAAACAACTACTTTACAGAAGAGACAAAATATGTACTTTTTTTTACCAAATATTTGCAACTTTTTGCTATATGGGGGATTTCATGTCAAGTGACCCAATTTTGAAATCGATGTCTTCCGATTTGGATGAAATTTGCACCAAGGTTAGTCCTATTGGATAGTAGTTTAGACACAAATTTTCAACAAGATCGGTCTAAAAGTTTCTGAGTTAGTGGGGGTCAAAATTTGACATTTTGGCCATACAGGTGTTCTTCCTTATCCATGTAACTTATTACCTATTGGTGTTAGCAAAATTTGTCCCAAGTAGCTTCGATAGCTATTTGATCCATCTTTTGAAAAAAATTTTTTTTGTTTTTTTAAAAAATTTTTTTTATTTTTTTTTTTTAAATTTAAAACTTTTTTTTATTTTTTTTTTTAGCGGGTATGTTTTTTTTTTTTTTTTTTTTGTTCAAAAGAAAGCTTATGTCTTTTCCTTTAAGGTAGTTTTGGTCCCTTTTTGGGATGCGAGCGGCTTATGTATAAAAAAAAATAATTTCTAACTCTAGACAAGGGTTTTTCAATTTTTAGCATATGCAGTGTTCTTTCTCATCCATGTAACTTATTACCTATTAGTGTTAGTAGAATTTGTCCCAAGTAGCTTCGATAGCTATTTGATCAATATTCTGAAAAATTTTTTTTTTGTTTTTTTAAAACTTTTTTTTTTAAATTTAAAATTTTTTTTTTAAATGTAAAATTTTTTTTTTTATATTTTTTTTTATCCGGAATGTTTTTTTTTTTTTTTTTTTTTGTTCAAAAGAAAGCTTATGTCTTACCCTTTAAGGTAGTTTTGGTCGCTTTTTGGGATGCGAGCGGCTTATGTATAAAAAAAATTATTTCTAACTCTAGACGAGGGTTTTTAAATTTTTAGCATATGCACTATTTTGAATTTTTTCCTATTTGTGTTTAAGTGTTTCTAAAGCCTTAAAAATAAAACGTTTGCAAAGAAACTAGACAAATTAACCTTTCCGACGGTATGTTACAAACCCAATTACTATTTTATACCTTCGATACTATAATGCCCACGATATGTTAATCCCAGGAATAAAATCACTTTTTTTCTGTAGAAATGTTGACAAATTAAATTCTTTTTATTAATTTGTAATAATAATTAAATTAATATATAATTATAATAATAATTTCTAATAATAATAATAAAAAGATAAAGATAAATAATTTAATAAAATAATTAGTATTGTGGTTATTTTGTTGAACTATTTATGGTTTTTAATCCAAATTTTTAATAATTTCAATTAGGCTTAAGTTCATTAAATTTAATTTTCATTAATGAAAGATTATCAATAACAATTTTAATTAATTTTCATGTTGTAAAATTCCTTTCTTCATAAAAATAATTTAATGAAAATTAAATTTAATGAACTTAAGCCTAATTGAAATTATTAAAAATTTGGATTAAAAACCATAAATAGTTCAACAAAATAACCACAATACTAATTATTTTATTAAATTATTTATCTTTATCTTTTTATTATTATTATTAGAAATTATTATTATAATTATATATTAATTTAATTATTATTACAAATTAATAAAAAGAATTTAATTTGTCAACATTTCTACAGAAAAAAAGTGATTTTATTCCTGGGATTAACATATCGTGGGCATTATAGTATCGAAGGTATAAAATAGTAATTGGGTTTGTAACATACCGTCGGAAAGGTTAATTTGTCTAGTTTCTTTGCAAACGTTTTATTTTTAAGGCTTTAGAAACACTTAAACACAAATAGGAAAAAATTCAAAATAGTGCATATGCTAAAAATTTAAAAACCCTCGTCTAGAGTTAGAAATAATTTTTTTTATACATAAGCCACTCGCATCCCAAAAAGCGACCAAAACTACCTTAAAGGGTAAGACATAAGCTTTCTTTTGAACAAAAAAAAAAAAAAAAAAAAACATTCCGGATAAAAAAAAAAATATAAAAAAAAAAATTTTACATTTAAAAAAAAAATTTTAAATTTAAAAAAAAAAGTTTTAAAAAAACAAAAAAAAAATTTTTCAGAATATTGATCAAATAGCTATCGAAGCTACTTGGGACAAATTCTGCTAACACTAATAGGTAATAAGTTAAATGGATGAGAAAGAACACTGCATATGCTAAAAATTGAAAAACCCTTGTCTAGAGTTAGAAATTATTTTTTTTTATACATAAGCCGCTCGCATCCCAAAAAGGGACCAAAACTACCTTAAAGGAAAAGACATAAGCTTTCTTTTGAACAAAAAAAAAAAAAAAAAAACATACCCGCTAAAAAAAAAAATAAAAAAAAGTTTTAAATTTAAAAAAAAAAAATAAAAAAAATTTTTTAAAAAAACAAAAAAAATTTTTTTCAAAAGATGGATCAAATAGCTATCGAAGCTACTTGGGACAAATTTTGCTAACACCAATAGGTAATAAGTTACATGGATTAGGAAGAACACCTGTATGGCCAAAATGTCAAATTTTGACCCCCACTAACTCAGAAACTTTTAGACCGATCTTGTTGAAAATTTGTGTCTAAACTACTATCCAATAGGACTAACCTTGGTGCAAATTTCATCCAAATCGGAAGACATCGATTTCAAAATTGGGTCACTTGACATGAAATCCCCCATATGTGTATTCTTTTATAAATCAAGAATTAGGAAAAAATCCTACAAAAATTTAAAAGAATATATAGCAAACAGTTCAAAATATTTGGTAAAAAAAAGTATTTTGTCTCTCCTTAGAAGTCATGAAGCAGAAACCGAACTGTTGTGTACCGAAAACTTGTCTAAAATTTGTGTAATTGACATTAATAGTAAAATGTAAGTTTTTACCAAAAATTGTAAATAAAAAACAAAAAGCTTAATATATTGAAGTATTTCGACCCAATATTTATAGTGTCTAATGATGATATAAACTATTTCGAATTAGTTTCAGAGTTTAAAGATATTATGACTGACCCAGATGCATTTATACATGAATTTACATTTCTAGAGAGTAAAGAAAATGACACGAATTATGAACACATATTTAAAATTTCAAATGCTGAAGATTTTTGGCGTGAAATAGGAACATTGAAAAATAGATTTGATGAATATACCTATATATATATATTCAAACTTGTACAAATTGATCTCTCATATTTTTACATTGTCACATAGTAGTGCTTCTGCTGAGCATGTTTTTACTAAGTTAGCTTTAATCAAAAATAAAGTTCGGAAGATGTTTTGTACCACAATTAATAACAAAATCCAGTTTTATAGTTTTGTTCTATAAACCTGATTACAAAAATTTTAAGCAATAATAGACGAAATTGGATAAAAACTAAATATGCAAGAGTAAAGAAATTAAAACACTAGCACTTAAACTTAGTAGCATGTATGCATGCCGTGCATTTATTTGTATTAAAGTGAGGAACTGATTTTATATAAAGTATTGGAAAAAGTGATATTTTGGTTTTTTTTTTTGTTATAGGATTTCTTGTTTTCATCCGATTATAGCTTAGCTGCCAGGCCCACGATGTCGACAAGAACATTTTTTTCGCATATTTATATTGAAAACAATAATAAAAACTTAAATTTGTTTTTGTTTTCAAAACAAATATACGAAAGAAATTTTATTGTTGACATCGTGGGCCTGGACCTACAACTTTTGTAATTAGGTTGACTGTTGAATAAAATTATAAAACTATGGATTTTGTTATTAATTGTGGTACAAAACATCATCCGAAATTGCAATAATTGGTGTATCTGATAAATGTGACGTGATGGAAGAAAACTGTGCTCATATTCGGCCATAGCATTCCAAAAAACATAAGAATCTGGTGGAATGGGCAAATAAATTTCTAAAAAGTTTTGAAATGTCTACCTGTGCAATATAGTGTCTTAAACAAATCAAAGAAAATGTATTCAGAAAGAATAGTACAAGAAATATATTACATAAAACATAATCCAAAAAACAAGTTTGACAGAAAACAAGTTTAACGTTTTTGAATTAGCAAAACATTGAAGGAAATATTTTATAAAAATTACTTCTCGAGAGAAATATTTACAAAATATTTATTTTAGTTTTTATACCATTTAAAATAATAATAAATAGAAAAAAAACGTAAAAAATACATAATGTGGTGTACTTATTTTAATTTAAAAAAAATCCACTTTTTGGTGCCACTTTTTTTGTAGATATCGCCTTTTTTTGGTACTTTTTAAAAATATCCGACGGTAACACTGGTTTTACTCATAGTGAAATAAGTACAAGGCATGGTGGAATAAGCAGGTGGCATCGTTACGGCAACAAATACAACATTACAACAAAAATGGAAATTACATCACCGTTTACGTCAAAAAATACATTTTAGAAAAATCACAGCGTGCCACTGAACGTGATGAAATAAATAAATTTTTAGCCAATTTTTATTTAATTATGATCAATATCTTATTTATTTTAATTTCAAATTATCAAAAACTTTAATAAAATACAATAATCACAGCACAAAACGTGGACTTTTTGTAAACATAAACAAAACTTTGACATAAACCTAGACAAACAATGCAAGAGCAAAAAATCGTCATCTGGCGTAGTGCTGCCACCTGTTTATTTCACCATGGTACAAGGTATGTTAACTGCGGAGAGTTGTCATATACGCTTGTTGTAATATTATGGGTTTTAAAATTGAGGACAAATTTAATAATGACTATTCCTTGTATTAATTTTGCCATGGTTTTAATTATGATGCAGTAAGGGGGTGGGCTCACAAGGCCAGCTGTTTGCAGTGTTTTTCTTCGTGGTGTGTCGTTTGGTGTCTCTTAATTTTTGTTTATTTATATTTTTTGTAAAAAATAATGTTTGTTAAATTAAACAAATAAAAAAAAGTCTGTTAAAAAAAAAGTGAACAAATGAATTTTAATTAAGACAAAAAAATTAATCTCTTCAAAAGAGTTTTATTTTATGAAGGCGAAATGAGTTTTATTTAAGACGAAAAAATACTCGTAAAATGAGTTTTACTTTATACGGAAAAAATAAAAGTCCTCAAATGAGTTTTACTTTAGACGGATAAAATAAAACTCCACAGATAAGTATTATTTTAGACGGAAAAAATAAAACTCCTGAAATGAGTTTTATTTTAGACGGAAAAAATAAAACTCCTCAGATAAGTTTTATTTTAGACGAAAAAATAAAACTCCTAAAATGAGTTTTATTTTTGACGGAAAACATAAAACACTTTTTTTTTAAGATCACTACAGATTCTGAAAGAGCTCGTCAGTTCGAATCTATTGGTATATGACACTACAAGTCTCCGTTGGCGCTAACATGAAGAGTTTTTATGTTAAACTTTTCCGGATAACTGTTATTTACGGTCCCTGTGATAAAGTCAATCAAATCTTTTGTTATGAAAACCAATTATGTATTAATTCAGTTGCATCTATCATATATTTTGGTATAAGCATATTTTTGTTTTCTAATAATCATACTAACAGCTCAAAAACTTAATTCTAAGCCACGAAATGTTCAGTAGTTGTAGCCGATAGTACATGCCACCGACGAAAATCGATTGGCGACAAATTCGGTTGTAATAACGAATCTGTCTTCTCTGTGTACATTTGAATGTATGTAGTATGTAAGTAGGTTCCATATAAAGCGTACGCACGGAATTTAATTAAAAACGACTAAAACCACGACAAGGCTTCATAATTTATTAAAGTTCTCATTCAAAGCGTCCTGGAAATTTTTAATTTTCGGCCCAGCCGAATATAGTACACCTAAATATATGTACATATGTTTGTATGTACATTGTACATACATATTGTTACGAAAGTAACTTTAGTTAAGAATTAGTTGTAATTATTAGTTAAGAATTAGTTGAATTTATTAGTTATCTTGTATTTATTAGTTAACTTGTATTCATAAGTAATTTTATTAGTTTACATCGTTTTTGTTATAATTTAGTACACTTCAATCCCAATGTGCAGAAAGCCCTAGAAATGACCGTTAAAAAAGCTTCTTCAGTATAAGAGGAAAAATTATGTAAACATAAGTGCTACCATAAATCAAATTAAAGTGTGGTGAATAAAAAAAAGCCTCGAACCTTCGAAAAACATTTCGAATATTCTAGACAACCAAATTGCAGTATAAATACTAGCGGCGAGTAGCAGAACAAGATCATTCTTAGTTCAGACTTTGTCAATAACGCATAACGCTGAGAAAATTATAGTTGGTTGTGAATGAAAGCTATAAATTACGGTTGTTAAAAAGACTTAGTACTAAATAGAGTTGAATAAATTGTAAATAGTGTTTAAAGTGTTTGTGTTTTATTTATTTTATTAAAGTTGCAATAAAGAACTCGAAACGGTTTATTATAAAGGAAATAAACCAAAACGTTATTGAAAGGCAGTAACGTAACAATTGGTGTCAGAAGTGAAATTGCAAAAGTAAAATAAATAAGAGTAAAAAAAAAATAATAAATTAAAAAAAAAAAAAAAAAAAATAAATAAATAAAAGAAGACAGCAATGAAATTTGAAGAGCTTCAAGTAGAACAGCTCAAGAAAGAATTGGGCAAGTTGGATCTGCCAACTGCAGGTAATAAAGCAGAGCTGCAGAAGAGACTATTAGATGAATTCGAGCGACGCAATATGGACATTGTGAGCTACGAATTTGAGGATAAAGAAGAAATAGAGGTATGTACTCGTGCAGTTGCTAGCAGTATGGATTTAAACACAATGTTTGCTGCAATGATGGCAAAAATGGACGATAATTCCAAAAGCATGGTACAGATGATAAAAGAATATTCGAGTGATATTCTAGCTGAAACTTCTAGAAAAATTGATGAAACTTCTAGAAAAATGGAAGAGAAGTCTAGCACCATTCTGGCTGAAATTCAAGAGAATTCCAGGATCACAAATGAGAAGCTACAGGCAATTTCCAGTGAAATAAACGAAAGAGTAAACGAAATGGAAATAGAATTTAACCAGAAGCTGTCTGATGTAAAAACTCAAGTCACGGATGTAAAAACGGCTTTTGATGAAAAACTACTCAATTTAGAAACAAAAGTTAATAACATTCAATGCCAGGAGGCAGCGATGCGAGTTTTCCCAGAAGTTTCTAGCAGAATAAAGGCCCCTTGCTTTGACGGTACTGTGCCATTAAATGTTTTTAAGTTCCAGTTCGATACAGTTGCCAACAGGAATGCATGGAACTGTGAGGAAAAAGCCATCGAGCTAATTCTAGCTTTGAAGGGGACTGCGGCTGAAGTGCTTGAAAGTGTACCAGTAAGTAGCAGAAACAACTATGATGAAATTATGGTAGCACTGCAACGTAAGTATGGAGGTGAACACAAAAAGGAAATCTACAAAATGGAGTTGCGCGGCAGAGTGCAAAAGGCAAACGAAACCTTACTAGATTTTGCTCTCGAGATTGAGCGCTTGGTGCAGCTAACATACCCTGGTGAGAATCATCCATTTTTGGATCATTTTAAAACTGAGGCTTTTGTTAACGGTATTCGTGATGCAGATATAAAACTTGCGGTATGTGCATCACAAAAACCAACATTTGCAGAGACGGTTTCATTCGCCCTGGCCCAGGAAACCGCAAGAATTATTTCAAGACCTCAAGTGGGCAAGGTGCGAAAGATCGATGTGACCAGCGATGCAGAAAGAGATATTGTGCAGTATTTAAAAGAGGCATTTATAGAAGCTTTAAGTGAGAAGCAACCTAAATCTAAAGTAAAATGCTATAACTGCGGAAAGATTGGTCACATACAACGTTACTGCAAAGCACCAAGAAAACGTTCAAGATCTGCTTCACCGCCAAGAAACAACCAGCGGGGTAATCACCAGTCTTCACAAGAATCCCCGTTAAACTAAAAAGAGCTAGCACTGCGGGGCATGAGCTAGCTCCCACATCTAAGGGCCCCACAATCTCCATCTCAGTGATGCAACAGAGTAATAGAAACCTTACTGCTTGTGGTTATATTAACGGTCAAAAACGGGTTTTGACTGTGGACACTGGGGCATCACATTCGATAATTAGGCCTGATTTAATACAACAGCCCATTGAACCACTAAGGGGTGTGAGTCTGCGAACAGCTACGGGTGAGCCTGCCACCGTCTATGGGAAAGTTAAAGTAAAATTAAGTATAGGCAATACAAGCGCTCACCATGTATTCATTGTGGCTGATATTGTAGACGAAGTAATTATTGGCTAAGATTTTATGATTGGCCAAGGTGTTCATCTGGATATGGGACAACAAATTATGACTTGGCGAAATGTTGAAATTCCCCTTGATATTGGATACGAAAACAAGGCTCATGTAAGACAGTTACACGCCTTTACACGTGAAAAATTGCCACCAAAGTCAGAAACGATAGTGTGGGCGCGAATGGAGGGAGATTGTGAGGACAACAATAGTTTATGGGTGGTAGAGCCAGCAGCAGTAACAGGTGATATAGTAACAGCGAATGCCCTCGTTAAAACCAGCAACAGCCTAGTTCCTGTAAGAGTTTTAAATTTATCCAACAGCGAAAAGGTCCTAACGCAGAACTTTAAAATTGGACAATGTGCTTCAACAGAGGCAATAATAAGTTGCGAGGAACATCCAGACGCAGCTAAAAAGGGTACCAAGGACCAGGAATTACTAGAGGAACATGTGCGGAAATGGACCGAAAAACTGAGGCCGCCCGAGAGAAATAAGGCTAAGCAATTACTAAAGAAATATGCCTTTATTTTTGCTTCGAAAGGTAAAAACCAGGGCAGGACGTCAATAGTGAAACACGAAATTAACACCGGCGACGCTAAGCCAATAAAACAGGCCCCAAGAAGCATTCCTCTAGCAAAACGTAATGAAGTTAGAGACCTGGTTAATGAAATGGAACAGGACGGCATAATAAAACCATCATCAAGTCCCTGGAGCTCACCTGTGGTTTTGGTAAAGAAGAAAGATGGAAGTACTAGGTTCTGCGTAGACTACAGGAAACTAAATGACGTCACTAAAAAGGACAGTTATCCATTGCCTAGGATTGATGACACCCTGGACACGTTAGCCGGAACTGAATGGTTTTCTACTTTAGATCTGCAGAGCGGCTATTGGCAAGTAGAAATTGCAGACAAGGATAAAGAGAAAACTGCTTTTAGTGCAAGTGATGGCTTATGGCAGTTTAATGTAATGCCATTTGGACTCTGTAATGCTCCGGCTACTTTCGAGCGTTTGATGGAACAGGTGTTGAAAGGTCTCCACCGAAAGACATGTTTGGTGTACCTTGATGACATAATTGTCATGGGAAAAACATTTGATGAACACCTGAAAAACCTCGAAGAGGTGTTAAAACGTATATCTACAGCCGGACTCAAGTTAAGTGTCAAGAAATGTTCACTGTTCCAGAAAGAAGTAAAATACCTAGGGCATCGTGTAACATCTGATGGCATTTCAACAGACGAAGAAAAAATACGAGCAGTTATGGATTGGCCTCGCCCTAAAAATCTACATGAGCTACGCAGTTTTCTAGGTTTATGTACATACTACAGGCGTTTTGTACCGAATTTTGCAAATATTGCTGCAAGTCTGCATGAATTGACCAAAAAGGCGCAGGCATATGACTGGGGTGAAGCACAGGAACGGGCATTCCAGAAGTTGAAAGAATTATTGTGCTCAGCACCAATTTTGGCTTATCCAATCGCGGGTGAAAAATTTGTGCTAGATACTGATGCGAGCGGATTTGGAATTGGAGGTGTGCTGTCCCAAGTGGTCAACGGTGTAGAGAAAGTCGTAGGCTATTACAGTCGAATACTTTCGAAGCCTGAGAGAAATTACTGCGTAACTCGGCGAGAGCTTCTGGCTGTACTAGAGTGCATAAAACATTTTCACAAATATTTGTATGGTCAACATTTTCATTTAAGAACAGACCATTCTGCACTCAGGTGGTTGCTGCAATTTAAAAATCCAGAAGGCCAGATAGCTCGTTGGATAGAGCGCCTTCAGAGCTACGATTTTAGCATTGAACACAGAAAAGGTGGAAAACATGGTAATGCGGATGCTCTGTCAAGACGACCCTGTAAGCTGGAATGCAAGCACTGCGTAAGGGCTGAAGGAAAAGAAAACATCTGTTACGTTCGTCTATTGCAGATAGAGTCCAACGAAGATTGGTCAATTGCGCAGAGAAATGACCCCATTTTAGCAAAAAATTTTCAAGCCAAGGAAGATGGCAAAAGACCCACCCGAAACGAAATCTCTCCTGAAAGTCCCCTGATGAAAGCATACTGGGCCCTGTGGAACAGCCTTCAAGTAGTAAATGGCTGCTTATACCGGACGTGGGAAAGTACTGACGGAAAATCTGTTAAAAACCTTATGGTAGTGCCGTCGGCGAAAGTAAAAGAAGTTCTGAGTGAATTTCATAACGGTCCTAGCGGTGGTCATCTGGGTGTGACAAAAACCCTAGAAAAATTAAAACAACGCTTCTACTGGGTTGGCTGCCAACAAGCTGTAGCTGATTGGATAGCAAATTGCGCACAATGCATTGCCGCTAAAGGTCCAGTAAGGAGAAGTCGTGGGCCGCTACAGCAGTATAATTCTGGTGCCCCATTTGAGCGAATTGCAATGGATATAGCTGGGCCATTTCCTGTAAGTAATGCCGGTAACAAATATGTGCTAGTAGTCATCGATTACTTTAGTAAATGGCCGGAGGTATATGCCATCCCAAATCAAGAGGCTAGGACAGTTGTAGACGTCTTCGTGAACAATTGGGTGTGCCGCTATGGTGTTCCATTAGAAGTACATTCTGACCAGGGCAGAAATTTTGAATCTGCTATATTTAAGGAAATGTGTGAATTGTACGGAATAAAGAAAACAAGAACAACCCCATTGCATCCGCAATCTGACGGCATGGTTGAAAGATTTAACCGTACATTAGAGGAACATTTACGAAAAGTAGTCAGCACACAACAAAAAGACTGGGATGAGCACATTTCAAAATTCCTGTTGGCGTATAGGTCAGCTGTTCACGACTCCACCTCTCGTACACCCGCTAAAATTGTGTTTGGAACAGAACTCAGACTACCAGGAGATCTAGAGTTTGGTGTTAAGCCCATACTAACGGGAGAAAACAATGAAGACTCCACCTCACAAGAACAAGAAACTCTTCATGAACTTCATGAATTTGTACGAAACCGTATTAAGTTGTCTAGTGACAAGATGAAAGCCAGATACGATCGAGCGGCAAATTCTGAAGGATTTAAGGAGGACCAGTTAGTTTTGCTTTTTAATCCCCAACGAAAGAAAGGGTTATCTCCCAAATTACAGACCCAATGGGATGGGCCATATAAGGTGATAAAGAAATTAAATGATGTGGTATACCGAATACAGAAATACAAAAGTCCAAGAGCCAAAATGAAAGTTGTTCATTTAGAACGATTAGCCCCTTATGGAAGAGGTGATTCTGAGCCTATTCGGGACGAACAGGCTTAAGTGGGGGGCAGTGTTACGAAAGTAACTTTAGTTAAGAATTAGTTGTAATTATTAGTTAAGAATTAGTTGAATTTATTAGTTATCTTGTATTTATTAGTTAACTTGTATTCATAAGTAATTTTATTAGTTTACATCGTTTTTGTTATAATTTAGTACACTTCAATCCCAATGTGCAGAAAGCCCTAGAAATGACCGTTAAAAAAGCTTCTTCAGTATAAGAGGAAAAATTATGTAAACATAAGTGCTACCATAAATCAAATTAAAGTGTGGTGAATAAAAAAAAGCCTCGAACCTTCGAAAAACATTTCGAATATTCTAGACAACCAAATTGCAGTATAAATACTAGCGGCGAGTAGCAGAACAAGATCATTCTTAGTTCAGACTTTGTCAATAACGCATAACGCTGAGAAAATTATAGTTGGTTGTGAATGAAAGCTATAAATTACGGTTGTTAAAAAGACTTAGTACTAAATAGAGTTGAATAAATTGTAAATAGTGTTTAAAGTGTTTGTGTTTTATTTATTTTATTAAAGTTGCAATAAAGAACTCGAAACGGTTTATTATAAAGGAAATAAAACAAAACGTTATTGAAAGGCAGTAACGTAACAATATGTATTTACATGTTTATAACAAAAAAATTTTGGTAGTTTTAAGACACAAAAAAAAGCTATGTATGTTTAGCAAAAAATTTCAATTCTTTAAAAATATTTCCTTCCTTAGCCCAATATTATTTAACTTAATTCAATTTTACTTTTAAAATTGCTATTCTCGCTCTCGTGTACCATAAAACCAAAAAAGTTTCGTTTTTTTCCATCAAAATGTTGATTTTCAATTTCAATAAAAACTTATTTAATTTATTTACTATTTATTTTTGACAATTTGTTCAAATATTTTTATACACATGTGAACACAGGTGCCAAATTAAGACATTCGATATCAAGGGCAAACATGAATGATAGAAATAAAGATTACGCCTTGCGCATGTTTTACCGCTTGATGACGTAGTAGTTGCCCTGTAAAGATTACCAAGTCTCTTTTGTGTGTGAAAATCGTAATTTCTTATAAAAAATGTATGTATGTATTACGTGATAGTTGGCAACCCTGAAATAAATTTACTCAGAGTGTTCAAATAAAAAAATTTTTATCAATTGTCAAAAAACTAAGAATTTTGCTTAATATTTTATATTAAAAATATTATTACAATAAATAAAATTTATAAAAGTGTTCAAACGTGTGTTAAAAATAAAGAAGAGAGCAGAAAAGAGAAAAAACATAAGGTGTGCAGTGGTCAAATGCCAACAAATTAATTGCAAAAAGCAAAGGGGGAAATTGTGCGAAAAACAAACGTGTTGCGTCCTTTTAATTAAATGTCTATATTTTTAACTATAGCTAATAGAGAGATAATATAAAGTTATGTAAGTCAAAAATAAAATTATGAAGAAAAAAGTAACTTTTAATGAAAAATTTTAAATTTTCAAATAATTTAAATAGAAAAATAATAACTGTCATGTTAACACATAAACATAACAGTTTGAAAGCTAAAAATTATTAGCCAATGAGAACGAAGGTTATGTGACGTCACAGTTCCTACAGGCGCAGTAAAAAAATTTTATATCTGCCTGATGTCGTAATCTTTATTTCTATTATTCTTGGTTTCCCATATTTTATTTGAAGCTATTTCAAATCTGTTTAAACAAACAAAAATGAGCAAAAAACGTGCGTAGTGTGACAAAAAAATAACATTTTTACTTTTTTAAACAAATTTTAGGAAAGCACAATCAAACAAAAATTGGGGAAACATTAAACATATGTGACCGTACCTTTAGTTAATAGAAATACTTAATTACTGTCTAAAACTAATATTTTTATGTGTTGCATACATCAGCTCAAACGCATATTACCACCTCTACTATTGCGGTGGGGATATAAAAACTTATACTTAATTATTCGTAAACTCTTATTAAAATTCAATATTTTTGCAGGAAAGCAGTAAATGCACATATAAAAACGTATGCGTATCTTGAGTTTTTATTTGCCCTTGTTATTTTTTATGCTTCCAAATACGAATTTCTGTAATGAAACGAGGGACTATTAAGAACGACTCCAAAACTAACAAGAACGTCAAAGGGAGGTGACCAAGTTGTTGCATAAATATATTTAACTGTAATTAAATTGTGTGAATAACGGTCATACATACGGACATACAACAATTGTAAATGAGTATGTAAATGAACAAGGAAAAATGCAAGCCACTGGACAGGTCAGTCTACAAGCACTTTACAATCAATATACACAACTTCGTGAATACAACAATACAGTATCGTATACACATACAATATATATATTATAAATACATGAAAATATTAATGGGAATGTCCTTCATATGTGTATGTAAAAAAAAAGAATGTTAACCATATGTAAGTAATGTTACAAAGGAACATTTATTTGGCCAAGCTATAAGCCAACTTTTTAATTATTGTAATTATGGTAGAAAGAAAAAATGCTAGCAACAGAAACGTATAGTTGATAACGGTTAAAAGGGAAAAAACTACTAAGTTTGATAAGAATATTAGATATGGGCATTTCAGGCGGAAAGTGATTGAAATTGTTTCTCAAAAAATTTTATATGTATAATTTACTTTTTTATATTTTGGTGTAAAGCGCAACTAGCTCTTCATTAAGTAACAAATGGGATAACTTTTGAACATTAGGGGCCCAAAATAAAAGTTTATTTGCTTGCTGGCGTTACGTTACAAAAAGTTGACTTTTCGCTGGAAATGCCCATACATTCAAGTTGTTGTCGAACGCCCACAGTTCGTTAGTAAATCGAAAAATAATCACTTCCATATAATTTCATCTTAAGATATGAAAACAAACCTAATTTCGGTATATTAGACAACTTCAACCCGCCTGACGGTCATTAGGTGAAAATACAACTTAAGCTCAAGTTCTAAAAAAAAAATTATTTAAACGAAAGCGAAGATATGAAATAGATGACTAAAGTTACCCCCAAAGTCAACAAAACACAAGTTATCGGTTAAATTAGCTATCAGTTCTCTCGATTCTGCGCTAACTAACGAAACCGCGTCATACAAATGTATAGTTCTAGACCAGGCGAATTCATGAAGACGGTGGTGACAACAAGTATAACACCAACAACACAACACTGTGTTTTATTTGTAAATTTCGTTGGTCGATATGTCAAAAAACAACTTTTGACATTTCTCTCTTTAAGTAAGAAAAAAAAGAAGATTGAATCCGCCTGTATTCTGCATAGTTTGTATTCTTTTTAACTGAAATTTTTGATATTTTTAAATTTGGCTAAAGCTCATCAAATTTAATTTTTATTAAATTATTTTAATGAAGAAATGAACTTTACAACATTAAAGCCCTTATGACACTACATTTTTTATTCATTAATTGATATAGAATTGATAGAAAGAAACAGTAAATGTTAGAAAGAGCGAACTATAAAAACTGTAAACAAAGTTTTTAGTTTTTTTTTTCTCTTGTTATGGTTTTGTTTCAGGGATGGCGTTGAGAATTTTTAAAATTGTACCAACAACCTTTAAAAATTTTACCTTTTTACCCTAATTGTACTAAAAGATGTTTTTAGTTGAAATTAATTTTATTTATGTTCATAAAAAACACCACAAAAAGGTATTATAGATCTTAGTTTAAAAAGTATCAACAAAAAAGTACAATTGAAACAACTTAGCCATCCCTGTTTTGTTTATTTTATTAAATGTTGCCAACTTTTTGGTTATGAGAAACCTAAAAACAAAAAGCGGTAAATCGCTGAATTTGCCCATTAACCGCTGATTCAGCAACACTTTTAATATTTCAAGCTTGAAATGTCAATTTTAAGTTAAACAATTTTACATTTTTTTTGACATAACTTTATTTTTTATCGATAACTTTAGTCAAATTTTTGACAGTTTGCTATTTTTAACTGACAGTTTAACTCTTTGCACTTGGTAAATTTTTGTATTACATTATATTTGTACTGTTCACCAAAACTTGAACAATGCATTAAAAATGTAGTGTCATAAGGGCTTAAGTGAATTAAAATTTTTGATAATAGATTTTCGAATTTACATGTTTCGAGAATAACCACATTCCCATTGTTAGAACTCTTTGCAGTTCTATCGTTTGCGCCACTGCGGCGTCTGGCACCCTGTACTCAAACATCAATATTTTAACCAATGGTATTGGTGAATCAAAATTTGCTGTAATTGATTACACTGTGCTAGAATTTGACACTTGTTTCTGTCAAGAGGGGCAGCTGGCGGATTTACCTAATGGTGTTTTCTTTTAAAAAATAATAATGCCATATAATAGTTAAATATATTTATCAGGTTACCCGAATCCATACAAAGGCATACATTTTTATACCCTCCACCACAATAAGTTGGGAAGAGGGTATACTAAGTTTGTTATTCCGTGTGATACTTTTTTATTATTCACCTCAGACGCCATAAAATATATATATTCTGGCTTCTTGAGTAATTCTAAGTCGAATTAGCCATGTCCGTCTGTTGAAAACACGTTCACTTTCGAAAAAATCTAAAGAAATAAAAAAACTGGGTGTCAAATTGCTTGTAGTTATCCTAAGCAGTTTGGGATAGAAATCCAGCAACATCGGTTCATTAGGATCAGAGCTATGAATCAAAATATGGAACCACCACTTTAAAACTTGATAATTTTGTTACAAAAACTAGCATAAATGATTGAACAATGCACGGAATGATATGAGATTTTATTGGAAATCACACTGTGAAATTTCATGAAGATCGGTCCATAATTTACCCTAGGCCCCATGGAAACCCTACTCCCGTAAAACAGTTTAGTACGCCTAAAACCGTAATTATTAATGCTATCATAACAAAATCTATCACGTCACAGTTTTTTAGGATTAGAAATGACACTGTAAAAAATCATGAAGACCGGTCCATAATTTATCCTAGGCTCCATATAAACCCTCCTCCCGGAAAACAGTTTAGTACGCCTAAAACCATAATTATTAATGCTATCATAACAAAATTTGGCACGTCACAGTTTATATATACCCTAGGCCCCATATAAGCCCTACTAACGGAAAATAGTTTAGTACGCCTAAAACCGTAATTAAAAATGGTATCAGAATAAAATTGAATGCTTCACAGGTTTATAGGACTAGAAATAGCACTAAAAAATTTCGTGATGATCGGTTCATAATTTACTATAGGCCCCATATAAAGCCCACTCTGGTTAATTAATGGTAGCAGATATATTTATTGTACTAAATTTCTTCCAAATTTGTTTTATATGGCCAGAAAAACTGTCATGCAATTTTGTGATATACGCTCCATAATTAACCTTAGATCCCATATTTAGCAGCCTTCTGAAATTCACTGTAAACGCTTAAACTAATGTCACAACTGTATAGAAATTTATTGAAATTTATGTTTTTTAATACCGGAAATACCTCTGCGGAATTTTGGGATGATTGGTTCATAACTTACCATGGCTCCAACACAAATACCCCTCCGGAATCATTTTAGTTCGGCTTAAACTGTTACGAATCAAGATATTTTACTCAAGATTGTCGGTCAATAATTAAATATAAGTAAGTCTAAACCGCAACCAATTTTAATGCTGATGTCTGTTTTTATAGAGATAAATTTATAATAAATAGACATCATATAGATATCACTCCTGAAATATTTAAATTGTCGGTGGAGGGTATCAAAGATTCGGCACAGCCAAATATAACACTCTAACTTGTTTAAAATTACATTGGAACAAAAGAATATCTACGTTTTACACTCCACACTAATGTGTTTTAAGCGTGTCAAATATTGAATGCAAAATTTATACTAATAAGCGATATTTACCACGGTTGTAGCGATTTTAAACATTAAATTTTCTTTGAATTCCAATAAGGCTTAACAACACTGATTTTCAATAAAAGGGTATTATCTCACTCTCAATTATAACTGTATGAAACGAATTGACCATTTATTTTGCAGCATATTAGGAAGGGAAAACGACAACTTCTCACATTTTTGCATATATTTTCAGAATACAACAAAGACCCGCGTGAATGGTAGCATAAATGGAACTTTATTGTTAGAAAAGAAAAAAAACACCATAATTGGGGTGCGCTGAATCCAGTGGTGCTAATCGTTTTTAAGGTAAGCTCTTGTTTTTTTTTTTGCGATATTCCGTTATTCCGGATATGGAGGAGGTTGCACAACATATATTCGCGTTACTCAAAAACGGTTTAGTTTGCTTGATAAACTAAAAAAAATCCGCAATAAAATTACCTTTAAACAAAGCTTAAATTTTTTTTTTTTTTTTTTTTTTTGGGCAATAGAAAATAGTTTATTAAAAAAATTTCGATATTTTTTCTTTCAAATGGCAAACATAAATTTCTAAATGCATAGACAAACTATTTAATTTACAAATATATTTGTAAGCTAAATAATGCTCACATTTTCAGCGCCTGCATGATCGGCTTGTAATTGTTCTACAAAACAACTGAAAATTCAGCTTTTAATCATCCATCTTCCCAAAATATTGTTACGAAAGTAAGTTTAGTTAAGAATTGGTTGTAATTATTAGTTAAGAATTAGTTGTATTTATTAGTTATCTTGTATATATTAGTTGTCTTGTATTTATTAGTTGTCTTGTATTTATTAGTTGTCTAGTATTCATAAGTAATTTTACTGGTTTACATTGTTATTAAAAATTGTTATAATTTAGTACACTTCAATCCCAATGTGCAGAAAGCCCTAGAAATGACCGTTAAAAAAGCTTCAGTATAAGATGTAAAATTATGTAAACATAAGTGCTGCCATAAATCAAATTAAAGTGTGGTGAATAGTAAAGCCTCGAACCTTCGAAAAACATTTCGAATGTCCTAGACAACCAAATTGATGTATAAATACTAGCGGCGACTAGCGTAATTAGATCATTAAGTTAAGACTTTGTCAATAACGTATAACGCTGAGAAAATTATAGTTGGTTGTGAATAAAAGCTATAAATTACGGTTGTTAAAAGACTTAAGGCCCAACCAGAATGTGCATAAACAAACTTAAGCTTCTGTCAAAAAGAAAACAAAAAGCCTCTCAAATCCATTTGAAATAACAAAAAGAAAATAAAAAAACATTAATTCCGTACGAAAAGAGCGATTAGTTTCGCGCCTTGCTTAAGCAAATGACAGTTTTATAAAACTTAACATAAAGTTTCCTTAAGTTTAATATGGTTTTACACATATGATTTACATGTATTTGCTTAGTTGCTTAAGTCACGTTATTCACATTCTGGTTGGACCTTTAGTACTAAATAGAGTTGAGTAAATTGTAAATAATAATTAAAGTGTTTGTGTTTTATTTATTTGCAATAAAGAACTCGAAACGGTTTATTATAAAGGAAATAAACCAAAACGTTATTGAAAGGCATAAACGTAACAATATGATCATAAAAAACAAAAAAGTATTCACTTTTCAAACGCCCGTTTAATCGGTTTGCAATTAAGCCGTTTTCAATCTTCTACATAAGCAAAATTTGATTATAAATAACGGATCAACTACTCATATGTTAAGCGCCTTGATGATCCATTTGTGATTGCAATACGATTTGTTAGTGAATTTTAAATCAAACACTTTCAAATCACTAGCATGAGTCGTTTTTGAATGGGTTTTAAGAGTGTAACTGATTAGTCAGTTGTTGATCATCAAAAGTACTCGAAAAAGACTCTTTAAAAAAACATTCTTCCAAATGCTAGCTGGGGTATGATTAATATGTGTGTAAGTGTGAATAAAATTTACTACAAATAAACAAATTATGCATATTTCATACATATTGAGAACCTGTAATTAATATTTTTCAATTACGCCTTAATATATGCTATACAACCAAAAGGAGAAACCTGCAAATTCAACAAGGATTTTACTTTTTTGCACTTAAGCAAGTAAGAAGTTTATCTAATACAGCACAACACAATCCAAACGTCTTTTACGACCAGGAGAAAAAGTAATGAACATACTTATGCAAAAACACTTGTATACATATGGATTTTCAATATGCTGTTGGATAAATGCACAGTGGGGCAGTAAAAGTTGCAGTAAAATAATCATATAAAGGTAAAGTAGTTTCGAAATTTTAATGTTCGTCCACTTAGCCAATTGACTACAGCTCCCAAATAAAAAGTACATCTGAATTTAGCTTAGATAAATCTCGATCGCTAAAATGCCGCAAGAAAATACAAAATTTAAACATTTCAGCGATAATATTAAAAGCTCAAATTGCTGCGAATATATTTTTTATGACATTGCCAAATTTAGCAATGCACGTTACAGAATTGCATTCGTAGCCATAAATCACTAAATCCACTTTTTTTATAACATTGCTTCTAAAAAATATGGACTCAAAGTCGCCCGACAAAATTTCAGCGTGCTCTATTTTCTGCTGTCAAACTATCTGACATTAGCAGCCGTATTCTGTAATTCGCTTAGTTAAAGCTAAATCTCGATCGCTAAAAAGCCTTAAGCGGCCCATACACTTGCAATATTATTGTATATGATATTCGCCATATTATTTCCATTTTTTCCTATATTATGCAATAAGTCGTTCAATGGTTTCATTCATTCAATAAAAAGGTGAACATAACCTATAGGAATAACATAAACAATATTGTACAATATTGCCGACACATTTCACTTTATTTTTGTTGTGCAATAAAAATCAAAAGTCTTTTGATTGTTGCCAATGTATTGTGCCACCTTCGAATATCACATACACATTAGCGATATAATTGTACAATACGTAAAATTGAACAATTTTGTTGCAAGTGCATGAGCCGGCTAAAATTGAGGCGAATTAAGTTTTTATGGCGTTGCCAAATTTAGCAGTGCACGTGTACAGAATTGCATTCGAAGCCAAAAATCGCTAAATCAACTTTATAGATTTTAAGCGATATTACAGAATACGGCCGCTGATGTTAGATAGTTTTTCAGAATACGGATGCAGGTGTTTTTATTAAGACAAAAAATATGTTGGCAGAAATCTACGCCGTAAGGAAACCGGCAGCTGCGGTACGCTATCATTAGTCGGCTGATGTCAATATTTTACAATACTGATATATGTATATTTGTTCATTTAACCATTAAGTAAAATTATGTACATACACATATGGGAGATTTCATGTCAAGTGACACAATTTTGGAAATCGATTTATACCGATTTGGATGAAATTTGCACCAAGGTTAGCCTATTGGATAGTAGTTTAGACACAAATTTTCAACAAGATCGGTCATAAAGTTTCTGAGTTAGAATTTGACATTTTGACCAAACGGGTGTTCTTTCTCATCTATGTAACTTATTACCTATAGGTGAAAGCAAACTTTGTCCCAAACAAATAAGATAGCTTTTTCTTCAATCTTTCGAAAAAAAAAATTATGTATTTTTATAAAATTTTATTAATGCCAATGTAAATGCCGTTCAGGAATGCAATATATAGGATTATTCAATAAATTAAGCTCCATTATTTTCGTACTTATTTGAAAATGAGGTCGGTCAAGCAGTTGCCGTGAATGGTGGTCGCTATAGCGAGATGATAACGGACTTCTTGTGGCCAGAAATTAAAGATATGGACCTGGACGATATGTGGATCCAAGAGGATGTTGTCACTTGCCACACAGTCAACGAAACAATGGCTCTATTGCGCGAGAAATTGAATGGCCGTGTTTTCTGACGTCGTGGCGATGTTAATTGGCCGCCGCGATCATGTGATTTGCCAATGTTGGACTTCTTTCTTTGGGGTTATTTAAAAGAAAAAGTGTACGTTAATAAGCCAAGAACAATTTAAGTGCTAAAGGATGAAATAATTCGGCAAATTAACGAAACTGAACCGCAATTATGTCTCAGAGTCATTGAAATTATGGACCATCGGATAGAATTATGCCACCGAAGCCGTGGTGACCATTTGGCCAGAATTTTGTTGCACACATAATTGTCACAGATCCTGCTATAATTATTAAAAATATTAAGATAATGCTCTGAAAACTTTTTGTTTTATTTACAATTAACATCGTGCGTCTTGGTTGGACCACCCTTTGTAATAAACGCTACAGTCGTTTTCGGCAACCGCAATAAGGCTGAATGTTACGAAAGTTTATTTTATTTTTTCTTAACCTACTTACAACTACAATTAATATTGGGAGAGTTCCAACTAATTATAGTGGGAAATGTAAAAAAGAGAAACACACTGTTAATTGCTGGTATTTTGTTTAAGCTTTGATATCGTTGCAAATAAGACTTTCTAAGTGTTTGCAATTCTCATTCACTTTGCAGTTTTATTTGCTTATATCTTTGGCTTTTTTTGTAGAATGTTTCCTGATTATCTGTCCTAAGCAACCAGTGAAATGCGCATAGAAACTAGCTTATCCTCCAACAATAATTTTCAGTGTTTTATCCAGAATAAAAGTTGGCAATTAAGCACGCCAAACAAAATCTTATTAAGTGACAGTAAATTTAGTTAAGAACTGTAAGTAGTTCTAGTGATATAATATTAGATGCGCAACAGACGCAGGGCACTGATGCCTTTTCGAACAGCCTCTAGTTCAGACTTTGTCAAGTTAAGATTGCAATGCGCGGAGAAAATTAAAAGCTGTAAAAAAAGGTTGTGAAAATGACTCGGTGTTTTTTATTGTGTATACTTTTAAAGTTGTAAGAAAAGAATTTTTTAAGATTTATCGTAAACCAATCGTTATTAAAAAGATATCAAATAATTGATTGTCGGATCAAAAAATAGTTTATAAACATTGTTTTTTATTGAAAATTCATATTTTATTATAACTTCCAGATAATGCTGTCGAATTATAACTTATATCCCAATAAATACTTTCAGGGCTTTTCCAACTACCGGGAAAACATAAAAATTGTGTGTTTTTTCCTGCGCGGCCGTACAAGCCGCACAACCCTAAAGCCTTTACTGGGTTTATCTGTAATGAATTTAAGCTTAAAAAAAACTATAACGAATTATAAAATGATTTCAAATAAATATATACGAGGACAGCCAGATAGCTAAAATTTCCAACGGGCATGCCTTAGAAATTGATTCGGAATTACTCGATTGGGTTTTGAAATTGGTAAAAAATATTTAAAATTAACAAAATCAAAGTAACATTTATTGTTTTAAATCTTAGAATGTAACCAATACTTTACATATTATGTTCCTCAGAATACCACTGTGCATGTATGTACCCGGTGCACGTTAACAACATAACTATACTGTATTTTATTATGTAAATATAGTATATGTATGTATCTATGTATACCTTTGTATGTAATTGTGACTGTAACAGCAATTTTCAATTAATTTAGTTTACTTCCTTTTAGCAAGATAGATTTTTTATTATTTAAGTTTATCTAAAGCATATTTGTAGGAGTAATTTTTGTTATACATTCGTGCAGTAGTGTAGTGGTAGTTTCAATTTATGTTTGTGTGTGTTAGTATAAATGTTTGTACGTAGATTGTACGTACTATACATAATAGTTAAATGTATAAAAAATAATATTTTTTCAGTCAGCGGTTATTAACCTGTATTTTTGTAATGCAAATGCATACTTCTAGGCTTTTCCAAGGATGTTAATATCAACTAAATTCCAACAAGAGCACAACATTACAAATTTCAAAGAAAGAAAAAACAACTTTTACAAAAGGATAAAGTGTGTTTGTACAAAAACTGAGTAACAAGCAAAAGTATTTTGGGGAAAAACGAAAGAGCAACAGAGAGAGAAAGAAACCTAAACTACAAAAAATCTAAATAAAGAAACTTACTAACACTAGTTAACTTTTATAATGTGGGTGTTTACGGCCGGAAGTCGTTTATCATTTTCCTACAAACACATTTTTTTTATAAAAATAGTTATTTTTACAAACAGTGGCTTAGTTTGATTGAAGTGCAGGAATTTTAATTTATATGACTACAAAAATTAATTTATAAAAACAAAATTGCCTCTTTTCAACCCACTGTAAAAGAATGTTTTAAAAAATACATTAAAGCTGGCATGTTAAAAATAAAGCAATTTGAAAATTTTACAGATTATGTAGGCAAACAAGTAATTTATTTATTTAATACATTATTACAGTGTTATCTTCTTTAACTGACACCATCCTTAAGCGGACACCCCCTTTTTGACGGACACTGTTCCCTGATCCCGGCAGAGTTCTAAAGGAAAGCATTGAGTTCTTCTTAAATAGCATTTTGTTTTTGTGGACACCTTTTAATGTTCCCTTCGGTGTCTGGTCATAAGGGATTGCACAGTGCATAGTTTTTCAGTTCAATGGCTTTTTATTTTACTTCAAGCTAAAACAATTTTTGCTTGTTGGAATTTACTATGAATCCCAAACTGCTTAAATATTTCTGCATGCAACAAAAATTATGCAATTTAAAATTAATTTGTTAAGCTTGTCAAGGATGTGTCTATAGGTGTGTGTTACAGCATTATAGTCTTTAACAGATTCTTGTCACGTTTATTGTTGTTGTAATTCGTAAAATCTTGAAAAAAAATGTTCTTTACATAAGGCATCTATAAAAGATCATTTAATATTTGCAGCTGGTAAGTAGAAAATAAATATGTTTGCTTAAATTCTTATATTTTTAGGAAACTAGAACAATGACTATGACTTTATACACCATTTCCATTCACTCATAATCTGTTTTAACTGGGGTCTTAGAGAATCCCTTTAAATACTTGAAACATTTAAATTATGATCTCATATGTTGAAATTACAAATATCAAATTAACCTTTTACATCAAAGTAATTTTTTTGGAATACAAAATTTTTAATTTACAAGATTTTTTTGTCGTCCTTAAGTCCCAATTTTCTTGATTCTTAATAAAAAAAAAAACACTGAAATTTATTGTTGAAGGGATAAGCTATTCCTAAGCGCATTTCACTGGTTGCTTAGGCCAGATCATCAGGAATCTTCATCCACATTCCCCACTACAATTGGTTGGAATTCTTCCAACATTAATTGAAGTAGTAATTAGGTTAAGCAAAATCAAAATGAAAACAAAAACAACGAGTCGGAAAGAACCCAACCCTATTGTAGTGGGATGTAACAAAGGTAAACTCACTGTTTATTGTTGGTGTTTTGTTAAAGCTTTGATATTGTAACAACTAAGACTTTGAGTGTTTAAAACTCTTATTCGCTTTAGGGTTTTATTTGTATAATATTTTTAGCTTTTCTAAAATCTTAGGAAAAGGTTTCCTGATGAGCTGGCCTAAGCAACCAGTGAAATGCGCATAGAAGCTAGCTTTCCCTCAACAATAACTTTCAGTGTATTTATCATATATGAAAAATTGAGAATTAAGCACGTCATACGGAAATCGTATTTATGATTGTTAAGAACATAAGAGTTTGTTTCATGATTATTCATTTATATATTTACTTGTTGTTTAAATACTTGTTATAATTTGTAATTGAAAACATTTTAGTTTTGAAAATGTTTTTAAATGTATTTTTTATTTTATATCAAATCGAAAATAAATTCTTCACTTCTATCACAATCTTTTAAACTAACAACACGAAACTTTTATTTCAAATTCTCTGCTAACAGGTTATGGGCCCAGAATCCATAACTTTATAAGAATATAAATTGTAAGCAATCGTTTATTGAATAGAAGCTGTCTGTTTGTTAAAATGGAGGAATTCAAGATTTCTAAACTAGAAGGTTCAGAAGGCTGGACTTTGTGGAAATTCCAGGTAAAGGTGGCACTACGAGCTAATAACTTTTGGGATATCGTAAATGGAGTTGCAAAGAAGCCTGAACAAGATAATGCCGAAATAAGTAAGTGGAATTCCTTAGATGCTAAGGCTCAGAAAACGTTGGTAGTGTCCATGGGTGAGGAGCCAATGCTTCATGTTATAAATTGTGATACAGCAGCAGATATGTGGTCTGTCTTGGAAAATGTTTACGAGCAGAAGTCAGAAACGTCAATTCACCTTTTACAGCAACAATTTTTTCAATATGCAAAAGCCTCAGAAGATGAAATGTCTGTGCATATTTCTAAATTGCATAAGTTGGCTAAGCAGTTAGAGGACCTAGGTGAAAAGATTACAGATAGCATGCTAATAACGAAAATACTGATGACCCTGCCGGATGAATACAAACATTTCTTTTCCTCCTGGGAAGCTACTGATAGAAAGGAAAGGACTTTAAAGAATTTAACAAGATTGTGTATGGAAGAATCTAGAATGGGTACTAAACCGGTAACATCAGAGGCCTTCGTAGCAAAGCATGGCAATAAGAAGTTCAATAAAGGTCAACAAAATCAAGGCAACAAAAATATCAGAGGTAAATGTTTTATATGCAAACAATTTGGGCATTGGAAACGCGATTGCCATAACAAAAAACGCCACGATAATGGTGATGCATTTATTGGTGAACATTTATTGACTTGTAATTCTGAAGAGAAGACTTGGTTTGCTGACTCAGGTGCTAGTGACCACATGTCTAACAAGAAAGATTGGTTTAGAAACTATATACAGTTTGAAACTCCAAAAAATATTAGAATTGGTAATGGCGACACAATCCCAGCAGTTGGTAAAGGTGATATTTATATTAAGGCTTATGACGGTAAGGTCTGGAATTCAAAATTCCTGTCAAATGTTCTTTATGTTCCAAATATCAAATTGAATCTTTTTTCTACTAACGCATGTTTGGACAAGGGCTATTCTCTAGAAGCCATTGGCAGTGAATGCGTTTTCAAACGTAATGGTCAAGTATATCTAAAAGGGCGAAGAGAGAATTCTAAGCTGTTTAATCTTTTAATACAAGTTGAAGAAGACAGTGGTACGGCAAATGTAGCTGTTAAAATCAATTCCCTCCAAACATGGCACGGAAGAATGTGCCATCAAGACAAAAACCACGTTAAAGCTGTGTTGGCAGATCAAAATATAAAATATTGCAGCACTGATTTCTTTTGTGAAGGATGTTTAATGGGTAATCAAATAAGAATACCATTTGCTGAAAGTGCAAATCGAGCAAAAGATGTTGGAGAATTAGTGCACACGGATCTGTGTGGTCCGATGCAAGTGGAGTCATTTGGTGGTGCTCGTTTTATGCTAATTTTTCGGGATGATTATTCAAATCATCGGAACGTTTATTGTATAAAAGCAAAATCCGATGTTGCCATGGTAATTTCAAAATACTTTGATCAAGTGGAAGCGGAAACTGGTAAGAAAGTAAAAATATTACGATCGGATAACGGATTAGAATACGTAAATAAAGAAGTAAGTGATATCTTACGTAAATATAAAGTAACACACCAAAAATCTACACCCTATACACCCGAACATAATGGTAGAGCCGAACGGGATATGAGAACTATAGTAGAAGCAGCTAGATCTATGATACATAGCAAGGGTCTTAGTCTTAATTACTGGGGGGAGGCAGTAAATAACGTAATTTTTACTTTGAATAGAACTGGTAAAAGTCCTCAAAAGAACAAAACTCCTTTTAAATTATGGTTCAATAAAGTATCCGATATTTCTATGTTACGAGTTTTTGGCTCAGAAGCATATGTCCACATACCAAAGGAAAAACGTAGAAAGCTAGATTCAAAATCTAAGAAAGGGGTATTTGTGGGTTATCAAGAAAATTGTAAAGGTTATCGTGTCTGGATACCTAAGGAAAAACGAATAGAAATATCTCGAAATGTTATAATTAAAGAACAGGACATGAATGTGGTAATGCCGGAAGTTGACAATTGTATAAATAATGACATTGAGAGGGAGAATAATGTTCCTAGGGTTGAAAAAGAAATTGTACTAGTTCCTACAGTTGACTCAAATGATGAATTTGAGGATGCAGAAAATGATGTTGTTGAACATATAGAAAGGTTAGGTGCAGAACAAGTTGTTAAGGAAAATGCAAAAGATAACAATGTTCATGATTTACCAGAATGTAGTTACAACTTAAGATCAAGAAAACAAAATGGCGTTAATGATATAAGTTATGCATTAGTAGCAGATTTTGAAGAACCTCAGAATTTTCAAGATGCAATGAAGAGTAAACTCAAAAAGCAGTGGAAGATTGCTATGAATGAGGAATATGAATCTCTTATAAGTAGTGATACATGGAATCTCGTAGATTTACCTCAAGAAAAAAGAGCAATATCAAACAAATGGGTATATAAAATTAAGAGAAACCAGAAGGGAGATGTAGAAAGATATAAAGCCAGATTAGTTATTCGCGGTTTTACTCAGAAACAAGGAATAGATTATGAGGAGACTTTTAGTCCGGTTGCAAAATTTACATCTATTAGAACAATACTATCTCTGAGTGCAGCCCTCAATTATAATATAACTCAGTTTGATATAAAGACAGCGTTTTTATATGGAAATCTAGATGAGGAGATATATATGAATCAACCTCATGGATATTCCGATGGAAGTGGTAAAGTTTGTAAACTAAATAAGAGTCTTTATGGACTGAAGCAAGCATCCAGATGCTGGAATAAAAGATTTACTGATTTCTTAAAGAAATTTAGTTTTAAAATAAGTAATGCAGATTCATGTGTTTTTATTGGATTAATTAACTCAAAGAAAATAATACTAGCTATTTATATTGATGATGGTATAATTGCTGCGGAATCAAAGAAAACAGCAGAAGAGTTAATTAACTGTTTAAGAGGTGAATTTGATGTTAAAATATTCAAATCACTTTATTATTTGGGCATGGAAATAATACAGGAAGAATCAAAGATTTTAATTTGTCAAACATCGTATACAAAGAAAGTATTACAGAAGTTTAACATGCAAGATTCAAAACCTGTAAGTACACCAGCTGAGTCCGTTCAAACATCAAGTGTAGCATCGAATCAAGTTAATTTTCCTTACAGGGAAGCCGTTGGGTCATTAATGTACCTGTCTATTGTAACAAGACCTGATATTGCTTTTGCAGTGTCGTATGCAAGTCGTTTTATGGATTCTTTTAATGAAGAACACATTGTCGGATTAAAAAGAATTCTGAAATATTTAAAAGGAACCGTTGATCAAGGAATCGTTTTTACTAAAACTAATGATTTAATTTTAAATTGTTATTCAGATTCAGATTATGCTGGAGATAAGGAAACAAGACATTCAACTGGTGGTTATGTGTTAATGTTATGTGGTGGTCCAGTCTCGTGGTCGTCAAGAAAACAGCAAACTATAGCTCTTTCAACTACAGAAGCAGAGTATATGGCAGCATCTGAAAGTGTTAAAGAACTCATTTGGTTACAGAGATTGCTAAAGGACTTATTGGGTGAACAAATTTCAATTCCGATCATGCATTTGGATAACCAAAGTGCCATTAAGCTTGTCAAAAATCCCCAATTTCATAAAAGAACTAAACATATTGAAGTCAAGTTTCATTTCATACGTGAGGTATATGAAAGCAAAATGTTTTACTTGCAGTATGTCCCAACTTCAGAGCAGTTAGCTGATATTTTAACAAAACCGCTCTTAAAGCAACAATTTAATAATATTAAGAAGTTAATGAATATTAATAATGCCAATGGATAAATAATTATTAAACAAAAGTGGAAGTGTTAAGAACATAAGAGTTTGTTTCATGATTATTCATTCATATATTTACTTGTTGTTTAAATACTTGTTATAATTTGTAATTGAAAACATTTTAGTTTTGAAAATGTTTTTAAATGTATTTTTTATTTTATATCAAATCGAAAATAAATTCTTCACTTCTATCACAATCTTTTAAACTAACAACACGAAACTTTTATTTCAAATTCTCTGCTAACAATGATAAACTTGCTTTATTGTTTTCGCAAAAAATAGAGCATGTTGCCAGTTTAGTTTTTTTAGCCGTGCACTTGCCAGTTTATTATCAAAGTAATTTTTTGGGAATACAAAATTTTTAATTTACAAGATTTTGTTTGTCGTGCTTAACCTTTAACGTCAACCTTCTCCTCGCTCAACTTTGGAAACAATGTTCTAAAATGACATAAGCTGACCCTTCTGCAAAAATTTTAATTAAACCCAATTTGATATGTAGGAGTGGCAAAATAATCTTTAATGAAGGAACTAGAGGTGTATGGTCAAAATAGTGAGATCGAAACCCTCCTGCACAATCTGTGCTTCAGGGTCTGAGAAGGTTATACGGCCTATGTAGTGTAGCTTGTGCTGGCGACCTTCTCAAAGACATAGAAAGGGCTGGTGTTTCGAAACCCCTTTTTTTATGTGACGTTAAAATCGCGACTACATATTTCAAAATCACAAAAATTTACCCTTTAGTGGTTATCGTAATTTATTAACTTTTAAATTGTGGCCATATTTTTGTAATTTCCTACTTCATCTCTAGCATAAACAATGGGAAGTAATTTTAAATTTTAAAAAGAGCTATTTTTAAGCTTCTCCTTCTTGATCCGCCACATGCATGTGATCTAAAGTTTCAAACAGCTTATCAACATCATCCCTGTCAGTTTTAAAGCTCCCATCAAAAGATTCTTTATTTAAGCGCCTTCGAAAAGCCGTAACTCAAAAATATTGGGAAGTCAGCCGTCAACAATTAAGAACTTTTCATATTTCTTTAATATAACTGACATTTGGAGGGCTCAGAGCGAAAGCGAACCAAGTCAAAAAAAAAATCGAAAGTATTTTGAGTTTGAGTAAGTGAACTCCAGTTAATTTCTGGAGCCATTGGCTTGGGCTTATAACCGTTGTTACCTTAGGGACGTAGCAATTTTTGATTTAGTCCGTTACAGAACTGTATAGAGTTAAACTTTGCGGAGAATTTCGCATCAGTTTTGAAATACATACATGTAAAATTATATATTATGACTTGGTTTAGTTCATCTCTGAGCCCTCCTTTTTTTCTTTTGTAAATATAGTGTTTTAGCTACTTGCAAGTAATGATATACATAGAAATTATATTTCTACATTAAATTTCTATAGGAATTAATTTGTACCGGAAGAAAACATAACAGTTTTCGAACTTAAATAGAATCATAAAATTTCACAGTCTTATAAAGATATAAGGCTACAACATATTATTTAAGATAAAATGTTGTGTGAAGACTTTCTACGCCTTTTTAAGTTGAAATTGAGACAATCCAAATTAATATTGAGAAAATACAAATTAATATTCAGAAAAACGAATTGATGTTAAGAAAATACAAATTAATATTCAGAAAAACGAATTGATGTTGAGAAAATACAAATTGATATTAAGAAATCCAAATTGATATTGAGAAAATACAAATTGATATTAAGAAATCCAAATTGATATTGAGAAAATACAAATTGATATTAAGAAATCCAAATTGATATTGAGAAAATACAAATTGAAATTAAGAAATCCAAATTGAAGTTGAGAAAATACAAATTGAAATTAAGAATTCCAAATTGATATTGAGAAAATACAAATTGATATTAAGAAATCCAAATTGATATTGAGAAAATACAAATTGAAATTGAGATAAAACAAATTAATATTGAGATATTTTTCATTATTATATTTTGAATATGTATTGTTTACATAAAAAAAATACCTTGTCCTTTTATTATGTATAATAAACATTACAAATTGCAATATATATTGCGTTTAGGGATGCAACATCGCTGTGAAAAACATCGATGTTTGAAGGCATCGATGTTTTCACGATAAGCATCGATGTTAAAAAACATCGGTAAAAAACACGATACATCGATGTTTAACATCGATGTTGAAACCTACTTTGCAATTATACTTACGGACTGTTTTAATTCTTGTTTGCTACTGAAAATCTTAATGCCCAACTATAATATACATATGCTTGCATAAGCTTTTGTCAAAAATTACAAAAAGCCTGTCAAATGCATTCATTCAAAAACACCAAAACAAAGTGCAATCAGATTTGATTTTTGCTTAAGCAAATGACAGATTCATAAAATTAATCAAAAAGTTTCCATAAGTGCAATATGGTTTGACAAATGTGATTTTTATGTATTCGCACAGTTGCTCGAGCCAACTTAAGCAACTTAATACATACATATAGTTATGCAATGCACAGTATGCATGCATGTACATACATACATACGTACTTTGTATGGCTATCAGGGGTGTGCTGGAAAACGGAAACGTAAAACGCAAGAATTTGGGAGGTCGTTTTAAATACACTTTTAATAAAATATTTTTAATTTTTGTGTTAAAATTCTGTTTAATAGAGAAATATTTATATAATATTTGTCATAAAATTCTTATATTACAGAAATTTTATTAAAAACCGACATTTAAAATTCTTGCGTTTAACGTATGCTTTGAAAAACACTTTTTTATATTTTTAAATAAAAGGTTTAATTGAAAAATAGAAATTAAAATTTCTTTCTTCATAAAAATAATTTAATGAAAATTAAATTTAATGAACTTAAGCCTAATTAAAATTATTAAAAATTTGGATTGAAAAAAAAAAAACCATAAAAAGTTCAACAAAATAACCACAATACTAATTATTGTTAAGGCTAAGGCACGAGCTCTATGTATTCATTTGTCCTTCAAGTTGTGCTGAAAAATGTCAACAGGAAAAAGAAAGACAAAAAAATGAAAAAGAACAGAAAATGTGCTTTGGAATTCAAGAAAAATTCTTGACAAAAGTACGAAAAAACAGAAGTAAGGAAGAACATGTAGAATCAATTAAAATAGATAATCATTCAAAAAAGCAAACTTCGATCTACCAAAGGTTAAAATACAATTTGGTTTAAGGATTGATGTTTGACTATTGACGTCAGCAGTCGTCGATGGCTGCGGGTGTAAAACGGCAAATCCATCTGAGGAGATCGAGTGGTTGCGATCGAAACATGTCATGGTAACCTGCCGGCCCGGGTTCAAGCCCCGGCCACGGTCAAGAATGAAAGATTATCAATAACAATTTTAATTAATTTTCATGTTGTAAAATTTCTTTCTTCATAAAAATAATTTAATGAAAATTAAATTTAATGAACTTAAGCCTAATTAAAATTATTAAAAATTGCTAAAAATATTATAAAAAATATTAAATTAATGAAAATATTAAATGAACGATGTCGATGTTTTTTAGTTTTGACGACGATGTATCGCCGATGTATCGTAAATCAAAACATCGATATTAACATCGATGTTTATGAACGATATATCGATGTTTTCTAAACATCGATGTATCGTTTGCATCCCTAATTGCGTTGCATCAATATTGTCATTGACATATCTGTCAAAAAAATATTAAGATAAGTTTTTATTTCTACTAAAATGGAATTTAAAGACAATTGCTGCGTTTGTCGGATATCAATGATAAGAGGAGATATTATCAAGCTAATTCCATGTAACCATCTTCTACATCCTAATATCAATAAAACTATGAATTTATATCTCAATATTAATTTGGTTTTTCTTAATATTAAATTGGGTTTTCTCAATTCCAATTTGTATTTTCTCAATATCAATTTGGATTTCTTAATATCAATTTGTATTTTCTCAACATCAATTTGGAATTCTTAATTTCAATTTGTATTTTCTCAACATCAGTTTGGATTTCTTAATTTCAATTTGTATTTTCTCAGTATCAATTTGGATTTCTTAATATTAATTTGTATTTTCTCAATATCAATTTGGATTTCTTAATATCAATTTGTATTTTCTCAACATCAAATTGGAATTCTTAATAACAATTTGTATTTTCTCAACATCAATTTAAATTTCTTAATATCAATTTGTATTTTCTCAACATCAATTCGTTTTTCTGAATATTAATTTGTATTTTCTCAATTTCAACTTAAAAAGGTGTAGAATATGAACGCATTTTTCAAATTACATCGTTTTATATTTTTAGTCAGGGAACGTAAAGTACATATTTTTATTACACTCTATAGAGTCTGCCTTTACTTAGATACCAACATGGTTTAACAACTATGTTTTCTTGGTATAAAAAAAAATATTTTAAATAGGCATCCTTAAGAAATTTAAAAGGACAACAGGTCAAGAAATGAAAAAACAAGTATGCAGTTTGACTATGTTTTGTACCTAGATTTATAAAAGTATAGTCGCATTGCTGTCAGAAAAAAATGCTGTCACACAGTGTAACGGGCCTATGTCAAACAAAATTTTGTTAAGTCTTGCAGTTTAAAGTTGTTCTTTTCAAATTACGTTTTGAAATCACAATTTTTAAGATATCGATTTTCGAGAATGGATTCTATATGGGTGGTGCTATGGAGTACATTTAAATTTAAATTTTGAGAATTTTCCGTAACTTTTGAGAGGTTTGAGCTTAGTGAAATAAAAAGATTTGCTCCAAATTCTGAAATTAATAAGTATATGGTGTTTTGGATTCACATGCTTGTGTATTTTCCAATATCAAATTAATGCGTGTTTTGATTTGTTAAATTGTTTTGATTATGTTTTGTATTAGAAAATATTGTTTATGAGCTTTTATTTTCTCTTTTACAGCATACAATTATTCATATGTATGTATGTAAGTAAATAAATTTCAAAAAGTTAATGCAAATTTTATAAATTTGTATTCAAAATAAGTAAAAATGTATACAAAATTTGTCACAATACTTTAATATCTGTGAAATTTTGACAAAACATATTAAGTCAAAATTAAAAAGTTGAAAAAATTTTGTTAATCATATGAATTTACATTAAAAAACTTTTTTGTTGGTGGGGTGTCACAAAGCCATAGGACATAAAGCCATATGGCGTTAAGTCCCATTCCATTGAGACATAAGGGCATATGCCATAAAGTCTCATTATAATGGGACTTAACGTCATACATTTTTTTCCAAAAATGAGACATAAAGCCATATTTTTAATAATGATTGCATGTCACCCTATTTCATGTAAAAAATACATTGTTGTTTCATGTCGCCCTGTTTTATTTCAAAAATGCATTTGTCTGTCAAAATGTTGTTGGCAATCAATCAAATTCCGACATTTATCTCTCATTCAATAGGGAGATAAAGCATTTTTTGTTTTTTTTTTCATTTGAATGGGAGATAAAGCCATCATGGCCTTAGCTCACATTAGCAATATTAGAAAACGGCTTTATCTCTCATTTCAGTTCCGGAGACACTAAAGTTAAGTATTGAAATCTGGCTTCGCATACTAAAGTTTTACTGCGTGGCGGCCTGCGGCCGCGCTTAGGGGTTTTTTCCTTCAGTAGGACGCGGCAGGTGGCTTCGCTGAATAAAGTTTTCCTGCGTGCGTCACAAGAATAAAAAAATGTTTCCCAATGATAACTAAGGATTTTTCCTTTCACAAAATGTTTGCAGGTGTAATTCCTGGAGCCTAGAAATTTTGGATTTTTTTAAATCATTAATTTCATAAATAAATAGGCATATTTAGTAAAATAAAGCGTTTGTAAGGCAAAACATCAATTGGGACATAAAACCATAATGGCTTTATGTCCCATTTCACTAAAATTGATATGAGACTTAAGGCCATATCAAAATTATGGCTTTATGTCCGTTTGGATTGAGACATAAAGCCATTTTGGCTGTATGTCCTATGGCTTTGTGACACCCCACCATTTTTGTTTACGTTTTTAAAATTTTGCATTACAAACGAAATGTTTTTTTAATTTTTGATAAAATTTGAGATCTATAGCTTTCTTATCTCGACTTAAGATGTTTTGTCAAAATGCCACAGATATTATTTTTGAATATAAATTCTTTTTCTCCAAAAAAAAAAAAAAAAAAAAAAAAATTGCTTTTTAGACAAACTGACAAGACGAATTCATACAGGTGACCGCATCAGAGAGAGTTATATATGTAGTTTGTATGTATTCTTAATGTTGAACACTATGACTGGATGTTCAAATTTTGTTTTTCCCTACTAGCATTTGGAAGATTGTTTTATCAAAAATCACCTAACTAAGTCTTTCTCCAGTACTTTTGACGATTACAAACTGAAGACTCGAAAATGATTCGTTCTTATGCTTAAAAAGTAATTTATCGAAAATGCAATAACAAAACATACAGCAATCGAAAATGGATCATACAGGTGTTTGAAATATGACTGTTTTAAAGTTATTTATGAATAATATTTTGCTCATCTAGATGATGAAAAGCTGATTTTAATTCTATTATTTTTATTTGTAAAAAAAGCTAGCTTTGAAGCAAATGTAAAATATTAGAATATTGTAAATTTTAGGTTATTAATGTCAGTGATCTCGTGGTGGCTCGTTAGACAACAGTTACTTTTTCGAAACCACTACCTAAAAATGTCGCAGAGTTATGTATTTCACTCTGGAGAGTTTCAGTACACCCCAACTACACCTTTTTAAGTTAAAATTGAGACAATCCAAATTAATATTGAGAAAATACAAATTAATATTCAGAAAAACGAATTGATGTTGAGAAAATACAAATTAATATTCAGAAAAACGAATTGATGTTGAGAAAATACAAATTGATATTAAGAAATCCAAATTGATATTGAGAAAATACAAATTGATATTAAGAAATCCAAATTTATATTGAGAAAACACAAATTGATATTAAGAAATCCAAATTGATATTGAGAAAATACAAATTGAAATTGAGATAAAACAAATTAATATTGAGATTTTTTTCATTATTATATTTTGAATATGTATTGTTTACATAAAAAAATACCTTGTCCTTTTATTATGTATAATAAACATTACAAATTGCAATATATATTGCGTTGCATCAATATTGCCATTGACATATCTGTCAAAAAAATATTAAGATAAGTTTTTATTTCTACTAAAATGGAATTTAAAGACAATTGCTGCGTTTGTCTGATATCAATGATAAGAGGAGATATTATCAAGCTAATTCCATGTAACCATCTTCTACATCCTAATATCAATAAAACTATGAATTTATATCTCAATATTAATTTGGTTTTTCTTAATATTAAATTGGGTTTTCTCAATTCCAATTTGTATTTTCTCAATATCAATTTGGAATTCTTAATTTCAATTTGTATTTTCTCAACATCAATTTGGAATTCTTAATTTCAATTTGTATTTTCTCAACATCAGTTTGGATTTCTTAATTTCAATTTGTATTTTCTCAGTATCAATTTGGATTTCTTAATATCAATTTGTATTTTCTCAATATCAATTTGGATTTCTTAATATCAATTTGTATTTTCTCAACATCAAATTGGATTTCTTAATAACAATTTGTATTTTCTCAACATCAATTTAAATTTCTTAATATCAATTTGTATTTTCTCAACATCAATTCGTTTTTCTGAATATTAATTTGTATTTTCTCAATTTCAACTTAAAAAGGTGTAGTAATTTAACAACTTGTAAGTAAAAACTCAAATCAATTGTTTTTTCATTTAAACAAAATAATTTTCTTCCTAGTGCAAAATGTTTATGTTCCTCACACCGATAACCTTCAGAATCTTGTACTTTAATTGCCCGAAGCAGTTAAATCTTGAAGTCTGAAATCTCGGATATGAAAATAGATATTAAAGAATTGAAGGACGGAAATAAGCGGTCTTTAACCACATTGACTGAAGAGGTCATCGCAGTTAAGCTTGAAAACAGAAAACACCACGATGTCAACGTATTATTCGACGAACAAAGTGACCTGCGAAAATTTCCTATGGTCGCTATGGCTGAAAAATTAGACGAAAAAGACTCTAAGACGATCAGAAATACGACTAAAAAATTAATCGATAAAGACTTGCAAACAATCAGAAATGCGACTATAAAAATAACTCGAAAAAGACTCGCAAATAATTATTAGTTTTAATACACTCACACTTTTGCACTAATAAATACAAACTTTTGAAATTTACTTTTAAATTATCTTTCAAGTGTTTCAATTACCAGTCAAGAAAACAACTGATTGCAATCAGGGCTACCGTTCGTACGACTAAAGTCGCAATTTGACAATTTTTTAACGGTCTGCGACTTTTTGTTAAAATTTTTTTATCAATAACTTTTGCGACTTTTTCAATTTTGTTGCGACTTTTTACTCTTTTTTTGTAAAGTTTCTTGCAAAAAACATTTAAATTGCAGTAAATTATAAATTTTCTTATTATTTTTATCAAATAAGATTGTCAAAATATCGTAGTCAAAATGTAAAAGCAATTCCCAGATTATAGTTCATTTGGCAACAGTTTCATCAATGTTTTGCAACCTTGTGATGTACATACATATATATTGTATTAAATAAATTTTTCGAAAAAATTGAAAATAAGATTTCTTATTAAAACGAAAAGAAAAAGTAAATGAAGCTGGAAATATGTGTTCAGAGCCAACCCCGGAGTCCAAAAACTTCAATGACTGGAAACTGAGGTACAAATGGATTTTCCAAGACATGGAGTCAAAGCGGCCTTTCCAATCATTTACAGCGACATGGAAAAACAAGAAACAGATCATTTGTGTAAAAGAGGCTTCAGAAAATTAAAAAGACTACTGACTGTTTGGTTTCAATTGTTTTTTTGTTTTGTTATGCCTTTTATTAATAAAAAAAAAACGTTAAAAAAAGATGTTCGACTTTTATTTTTTTAAACGACTTTTTTTCGCGACTTTATATTTAAGAGCGACCTTGTTTGCGACTTTTCAAAAATTCCTAGCAATAACCCTGATTGCAATTTTAATTTTCTTTTGTCTTTAAGATAATCAGGCCTGCTTTGTTTATAGACTAATGACCTGGGTCGTTTTACTGTACCAAGTTACAGTTTTTGGGTTTTCAGCTTTAAGTTTCCTGAACGTGTTTGTGACCTGGTGGAAAACCATACAAAACTCAGCTAAATTATTGGTGGAGAACATTTTATAATTTGATTACTGGTGTAGGCCATAATACTCGGGAGCAAGTTCTGGAAGCTTTCGCCTTCCTATACGAAGTTCTAGGTTGACCGAGGGCTTTTGTCCTATTTGACATTGTGCTAAGTTTAACCATTAATTTTAAAGTTTAACCATTAAGCTTTGTTCACAATCAGAGCAACAATTTCCTTTTTTCTTTTGTCTTATTTCTTCCCAAAGTATTTCATATACTTTCCTTTCATTTTATAAACAAAAATGTAACTAAAGTTTTATTAAAAAATTGAGTCAACTAGAACTTCAGCAACAATTTGTATGAAATTGTTTCTGACATTTTAACTAATTTTATTTACCAACAAATAATAATAAATACGTAATATTGTTCTGGGGGAACTTTGCAACCGGTTTCTTTATTTAAAATGTGTGTAGTCGCGAAAAAATTGTTGCTTTATTATAAACATCAGTGAAAATGTTGCTGCCTATTGTGAACGAAGCTTTACACTTAACCCTGCGGCCACACGATCAAGTTGTTCTTGAGAGTCTTTTACATATACTGCTTGTCAAAATTTACAAAAATTGAAAGCTGTGGCGTAGGCTGCACTCAATTTGTAAGCAATTTACTTTCAAGATGTCGTAAAAAAAAAAAACAAATTATAAAAACTAACATGTAGTCAGCTGTTAAATTGATAGTAAAATTGCCAAACAAATGGAGAGGTGAAATTGAAAGCAATCTCGTGGTCAATTTAAAAAGTGTGAGTGTGTTACTAAAAAAGGGAGATTGTTTGCAAATTAAAAGAAATTGAAAGGCAAAACTTGATCGTGTGGCCACCAAGTAAAGCAAAAAAATATTTAAATAGTCTAGTTAAAAAAATGTAAAGAACTTGGAGCCATATTTGTGTTACCAATGTTGATATCCTTGCAGCTTCTTAGCAATAGTTGTAGTCGTAGCAGAAAAATAAAACTTTGAAAGAAGACGAATCTTTAAATTTTCTAATATTAATACAATTTAAAGCAGTTTTTATAAAAATAGTCTAAAAATTAAAACATATAACTAACCTAAAATCAGAGCAATAAAGTAGCGAGTGGTTTAGCAATAGGAGTAGCATATAATGTAGCAATTAAGTAGGTTATGATGTTACAATAAAGAAGCATATAAGCAAATCAAAAAAAAAAACAACAAAAATAATTCAAAAAATACTGTTTTTAACATCAAAAGACCGAATCACACAACAACAATATTTTATGTTGAATCAGCATTGATTACAATTTTGTTTTTGGATTACTTTATTTCTACATTAAAAACTACTTTTATTGCTTCTTGAACTACTTGTTATACCCTTCACCGAAGGTAAAAGGGTATATATAACTTTGTCATTCCGTTTGTAATTTCTACAATATTGATCATACACTCTATAAAGTATATATATTCTGGGTCCTTATGAAAAGCGAAGTTCAAATCCGGTTGTCCGTCTGTCTGTTGAAATGGGGTTTGAATGGGTTCCCCAGATATGATGGGGGCTTAGTTGGGGCATCTTTATGTCAGGTATTATATTTGCTATTGAAATTCAGCCAGATCGGTCCAAAAATGGCTGAGATATGAGCAAAAAACCACGACTACCTCTAATTTTTCCCAAAAATCCCTTGTGGTTGTTGTATTTTTATTACTTTTTTCTGAATATCTGGGGAACGGCAAGAGCCAAAATTTCCAAATTAGGTACACACATTTAGGTTGTCAATACACACCATCCTACAAAATGTGGGCGGGATTGGAGAAGTGGGCGTGGTACCTCATGTACAAAAAATATCAAAAATTGTATAAAAAACTGAATTTTTGGACTGTCATATGACCTATGGTTACGCTTTATATATCAAAAGATCGGAAATCTTTAGTAGAAAAATTTCAGAAAAATCGGTTCAGATACGAAAAAGTAATGGCCAAAATAAAATACTCATTTTCGGAAACCATAGATCTTTCCGGTGAAAGTTAGAAACTGTGAGTCCCATGGTTAGAATCTTGGTTTTTCAAAAAAAAATTAATTTTTTTATGTTCTAAAAACGATTTGAAAAAAATATTTACCAGTTTTTGCTTTTCAAATTTAATTTATAATAAAGTTTTTAGTATTGTAAATATGTATGTATTTGTAAAAATTTTTTCGTTTTTGTCTAGTTGCTCTGTATTCTGCTCGCACAATGGTGAAGGGTATATAAGATTCGGCACAGCCGAATATAGCACTCTTACTTGTTTTTTTAACGCTTTAAACTAAAATTGATTATGTAGAAATCCAAAAATTAACTACCAACGAAGATATAGCAAAATGTTTAATTTCGAATTCTATTTTCAGTATGTAGTAAAGTATGTAGTAATATTTTAATAATTAAAAAACATGTTAATGCAATTGCTACTGCTACAGTATATTTATGGAAGCAGTAAAGCATTATAATTGGTAGTGCATAATACTAGTAGCATTTTAAACCCTGGTTTGTTGTTTGTGTTAATAATAAAAATATAAAATAACAATTATAAAAAAAACAACAAATAACAATTTCGATTATTTTTTTTTTTTAATTTAAACGTTTAAACATTTAATGATGCCCTACACCACTAGTGGTGAATGAGGTTATATACAGTTTGTCATTCCGTTCGAAACTTTTTTAATATTTATTTAAGACCCCATAAAGTATATAAAATATTATTGGCCCTTGCGTAATTCTAAATCGTTTAAAGGGTATATAAGATACGGCATAGCCTAATATAATATTCTAACTTGTAATTAAAAGAATTTTTCACTTCAAAATGAGAAAAAGAAAATAAAACGTAACATGGAAAACAGAAAGTAGTGTAAGAAAATATAAATAAACACAAATTGTAGGTATTTTTTATCTATCCCTTTCTTCTTTACACTATTCGCCACAAACAAACAAAAAATCATCATGTAAGTGTCGTCTACATATTCGGCTGTGTAATAAATTATAAACGAATTTTCATAAAATCTGACCCTAAAGTATCATAGATGGAGCTCTTTGCAGCACCAGTAATATTGCAGTAAAAATAAATTTTACTGATTTCTGAAAAGAAAGCAGGAACTAGTAAATATTTACTGCTTACCAATGCGAATTCAACCACACACAGGTGGTGTCCGCCATCTGATTTTGACAGTTCGAACCAATTTGCTTTGATTTGTTAGTGTTTTGTAGGAATGGTTGACATTTGGAGCCGTAAACATTCACAATGCAATACAAAAAACCCTAAGTTGTTTCTGTTGTTTTGGATTGTTGCAGTTTCGAGACCAACTGCAGTGGGATTCGCCTTGACTGATTACTACTACACTATACACAGGTTGAAAATAAAAACTTGAAGAGTTAATCTTCCAAATTTTTAATTATCTGCAGCAATTTTTTTTTTATTTAACTGCATAAATTATTTTAAAGGCCATCTATCAAACTTAAGTGTAAAAAACAATAACTAAAACAATTGTGTTGAATGCTTGTTTATATTTGCACTCCAAATAAACTATTTGATGATAAACATTTATGAATTATACTATAATACACTTTATACTTAATTTTGTTTAATTTGCATTTATTTAAACATCAATTAAACAAACAAAAAGATCTCATGTTAAACAAATTTTTTAGAAGAAGAAAAATCTTAATTAAATATGTAAATTTTATATTTCTTTTGCAAAAAAAAAAAATATAATGAAAGGAAGTACTTAACAAAAGTAAATAAAACTCATAAGAAATTAAGGCAACGAAAAAACAAACGTCAAAGCAAATTCGGCTATATCAAATATTGGGTACCCTTCTTCAAAATGAAAAAGTTAATAAGCCATTTTTGTATAAATTTATCACGATATCGTATATCGGAATAGCTTTACTGCATGGCTATGCCGTTAAATTCGCTATGATACGAAAGTGAACTATATATGACAATATAGTAATTCGTATTAATAGTTTCCGAGACTGGAGGTTCATATGGGACTCATGTTAATTTTAAGCGGAATCTCACAATTTTTTCTAATTTCGAGCTATACACATTTTGTTGCGTTGAAGTTTTTTGGGGATTGATCTTTATTTGTAACCCATGTTCTCGCATCGAAATGATGTGAAACAAAATATTCCATCGTTTCTCGAAAAGTGAGAAAAAGTGTGTCTGTAACTCTTGTCGAAAACTATCAAATGAAATTACCTCGTTACGTTAAAAATGCCATTACATTGCACTCGAAGCAATCGCACATATCGTTGACGGCGATAAAAATGTACTAAAATTCAAACATTTTCAACGACGGCGGCGAAAATACAAGCGTCGGGCTATACGAAATAATGTAAAGTGCGACTTAATGTTTGTTGTTTGCAAACGAGCTTTGAAAACATTTGTATATTTTATAAAAATGTTAAAAGCAAGTAATTAAACCATGAAAAATGTGCCAAAAACGAAATAATTATCTTTGCATTTTACTTTTTTAATATGATTTTTAGTATTAAACATTTTTCTCGCCGCATTTTTATTCATGAGTTTATTTGACAGTTTAAAGCGGGAACTTTCCCACAAAAATTTTACAGTCACACTTTTTCTGTAATTTGGCGAGTAATTTTCTTACGTGACAGCTAATACTCGCCAAAAATGTTACAGACGCAGTTCATTTCTCACATTTTAATCGAAAAGTTTTTCGACGCGGGAGTTACAGGACATGGACACTGTTTCATAAAAAACGAGTTTGTAAAATATTTAAAAACACTATTGTTTCCTTTGCGATTTTACGCATATTAAAATGTTTTTCAAGAGTGAGCTTCATATGGGATATGTGGTTAATTTTGTTGGACTAAATCCTACAAAATCAAATAACATGGTTTCAAGTTGCTGTAAATAAAACTTATTTGTGTGAAATTATACAGCAATACGTATTTTCTTTACGACTTTATATCAACAGCAATTATGCAATTCACAAGGTATTCTATTGTGTCATATGGGTCGTATTTTCTGTATTTTTACTAAGGTTACATTCATAAATTATAGCATATATTTACAACTATTTTGACACATTAGTACTCTTAGTGAATTGCCTAAATGTTTTTTGTAAGTAAGGCTTTTTATGCGGAACAGATGAAATATTGGACCGATTGTCAAATTTTTCAAATTAATCATTATGAATCGCTTATAAATCTTGCAACAAAGAAAGTTTTGAAATGTGTAACCACAAAAATATTTTAAGCGCCTAATTTTGGCTTAAAACTTTTATTTATTGACAAAATAAAGAGGGCGGATGCTTTGCATGTTATGGGCGGTTGGAAGCGGGCGTTGGACCTTGCAACAAGCGATGCGCTATATAACCGTTATATATGACTTTTAAGTCAGTCCGGCTGGAGGCCATTCTGGCAGCCCAAGTTCCTGGTCAAATGCAAAAGCTAAATCAACTACTCTTCTTTAGAAGATAACAGATAAAAGAAGTAAGAAACCCGTTGCTTCTTATAGAAAAAAGAGTGCTTTGAACAAGTGGAACTAGCTAAATCGACTTAAAATTATAAAATTACCCAGGAGGTATATATATTTTGTAGGATATTAGATGAATAATTCTTGGTGTTACAAAACGAAATTTTATATATACTTATATATAGTATATCACTTGTTATAGTGAAAGATATAAAAAACACCTAAAATAAAAAATAAATTGACAAAAAAATTTTTTTAAAATTCAAATATAAAATTTAAAAAAAAAACAACAAATAAATATAAACTTGAAAGAGATCATTTTTTAAAATAATAAATAAATGCTGAGTACTTATGAATTAAAGTGCTTTTTATTCAAATACAGTCAATATTATTATTAATATATATATATAAGCAAGAAAGAGCTCAGTAACAGCAACAATAAATAAATTAATAAATACTGGCCATGAAAACACTTTACACTTGTATAAGACCGAAGAAATAATTAATCATTTTAACAAACAAATGTCTAAACAGGTTTAGGTAAAGAACATTCTAATAAAGTACGTATGGTACTTAAAGAGTAACGATTTGATAAAAATATTGTCTTCAAGTGTAACTTCAAAAAGGGCCGATGGCTAATCGCAACAAATTTTAATTAAAAATAAACTATTTGTAATATTTTTTTTTATTAACTTCGAAAATCGTTCAAGAAGCCACATGCTCCAAAATTACATTTAAATTGTTAACTGTGTGTGTGTGTAATTGCCCATTTTAGGCACGAACGATTGATTTGGTTAACAATACAAAATGCAATAAATGTTTAAGCAATTCTTTGATTTTACATTTCTTAATATTTTTTTTTTTTATTATTATGTTAAGAATCCCAGCTCAGCCAAGAAAAATTATCAATAAAATTTTAATAAAAATTCCAAGTTGTAAAATTCCTTCCCTCAGTGAAAATAATTTAATGAAAATTAAATTTGATGAACTCGAGCCTAATTAAAGAATATCAAAAATTAAAAAATTATGTTAAGACCTTTTTTAATTTTTGCTTCTTTTTAAAGTAGATTTATTTAAAAATTAAGTTTTTTTTTTTAAATAAAAAAAACTAATTTATAAAAAAAAGTGTTGTCTAAAATCACTTTCGCTGAAAAATTTATTCACATTTCAGTGTTTCAAAAAAAAAAAAAATAATAAAACGTGAGAGTTTTTTAAAAACATATAAGTATGTATACCTATGTTTTTAAACTTCTAAAAATACAAATGAAAACGAGGTCGACTACAAAAGTTTTTTTTAACTGGCTTCAATTACACTTTTAGTATACTGATCCACTCAGAATCACTTTCTAAATCGAACAAGACCTTATGCGCAAGGTACGTGCGTCCAACACGGTAACAACAAAAAATGTTATTGTTTGGTTAAAAAAAATAACTTGAAAAAAGCAACATTGCAAAAAATCATCAAATTTTACATAAATTTCGAAATTTTGTCCACTGTTACTCTGTCATTTCTTGACTAATCTTCACAAACGACCCATGGTTATTTTAGTAATTTGATAACCTTTCACTAAAAAAAGTACAAAAAAATACATAATGCGGATAATATTTTTGAAGATATTTGCATTTAAGTCACGTCATCTTTAAAAAAAAAAAACAAAAAACGGTTATTTTGGAATATCTTAAAAACTGTTCTACTTTTGACAATTCTTCATTTTCGGATTCAGTGGACAATTTTACATAAAGATTGGGTGTCAGATACATTTGGTCAAAAAACTGTCACGTAGTGTAATCAATGTGTTATAAATGAACTCTCTTACTCACAACATATAATAGAATTCGCTTTTAACCATTTTTTCTCATAAATGTACTTAATTATTTCCTGCCTTTATGTTTTAAAGTAAAAATTTTTAAACATAAACTAATTAAAAAATTCTTAGCCAGTTTTACCTCTCAAATTAATGTTAAAGAACATAAGTTCAAGAGTAAAATTATTTTTAAAAAAAAGATGTTTTAATAAGTACCAAAAGTACGAATTTTTAGCCCTGCTTTGACCCATCAAGTTAATATATTTAATACCTTGTATTTATGTTCCTGATGATAGTTTAAGCATAAAAATAATTAAAATTTTCAAATGTTGCAGTCTTAAGCCTGGTACTCTGTTCAGTATTTCGTGCGAAATGTTTTCAAACTCAATATAAAAAAAATTTCTGTGAAATACAAACGAAAAATTGTTGATAGAGTTGTACTGTATTTATATTACGAAAAACATGCTAAATGTTTCTAGCAACATTTTTAATTTCCGTACAAAAATATTATTTCGCACGGAATTTTAAGCAACAGCTAATAATTTTTTGTAATTTTTTATTTCGTATTTGTGAAGTGGGGTTTATAACAAGCGTTTCAAAAAGAAAAATGTAGAAAAGTGCAAAAATTATTAATAAAATAAAATTTTTTGTTTTTTACTTTAGGAAATTATAAAAATAATATTGTTTTACTTTTTTAATGACAATTGTAAAAACACATGGTTTTTGTCATAGATGGGGGTAGTGCACTAATGTTGAAGTTTCAACTCATACTTAGTGATAGTTCAAAATGATTGCAAACATTTTGTCGATGTTGAGTGATGAATTGAAAACTAGCAATCTTACTATACATTAGTGATAGTAATGTTAAAAAATTTTGCGCTAAAAAAATAGTTTGATTTAACAAAAAGCAATCATCAGTTTATTGCAATTTTTTTTCCTCACTCATTTGACTGCAACTAAAAATTTTGCACAAAATTTAAAATACAAAACTTGTGTTTTCATGATTAAAGCCAAGAATTATTCCGTTATTGACGGAATTTCATTTAGTTTAATTTCCTTTGCTTAGCATATCATCAGAAAAATCAGAAAATTTTTAAAATTTTAGTGACATTATGTTTCTGTACAGCTTTTTGATTGCAAGTTCAAATTTTGAACTACATATTTGAATTGAGTGCAGATTTTATGCATTCAATCACAGTTAGTGTTAGTAAAAAAATTTGCAATACCACTTTATTTTTTTTAGTGATAGTGAAAAAAAAATACCAATCATCACTAACTAAAGCTGGTAAAAAATAGTAAAAACTAATTTTTTTGCAGTTTTATTTAGTGAGATTGCAATGTTGATTTAAATCAATATTTAGTGCACTACCCCCAACTATGGTTTTTGCTTACCTTAGCACAATAATGTTGTATACTTGTATCTAATAAAAACGTTAAGTGTTGAAAAACCGCAACATAGATAATATTGATACATGACAAAATTTTCGTGCGAAATAATAAATGTTGCTCAACATTTTTCCCAAGTTCGAACAGAGTACTAGGCTTTAATGGGGTTAATTAAAGGGTACCAAAAATTGCCTATTTATCTATTTGAAAAACTGACTTGAAATGTACTTTTATTGCGACATGCTACCGTAGTCATAGAAATTCATATAATTAGAAACTTATAATATAAGATCGCAAAAATATTGAAGAAAAACGAGTTTATAAAAAGTACCAAAAGTACGAATTTTTTCCCTGTTTAAAATTTTGTAAACTTATATCTCTGGTTTAAGTTTAAGACAAAAGATAAATAAACTTTTAAAATTTTGCAGCCTAAATCAGTTTTATCAAAATGAAATTTCTGTTTTAACTACTTCTACCCCCTAAAAGTCCGATTTTTGAAATGTACCTTTTTGTGAAATGCCGATGTGGCTATAGATATTAGTGCTAAAAATAATTTTAGCACTAATAATTAATAAAAAATAAAATAATAAACAAAACTTTATTGTTATCGTTTTTTTTTTTTATTAATTTTACTGTTTATGCTTTTTTTAATATACATACACAGAAGTAAGCTAATGGAACATTTTCAAGTTTACTTTGCTTTAACTGTTTTTCTCAATTTTTTTCTTACTGAACAAGGCAAATTCATGTGTTGGTTGGTGGCGATACTACAACAAGTAAGAACACCAAAAACACAACATTGTATTTTATTTGTTGCTTTCGTTGGTCGATATGTCAAAAACACACGTAACTTTTACATTCCTCTCTCTAAAGCTTCGTACGGACGATGGTCAGATCTTACAATGTTGTCATTTTCTGACAATGGTGCCATTGTCTTATCATCATTATCTTAAACTTTTTTTATCTTATCTTAAACTTTTACCAACATTTTTAAGCTTCCGTAAAACTTATTTGAAAAAATTGTTATTTTTACAAAAAGTACCAAGATTACAAAACTTTACCCCTTTTCTTCCTTCCAGTCAAAATTTTCCAAACTTTTACTCCTAATAATATTTTCTTGTAAAAATTAAGCAACTTCTTAAATTTCAAGTCTGTTTATTTTTTATTTTAAAGAAGACGTAAAACTCCCGTTTTTATTAATTTTATTCCCTTTTCCTTGTATAAAGCACTTTTTATACACATAACGTCGTGCCGAAGTTATCATGTCGTATATCACAAAATAAAAAATGAGATTAGACCGTTTCCTGTGGTTAATTTGGAAATACTTATCGTCCAGGTCCATATCCTCAATTTCTGGCAACAAGAAATCCGCTATCAACTTGCGATAGCGAACACCATTCACAGTAACTGCTTGGCATACCTCATTTCATCGGGCCGATGACGCCTGGCCATAAACAACAAGAAATCCGTTATCACCCTTAAGTAATAATAAACCTTAAAATTATTCATATATAAGAAAATTCGATATTATAATATAAAAACTATAACTATAAGTAAATATATTTATCACTAGCATACATTTTTATTTCGAAAATTATTATAATATAAATTTTAATATTTTTGAAACACGTGAATGTAGTTTTTTAATACCTTATTTTGACGTATGTCAAAACTTTGACTTTGGATATTTTTACATAAATCGATAAAAAAAAATTCAAACACAATATCTGACAAAAATATTGGACTTTTTGGATTTTTTCATGTTCATTTTTGTGTATGAAAATTTTAACCTTAAGATTCGATTTCCCAAAAAAAAAATGTTTGTGATATATGTACGGGAAGATAACTTCGGCACGACGATATGTAATTGCCTTTAATTCGAATTGCATTCCAATAATACTTTTGAATATTCCTTAAAATTATTTAAAAGAAAAACGTGCTAAAGACGTTTACAAATATCCTAAATCCATAATTTCCAGCAATTTTGCAATTATACTGAAAATTTATTTCATAATATAACTTTTGACGAAAAAATTTAACGTTTTTTAAAGGAAATTGTTAATTTGTTATCTTTCACTGGCAACACTGGTATGTATGCATTTATTTCGTTTTTAAAGCTTTTCAAAATATTTTCTACAAAACACACATTTGCATCACTGCTACATACGTAAACAGCGTGTTTTGCTCTGTTTTCTTTTTGTATTGCTTCTTATTATAATTCTCATATTCTTTTTTAATTTAAATTGTTGTATATAAGAAACATGTAGTCATCAATCGGCGGTTGTAGCATCCTCGTTGAAGGATTTGTTTACGTCTAAGGATGCAACAAACACCGATACCGATATATCGTCGATATTCAAGGTTTGCTGGAACATCGATATCGGTGGTGTTTTACTGTCGCTAGGACTAGCACTTCTTAATTTTTTTTTTTTTTTTTTTTTTTTTGAGTTTTTTGAACGAACAATTTAATTTTTAATGCTAAAAATGCTGTAATGCTGTAAACATGGAAATTATGTCCAATAACTTTTTAATAAAACAAACCAAATGGCGATCAGTCAAATAAGATTTTCCAGCCGGGTGGTGTTGAATTCGCGTTATAAAAGTTTTTCGTTCTTGTAAGAATATAAGAAGTTTTGACATGAAAAAAACGCTTGCCGCTCTTACTTAGGTAGCACAGTTAGAGAAATAGAACATTTAACACAGAGTATAAAATCAAAACAATAATGAAATTCTTTGCTTTTTCTGAGCCGTTTTTCTTTGCACCATATCGCAAAGGTATTTTTCGGCAAAAACATAAATACAATTTTTTTTTTCTATTTTAAAAAAGAAATATTGTTGCAACAGCGTTGTCAACTTTAAAACTTCAAAACGCACCAAAATGGATAAAAAAAACGCATATTTTTGGAAAAGTTTTAAAGTTTTTTAATTACATTTAAAATTCTAAAATATTTGAAAATATTATTTTATAAAAAAATAAAATTTCAAATAAAAAAACAATTAAACGAAACAAATTTCTTTTCCAGTTTTAGTTATTAAAACAAAAAAATCAACAAAAACAAGTTAGAGTGCTCTATTAGGCTGTGCCGAATCTTTGATACCCTCCACCGACAGTTCCAATGTTAAAGGAGTAATATCTGTATGATGTCTTTTTATTATTATTATCTTAAACTGTGACGATTTGTTATTAATTATGGTTTTAGAAGACTAAACTGTTTTCCGGGAGTAGTGTTTATATGAGGCTTAGGGTAAATTATGGACCGACCTTCGCGAAATTTTACAGTGTCATTTCTAGTCGAATAAAACGGACTTGTGCAAAATCTTATGTCATTCCGTGCATTTTTGCATCATTTATGTTAGTTTTTGTAACAAAATTATCAAGTTTTTGAAGGTGGTGGTTCCACATTTTGATTCATAGCTCTGGTCCTACTGAACCGATTTTGCTGAAATTCAATCCCAAACTGCTTAGGATAACTACAAGCAATTTGACACCTAGTTTGTTTATTTCTTTTGAGTTTTTCGAAAGTGAGCGTGTTTTCAACAGACGGACAGACGGACAGACAGACGGACATGGCTAAATCGACTTAGAATTACTCAAGCAGCCAGAATATATATACTTTATGGGGTCTGAGATGAATAATAAAAAAGTTTCACACGGAATGACAAACTTAGTATACCCTCTTTACAACTAATTGTGGTGGAGGGTATAATAATAGCGCAAAAATTAATATAAACAACAACAATCAACTATTTGATTGTACTTAAATTGATGTATTCAATAAAAAAAATTATTTATAAAATCACCAGAAAATATGGCTTGAACCAAGAAAATTTTGCACCATTCTCGTCCAAGCCAAAATATTTTTAAGTTATGACTCAAAGCGAACAAAAATTTACTTCAATACAGCTTAAAATAAATTTATTTTATTTCTATAGTTACTTAAATCAAGCTTTCGTTGCTTATGGCCAATTTCACCAATTATATTTAAATATCAATTGATATTTAAATATAGTTTTTCATACAATTTTATTTTTATTTAACATGAAAAACGAATTTTAAACATAAATTGATATATCAATAAATTGTTGAAATCGGCCATTAATATTTTAAAAAATCAAAGAAAAGACTGAATTTCTAACATAAGAACGTGTAGCATTCGTTAGTTAAAGAAAACTAAATATAAAAATAAGAAAATTTTTATTGATTTGCTTAACATGAAAAATTAAAAGAAATCCCTAGCATTTGTTTCTTGCTGCAAGAAATTCGAATCTTTTCAAAAATAAAGAAAGCCAGACTAATATTCAATTCAGCTTGATTTCAGAAATATCTCTCTTATTTTTAATAAAAACAAGCTGCTTTTGTATGTCTTATTTTAAGAAATTTTTTATCATATACATACTAAAAACGTGAATTTTTCGATAATGAGAAAATGTTTCTGTATTTAAGAAAATTTTTTTAAATACGAACAAAATAAGTTAATATCAAAAATTTACTTTTGGATTTTAGATTTTCTTGTTTTAAGAAAATAAACTTCTTTCCGCGTAGGTACTCAAAATATTACATATCAAAATTCATAAAACCCATATTTATACACAATAGTGGAGAGGAGAAATCATGTCGCTTTCACAATTGCCTATTGGCTAACTAACTGAAGAATCTCAGCAAGCAATAGAAGACGTTCTAACCCTTTCATTTTAAGTATGAGGAATAGTTGTTAAATGAACATAAGGCAAATGACACAGTCTGCATTGGAATTACTTATTCTTTCCCACAGTGAAAATGGGGACGATAATAATAAAGATAAAGATTATTTTAATGAATTGCATGATGATTATCAGGCCTGTTCTGAAAATCACTTTAACTCAGGCCTGGAACAGAATTAAGAAGTTGTAGTAGTAGCTGAAGCTGAAAAATGCGCTGTAGCGCAACAAAGTTAAAAATTTCGAATTTTGCGCTTTAACTTCAACTGCAACGACTACTACAACAACGTATTCTGGTGACACCATTTTGAAACTGCCGTTTTTAACTTTTGACAGCTTGCAGCGCTGTTCGTAAAGGTGTACTACAGCTACCATTCTGTTCCCCACTTCAGGTCACGTGATTTCAAATCACATGTGCCTTTTAATAACACATGTGATATTTTGGTATTCGGTTTTTGTGTGTTTCGGTTTGATTTTCAATTGCCGAAAGCACATCGAGAAACACAAAAACGGTATGACTTTCAGACAACCACAAAATCACACGTGTGATTTTTAAAGCACGTGATTTAAGTAAATTATGACTATGAAGTAAATAGTACTTTTAAAGTTAACGAACTGAAGTAATTAAAAAAGCCTAACAATTCGTTTTTTTCTGATATGGTTGCTTGTTTTATGTTTATGAATATTGACCAATAAAAAATAATAATATTTTCCAATGTGACTTTTTGATTTAAATTTGTTGAATTATGAAATTTGGAGAAAAAATCGGATTTGAATTTAAAATTTTACTAATAAAAATACAAATTAAATATTTATTTACTTTTATTTATTAAAAACCTAACAGACTGTCCTTCGATTTCGAACGTTAACATTCGCATAGAAAATTATATTTAAAACAAAAACAAAATTCTAAAATGTGTTGTTTTTTTAAATATAATTTTGTATGCGAACGTTAACGTTCGAAATCGATGTCTAAAAGTACATTAAGTATGCTCCAATTTGCAGTTTAATTAACAAATTTATCCTTTTTCATTTTAAAGTAACAGCGAAAATTGTCAATTAAGACCATTTTTCCAAAATACATACAAAAAAAGCCCATAAAAGCTTAAATAATTTTATTCCACCTTTTTTATTATTTTAAATGGAGCGTTTTTATGCATTTCCACTAATAAAATATAACAATATTTTAAAATTACGACTTCCTTGAATTAATCGTCACTTTTGATGGATTTGGTCCCTCTTTGCAGCGCCAAGGATAATAAGCAATAAGATCTAAGGCGTCGTTTTAAGATTTAAAAAATTATAAATACATACATAACACATTTTTAAAAATTTTTTTTTTAAATTAATTTTTAATTGTTGGATGTTGAATTCACACAGTTCCTGTATGTGTGAAGAAAAAAATGCAATTTTTTTCAATAAAATGAGAGTTTAATTTCCATTCTTAACATACCAGGCTCTAAGTAGAAAATACGTTTCAATAAAAAAAAAGTAGCGATTAACTTGCGACATCCCCACAGCTTTGTATTTTATACACAGCCACTTACCAAAGCTGGAAATTTCCATGGAGTGTATTTTATTTTTGTGGGCACAAATTTAAGAGACTTTCTTAGTTAACATGATTTAGAGCTAGCGATTCAATAGTTTCATTTTGAAAGTTTCACAATTAAGGGTTGTGAACAACCTCTTCACTGGGGATGCTGTAACCGCCATTTGTTGTTTGCATGTTTCTTATATTTATACCACAAAATTAAATAAAAAAAGAATACGAGAGTTATGAGAAGCAGTACAAAAAGAAAAACAGACCAAAACACGCTGTTTACGTATATAGCAGTGATGCAAATGTGTCTTTTATAGCAAATATTTTGAGGAGCTTTAATAACGAATTACATACATACAAACCAGTGTTGCCAAGAAAAGAGTAGAATAAATACGCATTTCTTTCAAAAAGTTACGTTCTTTTTATTAAAAGTTACATTTTAAAATAAATACACTTTAAATAAATAGTAAATTTATGTGAATTACATAACATAAATATTTTTATTTCATATTTCAGTGATAATAACAGGACAACAAATTCATTGAGTGAGCAAAAGCCAAACTTGGAATAAAAATAGATAAATATGTGAAAACATAAATTTAAAAATAAGAAATATACACGTACGGATGTGTTAATTTCGCTTATTGCATGAAAAATTAAAAACAAATGTTCATTCCAGTATAATTTCAAATTGCTGGAAATTATGTATTTAGAAGGCTCATATTTTAAAACGTCTTAAATATTTCTTTAAGCGGCCCGTACACTTGCAATATTATTGTATATGATATTCGCCATATTATTTCCATTTTGTCCTATATTATGCAATAAGTCGCACAATGGTTTCATTCATTCAGTAAAAAGGTGAACATAGCCTATAGGAATAACATAAACAGCATTGTTCAATGTTGCCAACACATTTTACTTTCTTTTCGTTGCACAATAAAAATCAAAAGTCTTTTGATTGTTGCCAATATATTGTAGCATCTTCGAATATCACATACACATTGTCGATATAATTGTACAATACGTAAAATTGAACAATTTTATTGCAAGTCTATGAGCCGCTTTAGTCATCAATAATGCAGCAATCGTATCAGTATTTAATCGATTACGGCGGCCTGTCTTTGCATTAAAAATTTAAGCATTAAAATTAACCATATCAATTTTTTTAAAACGTTTGAAAAATTGTTTATTTACGAATCAAGTGTTTTTTCCAAAATATATCGAAGTAATATTATCAGTTACGAAAATCTGGTCAAATAGAACAAATTTATACATGTTACGTAAGACCTTTAAAAGTTACGAAAAATTTAATACATGTGCCAAACGACATCACTGGTATATTAAGAGAAACAATTCGTAAAATCAAGTTAACAATTTGTTGATTTTGCACCTTTTTCGTTAAAATTTTTATATTGATTACTTAAAGTTGTAAAAATTATCATCAAAAACTGTGCAGTTTCAAACAATGCATAGAAAAAATTCACCTAATTAAACGTTTAATTCACTTCATTAAATTTTTAATTAAAACTGATTTTATTTTTAATTAATGCTTTAATGGTGAACAATTTTGGGGAATTTTTCGCTGTGTGTATATTAATTCAATTAAAAAAAGAATTACCAAAAAAAAAAGGTATCTTATTCATTTACCTCAAGTAATAAAATAAAATTATAAAGTTTCTAATTGAATTAAGCACACAAATAATAAATTGTTTTTAGGTTTAATTAAAACTTTATTAATTAAGTTTTGTACACAGAAAAAGGCATTAATCAAAAATAAAATCAGCTGTAATTAAAAACTTAATCAAGTGAATTAAACGTGTAATTGACTGTTGCAAATTTTATTAGTTTTTTAATAAATATCACAATTTTTTTTAATAGAAATCAATTTTAATTTTTATTTTTTAGAGTACCACCATGTAATTATGTGATGATGTGATAAAGCCCACTCATGGAAAACCATTTAATACGTCTAAAACTGTAGCAAATAATGATGTTTTGGTGAAATCTGGTCCAATTTAGTTTCGTAAGGCTAAAAATCACACTTTGCTTTGATGTTCGGCCCATAGTTTACCATAGGACCAATATAAAAACTCCTCACGAAAGGTACTTAAATCTTTCAGAAATGTATCTCAAATATACTACATTATAAATCCCCAGCGGGGAAAAGAAGGAGCACGGAGGCCTTCTAGACGGCTTTTGTGATAGTCGATTCAGCACGAAAAGTACTTACATATAATAATTAGTATTGTGGTTATTTTGTTGAACTATTTATGGTTTTTAATCCAAATTTTTAATATTTTTAATTAGGCTTAAGTTCATTAAATTTAATTTTCATTAAATTATTTTTATGAAGAAAGGTGTTTTACAACATGAAAATTAATTAAAATTGTTATTGATAATCTTTCATTTTTGACCGTGGCCGGGATTCGAACCGCGGCCGGCAGGTTACCATGACATGTTTCGATCGCAACCACTCGATCTTCTCAAATGGATTTGCCGTTTTACACTCGCAGCCATCGAAGGCTGCTGACGTCAATAGTCAAACATCAATCCTTAAACCAAATTGTATTTTAACCTTTGGTAGATCGAAGTTTGCTTTTTTGAATGATTATCTATTTTAATTGATTTTACATGTTCTTCCTTACTTCTGTGTAAAACGGCAAATCCAATTGAGAAGATGTTGCCAACACATTTCACAGTATATTGCACTTCTTTTCGTTGTGCAATAAAAATCAAAAGGCTTTTGATTCTTGCCAATATATTGTGCCACCTTCTAATATCACATACACATTGGCGATATAATTGTACAATACGAAAAATTAAGCAATTATATTGCAAGTGTATAAGCCGCTTAAGAGATTTTTCGAAAATATATTGTGTATAATAAACTGCAATATTATTTCCGTTCTAGTTAAACCTTTATTTAAGCTTTATTGACAATTTCTAAGATTTTGACACTTTAACCGTATAGTTTTAGTCGCATTACCAAAAAAAAAATTAACATTTACTGTATTAAAAATTAGTTTTCAAAAATAAAGATCATGTTTTGAAAATAACCAATTCAAAAAAAAGCAAATTTTTTAAGTTCGAATTATTTTTTTTTTTAACGTAAAACTCAATTAAGATTTTGATCTATTTAATTTTTATTTTAATTACGTATTTATTTTTAAGCAATTGAAATGTCAATTTTTGCAAAAAAAATTTAATAGATAAAAAAGCAAATGAAAATTTTTCTTTGTACTTATCAGTTTTTGCTTTCTTAATTTTGAATGACAAAAACAATGACATAGAGGCCTAAATTAAAAATTAATTTAAAATAATTAAATTAAATACATAAAGTATAAGATGCAAAGAATGCTGACAAAGGCCTTAGCGGGCCAGAAAATGCATTACATCTTATAGTTGTATAAAATTTTCTTTACAATTTACTTCATTGCTAGCCAAAGGATAGCTAAAGTAAGCCTCGTAACAGAAATTTACAAACGAAAAATTCTGATAGTGCATAGAAAATATTCCTGGGAAATATTGAAGGAATAAGCCTATTAAAGTATAAAGGCTTTTGAGGATTGTAATTTGACTTAGAATACACATTCGAATAATATGAAAATTTATATAGAAAATGTTTATTTTTATGACTTCTGTATGACCAATGGAAACGTCTTACAAATCAAAAGATCGGAATTTTAGGAAGAGAATATTTCCCGAAGAAGTCGATGAACAGAAGCTTAAAAGTTTAAAAAAAACATTAAAAACACCCATTTTTGGGAAACCGCGATTGTTCCGATTCCAAATTATATAACCCAGATTATTGTAAAATTTCTCCCAAAAAGACGTCGTTCACATCGGTGAAAACTGCCCGAGCTATGACCATATTTAAAAGAAACAAAAAACATTAAACTTTTCATAAAAAACGTATTCAAAACAAAAATTTTGTTAATGCATATCCCCTGGTTAAGGATTTCTTATTCAAAACACTTTTTAATAAACTATGATTTTTGAATAATAAAAGACTTTTTAACTCCTAATTAACAGCTGTCAGTTTGCTGAAATGAAACACATGTACACATTTTTCTTAATCGGGCCATTTAAAAACTCATGACTAAATGGTGATTAAGATTAATTAACATTTTAGTTGCTCACTCGATGAGCGTAGTATAGTCAGAGTCAGTGTTGGCAGCGGATTTTTCGAAAAAAGGCCTACATATGATAATAAAAATCCGATTTTTCCCTACACATTGAAAAAATGTCCACTACAATAACCCCTACGTATTATTATCTTTAAAATAGAAGAAAAACATTAGTTATAAAAAATAAATTTTATTCGAATATGTTTATTAAATCTTTGACATAAAATAAGTACAAAATTAAAAAAATAATACATGGGTATGTACTTTTAATTAAATCTAATTAAGTCTTTTAACATAAGGTGTGATCCCGTGCTCGACGTTGCACAGTGGCGCCATTTGAGTTTTTTCGTTGCAAAAATCGTTTCTTTTGAACCGAATAAGATAATTGAACAGTTTAAACAGCATATGATAGATAACTGTTCAGCCTACAAAATGAGCGTTTGGAAAGGGTGCTACGCTTTGTAGGGGCCTACTTATGGGTTATCAAAGTTAAAATTAGTAGAAAAATCAATTTTATGGTAACTAAAAAAAATTATTTTTACATTTTTAGATTGTTTTTATTTTTTTTCTTTAGGGTTTTATGTTTTAAATTATTACCCAACAAATTAAAAAAAAATTATTTTATTTTTTAAATTTATTTTTTCAATTTTCTGTAAAATATTCATCACAATTCGTAAGAGAAGGTATGTATATCTAAAAGACTAACCATTTCTAAACAATAATTATTTTCTAACTCTATTCATGACGTCACATGCCGCAGGGAAGAAATAAGTGGATCGGAAGATGCTGCCAACATGTTGAAAAGGTCCTCATTTTGCCTTACCCTTGATGCTTTGCGTAATATGCTTGTATCCGGGTAAAACGTCAGCGCCGTGTCGCGTTAAAGATGCCCGTAGTTTCTCATATTTCTCTTTGGAAAGTTCTAAGTCCATAAGCAAGGCCAAGGCTTCTTCGGAACCATACTTTTTAATGTGTGCGTTTGTGGGCGTGGAAATGCTTTCCTTAATCCTTTTTAGTCGCAGTGGGCTTGCATCAGCAACAGATTTGGTTATCTGCGACCTAACTCTTTCACTATCCTTTGTATATTTAATAGACTGCGCGTCCGATAATTGCTTCGTGGTCAAGTCATTGGTGGCATCGGCAAGTTTTCTCTTTCTTGTGAAAATTTAACACTCCTCAATACTTTTTTGTTTGCCTTCCTTTTGCTCCTCTGGTTGATCTGGTGGGTTTATCTACTGCCAATATATCCAGGATGGTGTCTTCATTAAGCCAGTCCTCGTATTTGGAGTTGAAGTTCTGAATGGTTCGATTAGATTTCACCCATTTTGCCTTAATATTTTTTATAATTTATTTTTTATAACTTCGCTTCTCTCAATATTTCCGTATAAGCTATCAAGTTCTTCTAAAGCAGCTTCCGTGAAAAACTTTGGTGTGGTTGACTTTCTAAACAGTTCAAATGATTTTAAATTGTTCAACGCCACGTTTTCAGTACTTAAATTGTTTAATGGTTTCAGTAATTGTTGCGCCAACTTTCAGTCGTAGACTAATCCAGGCATTATGCTTATTTTGCAATATATAGGCTTATGCTACCATGCCGAAAAATTTACCTGTTCCCTACATACATATAGATTTAGGCTGAATAATGCAATTTTAATATTATGCACGCGTCCAAATAAGATTTGTGCCTACCTGTAGGGACCATAAGTCAATATTGTTCTTGACCATTTGTACGCCAAAGTATTGTTTAAGTGAGGTACGACCTGGTAATTTCAATGAGTAGTTTTTTTCAAACTATTAGATCAAACTACTGTCAGTCAAAACATATAAGGGATGGACGCCATACAATTTCTGCAACCATGTCTTTTTAACCTTTTTTACCTCTAGAAGCCAAACGGGCACGTACGGGCAGATAAAACCTTTTGAATTATGTAAAGAAATAATCAATGAACAGGTTTTGCAAATATGGCAAATATAGATTTTTTTTATTTTCCGTCAAAGTTGAAAAATAGTGAAAAAACGGATAGTTTTTAAATAGTGATTTACCAGGAGAAACACAAAGCAAACAGTTAATTTTTTTTTATCATTATACATTTAATAAATACATCAATCAATACAAACAAAAAATAAGGCGATTCGTTACCTATTTTTCGTGATATTACACCTGAAATGGCAACAAATTTACTAAAAATTTTGTGTTTTTTTGAAAACCGATCATACCTATTGAATGATAACTTAGAAAAAACATATACATACATATTAGTGTCGCCAGCTTTTTAAACCACAAACAACTCTGGAAATATATTTTGAAATTATTTTAGGGGAAAAAAAATTTTCAGCCGTTTTAGACAATAAAATATCATTAAAAAAACGTTTTTATCAGCATTAATTATATACATAATACGATATGACGAAAAATCCCTACATTTTGGAGATTATGAAAAATCTGTCCGATTTTTCCCTACGCTTCTATTTAAGTACCAAGAATACCTACATGTAGGGATTTTCCCCTACTTCTGGCAGCACTGATCGGAGTACACAAATTTTCATTTTGAATATCGAAATATCGAACATTTTTAGCGAAAAATATATTTCATAAAGAATTTGGAAAAATTGGTACATAATCAGAAGTATTATATCAAAAAAAGCACTTTTTCCCTTAAGCCACAGAAATATTGATTTATTTATATAACTTTCTGTTTGTACTGCATTATGGTGAAGGGCATATAAGATTCGGTACAACCGATTTTCCAATTTTTATCATTAAATAAAAATGTAATTTAGACCAACCAATTCTCTTCGTCAAAATCCACAACGAATATTTTATTGTTAATTTTTGTTCTTTACCTTTTTAAATAAATATGAATTTGCTTACTAATTGTTAGTTTCAATAAAATTTTATTTCTTTGCGTAACTTTTTTTTAATCAAAATTTACACAATTTATAGAATTGTGAGATCATTATTCAAACATTTGTTTCGATTGTGCAATGCACATCTGATGCGGTTTTAACAAATAAGAACATATAATTGAGCAATCCCATCTCTAAAATGCCCTACGTAAAAGTAAATGAACGCCCTCAAAATAGGCAGCGTAGGCTTAAAATTGAAGACTGTTTGATTATATTATATATATTTTAAATAAGCTTATTTTCGTGAGTTGAACCATTATCCAAAAACTTTCTTGTGAGGTTTTGTCGAATTTTATTCAAATGACAAAATATTACTGACAGTTGATGATGTACAGCATAAACGCATAATGATCTTAATTTTTTTTAATTAGAGTTATTTATTTTTTTTTTATTTATAATAATAAAGTTTAGTAATATTAATTTTAATGTTTACATATAAGCGTGCTGTTACATTGTAGTTAACTTTAAAATACATACATATAATTTATTACTTAATATTAAAAAAAAGAGAATGTCATGATTTTACATTGACCATTAAAATTAGTCTCAAAAAAATTAGTGTTGACATAAACTTATTATAAAGTGAATATTGTAATTAAATTTACAAAAAAGAAACAATTAAATGCTACATCGGTTCTTCCGAATTATATTAGGAACGACTGTGATTTATACAAGGACCAAACCCCATAAAAATTAACAGGTTGAGCGTTTAGATCACGATCGGAATCACTAATTTGGAGAATTTCTTTTTTATTTTACACAATTAGAAGAAATACAATCGCTTGTCTTTTAAATCTCTAAAATTATATTAATTTTAAATTAGAAAATTTAGGGAACAATTGTTTGTTAAGGTAAGTACGTCTTGAATGCACCGAAGTCGACAGTAATCAGGGCTGACTTCTTTGTTCATTTACTCTATATCAGTCATATACCATGTTCCCACATACGGCAATATTTGTGTTTCGCGCCCCAAACATGACTGAAGCAACATGTTTTAGCATACAAAATTTTGAGAGCGAAACAGATCGTTTCATTTTGAAACATGCTTCGAAGCAGGCAAAATGTACAATCATCTCCAATTTTGATAGCAATTATAGTTAGTTTATCTGAACTAGCTCTCAAAAAAAATCAAAAGAAAGAAAAAAACTAAATAAAAATTCATGTTGAATAAAATTAAGTGATAATGATAAAATAATAATATTAATAAAAGTATTAAATAATATATTTTTAATTGTTACTCCTTTTTTTATATATTTAAAAAAAAAAAACCCCACTATCAACACACAAAAAAATGTCAAAATAAAACAAGAATACATCGTATGAACAGCATGTTTGGCAATCTAGTTTCAGAGAGCGATATAAGTGGTTTATCATCGTATGAACATAGCATTTACATGTGCATTTTTCAATAGTTGCAAAACTGGTTACTAGCTGGTAGTGTCAAGGTGCCATATATATATATTTTGGGACCTTGTGTAACAGCCGTGCCTAAACAAGAGTGGAAAGCGTTTTCTAGCTGTCAAAAATTCTCATGCCCATACAATTTGGATGAAGCATCCCTAAATAGCGCGGCGTCAACGCTTTGCAATTGGAAAATCCGATTTTGACAGCTCGTTTAATAGTGAAGTTGGCCGCTATTGTTAATATATAATGGCAATTTAGCTGTTTTTTGTCAATCTAGCGTTTTTTCTCTTCTTTTTAATTTTATTATGTGGGTTATATTAAACAAGAAAGTTAACACTACTGTTTGCGACACAACGTTGACGCTCTTGTTTAGGTATGGCATATCAGCGTAAAAGCTAAGCGGAAGAAAACGTTCCGCCTTTCGCTCTTATTTAGGCACGGCTGTAAGTCGGTTTAACCATGTCCGACTGTCTGTATGTCTGTTTTTTTTAACGACTGAAGAGAAAATAAAAGTTTTGTTATTAAATTTTTTTAGTTCTCCTAAACACATTGGGATTGAAATCCAGCACAGCCAGTTTAGAAGAAGAAGAGTTATTTATACAATTGTGAATCAATCTCACTAAAAAAAATTTATATTTCTATTCAGTTTACACAGTATTTTCTATATAAATTCAAAATTATTTAGTTTTTCTAATGTTAAAAATATTAAAAATTAACGCAAAATAGATGGTAAAAAGTAGGTATTATTATTATCAAATTTCGCACAAATTCGTTTGATATGACTGTAAATTATATTACCAACTTTCATTATGATCGGTCCATAGTTGCCAAAGTCGACTCCCAATATTACTTTATTACGCTTAAAAGTTATTATGCTATTGTAATAAGACATGGTATGTACAGTTAAGTTTCAAAAAAACAAAAAATTATACAGGGGGGCGCAGAATGAGATATGTATATGGTTTAAATGGTTTATAACTTTTTTATTTATGCGATTATTATAATTTTTTTAAAAAATACAGTATATTATTGGGAAATTTTTTGCAATTAGCTTTGAAAGATGATATCCTGTAAGTAATGACCATTTTGTAAGTGATGTCCATAACTTTTCGCAAAATTTCGGGTGTAATGGCCATGGTTTAATTTCGAAGGTTGGTTTTAATTTGGAGTATGGTTCTTGGTTTGTTAACGTACACTCTTTCTTTCAAATAACCCCAAAGAAAACTGTCAGGAGCTGGTAAACCTAGTGAACGTGGAGGCCAGCTAAAATCGCTTGTGCGCGAAATAAAGCCATTGAGGCACCTGCAGTATGTGCAGGTGTAATGATCGTGTAATTATTCATAATTAATGCCCCAAGTCTCCTTCACAAAATGCTGAAAAAAAAACAAAGAAAGAATAATAATTAAAAAAGTTATAAAGAATTCAAACCATACAGCTCATTCTGTGCCACCCTGTACTACCAAATTTTGCGATGATCCGTCTACAATTCACTATAGAGGAGAGCACAAATTATCTCCTTCCGATAATTACTTTAATACACATAAAATCCCAATCAAAAAAGATATTGTAAAAAAAATTTGGACCAAGTTTTGTGCTGATCGGTTTATTATAAATCCCATAAAAACACTTTAAGAAAACACGACTAAAGGAAATTTGGCACAAATTAGTTTTATATGTCTAGAATTGTAATGACAAACTATAAGGGTTAGTTAAAAAACTTTACTTCCAAAAAATTAAAGTTCTTGGTGGAGGGTATCAGAGATTCGGTATATACATATTGCATTTTTACTAGTTTTTATTTACATGTAATTATTTTTTTGTTGAAAGATCACAAACAGAGAAACGTTATTTTTTCAATGATTTACTACACAAACACTAAGAGCGTCTATGTTATCCATAAATCAACCGAACCGAACACTAAGGAATTACAACATATTTAATAACGATAACGATAATGTTTATTTTCGAACACTGATTTGTATACTGTGATGTAGGATATCAAATGGTCAGGCTTGACCGTCTATACTTTCTTACTTGCTTTTATTTATTTAAATTAAATTATATGACAGTAGAAACATACTTTTGAAATGTCCAATTGTATTAAAAGTGGTTTTTTGGGGCAATGTAGACCAAATAGTTTTTAACTTAGTTATTTTAAACTGATTCGGATTTAAATATAACATGTTCGGAGGCAACCATAATATGGCTGTGGCTTTTTGATGGGGGATTAAATTTACCATAATATGGTTGCCAGTGGCAATAATATGGTTAAATTAACCATAAAATGTTTAAACGTTTTTATTAAAAATATTTTAGTGTACGTTGAAGTAGTTCATAAACACAGTTGCTAAGAAAATAAAAAAAATAATGGAGTTTCAAACAAAGTAATGCCAGAAAAATCTAAGGAAGTAGAAACAATTAAAAAAAAACTGATTGCAGTTTTCATGCGGAATCAAATGTTTTTTGATTTTTTTTCTTAAATGCAGTTTTGTTAATTTTTAAGAGAAGCTTATGTACACATACATATTATGTATCTTGAATTTTTTCGATTTTGTCACATAGTGTTATTATTGCATACATATTAATTTTCTTTGAATTTTTAGTTGCATTTAACCTTTTTTTATTATTCTTTTATTTTATTTATTATTATTTTTATTTGAAGATTGTTCATACATTTGTTTATATTTTTAATTTTTTGTGCAAATTTGTTAATGCGTTTATATTAAAGTTAAAATCTGTGTGTGTGTGTGTGTATGTACGTGTTGTCGCTTTATTTGTTGTTAAAATATTTTATATGTTGAATGAAGTTACCTGGTCAGTCTTTACGCAGAATCAGTTGTGTTTCTGTCTTTAACGGGCTCGTTACGTTCGAAAACTGTAAAAAAAATTATATTTATCAACAATAACTTGCGTTTTTTTAAATAATGGTAATTAAAATCGGCAATTTAAACATTTATAATTAATTTAAAAAATGTGAAGACTACAGTGAAAAAACAGCGCGATAATATTAAATAAATTTATTTAAAATACCTAAAAATATTAAAAATAAGAATTCTTACCTTAAAGTAAAAATGTAAAACTTTTAAAGCAATTGAATACAGAGTGCAACATGTAATAATGCAAACTTCTTCTCGTGTAAAATTTCTCGAAGTACTTATAAAAACTTACAAAACCCCATTTGGCGTTTGCTAGTTTTAGCTGATGTTCGGAATTTATGGCCTTATGTATATATTTTAATTAATATTTAAAAAATATTCGGCAAAATATTTTTCGTTTCTTAAAAAAAGAAAATCCAAAATTCAAAAATAATTTCTTGCTTTTAACTTATTTTGTTCGTATTCAGTAAAATTTTCTTAATTAAAGAAAGATTTCGCGAAAACCAAGCCACACATATATTTAGAATAATTAATTTTTGGCTTGGACGAGAATCATGCAAAATTTTTTTATTTCAATCCTTATTTAGTAAATAATTCTTTCCGTGTACAAAAATGCTAAATCTTAAAAATAAAATACAAAAATAGTTAAATCTTTTTAAAAATATAAAATCAGTGATGCCAACTTTTTGAGAGCATAAAGCACTTTTAAATTTAAAAAAAGCACTAAAAAGTACTATTTTGAACAAAAAAATCGTAAAAAAGCACTAATCCGTTTTTACAATTTAATTAAACACAAAACAAATTGCATATTAAATACCTCCAAAATTTTAAAAAAGGCGACGGCGTAGATGGGGGACCATTTTCATTTAAAATTAAATAATAAATATATTTACATTTGTATATAAAAATTTTTAAATGTATTATTATTATCTTCAATAAAAATAATATTATCCAAATCATTTGGAGTTTGAATTGGCCATAAAACAGTTTAAAAGTAATACAGTGCAAGCCCGATTTTCGTAGCTCGAAAAAATACGGTTTCCGACTGCATGTTTTAAACTTTTTAATACGTTTTTTCTACATGACTCAAAATCGTTGTTTATTTTTCCATTTACAATTCTTAATATTTTTCAAGCCATTTTCTATTTTTGAAACAGTGTCTACATCTTTAATCTTTAATGTTTACCAAAAACAAATAAACTAAATATGTTGTCAACGCTTAAAAGTGCAACGTTTAGTAAAATTTCTAAATTGCTAGGAAGCCTAGCTCAAACCTCGTAAATAAAGTTTTTGGTAAAACGAATGCAACTTTCTTTTATCACTTTTTTTATCATTTGAAATCTTTACAGGCTTTCTCAAAATTGTACTCCAAGTAGCTAATCTTATCTAAATCATCCTCTATATAACCGAAGTTTTAAAGAATGGTAAAAAAAATAAAAATTTTAAAAAGCATTAAAGGCACTAACGAAAAATTTAAAAGGCACCAAGTAAGTGCTTTTTCTTAGTTTGGCACTAAGGATACAATTTTGGAGTTTTGAGGCATCAAAAAGCACCATAAAAAGTGCCAAAAGCACTAAGTTGGTATCACTGATGATGCTTGAGAAAAGCCTAGAAGAGTTTGCGAATACTACTCAAAACATAAATGCAAATAATACGCAGTTGGTTAACAAAGTATTCGCTGTGTTTAAAGAATAGAAGCAAAATGGTTCAGTGCCAAAAATATATGTAGATTACTTAAAAGGCACTTAAAAGCACTGTGAGAAATTGTTAAAAGCACTATAAAAACCCGCTTTTCAAAAACGGGTGTTTAACAAAATTTCGGGTATTGCATAAGCAAAAAAGCACCAAAAAATACCCGAAAGGCACCAAAATGGCAATGCTGTATAAAATACTTAACAAAAAAACATTGCAATAAAAGAGAAAACTTGACAAATGGTAACGCTGCTTTCAAGATAAACGACTTTTGTCAGTCATGCAACAATAAGACCCCTTTCAGACTCCGCAAGTTGCCGAGTACAACAAATTTTGGACTACCGCTGACGTCTAAAGACCAATAGTTGCGCCAGAGACTTGCGCAAGTAACTTGCCGAGTGTGAAAGGGGTCTAATAATAGAACTTATTGCCACGTTTCTAGTGATAACACTAACATAATCCAAAGACGTAGAATAGAATAAAATGAGATATAAACGTCTTGTTAAGATTTTGAAATATGTTAATTCTAAGTCCTATGTATTTATTTTTTGGGATATTATCATCTTCGCAAATTGATAGTAGATATAAGATGTTGATCAGTGTAAAAAGCCTACGAAAACAAGTAACGGTTTTCTAAATATGAGATTATTTGCATTTAAAAATCAGCTTAATCGATCTTTTACTAGCGCCCATACAAAAAAAGCCCCCGAAAAAAGGTTGTGAAGCAATAGCGCACATACAATATGAACTAGGGAACAATTGGACGGCGTAAAGTTGTTTCTATTCTTTATAACTATTATTAGAATTATTGGTGCGAAATATAACAGATTAGTTCAAGCCGAATATTGCATTTAAGATTATTTTAAGTAGTCGAATCTTTTTCGCACACAAAAATATAAACGGGAATGTTCTGACAATCGCACAACGCTTAGCATTTGCGATTCAGACTTGAATCGTGTATCGCATTCGAAAAAAATTTGGCGGCTTCACAGAAGAACATGCATATCAAGCCCTAACCGCGAAAATAACGTAAGAGCCAAAAATCAAATTTTACAAGAGAGAGTTTTTTATTTTTTATAAATTTTGTATAAAATTTGTCGCTTACGATAAAATTGTTCTTGCTATAAAATCGTAACGGTACCTTATGTGACCATGACATTTTAGGAGATGATGCAAGTGTTGCCCATAATGTCATTTATTAAAAAAAAAACGAAAATTGAAAATGATGTCGCTTACGTTATTTTCGCGATTAGGGCTCGATATACTCAAGGAAACTACAACAATTTTGGAGAAACTATTGCAGATCGCAAGTTAAACGCAGTACTATTAAATAAATTTGCTGTTTTGCGATTGCAAATTGTGCGATTGTCAAAACATGGCCATTAAATGCTATTTACAAAAAACTGGTCGCGATTTTTAACACAATTCAAAACAAAAATTAAAATCGAATTACAATCCGAACTGATTAAATTGACGATCAACTGAAATGCAGATAGACGAGTCATATATGTAATTTACAAGATAACTTGCATAAAAATTTACTATCATCAATTTCTTTTCAATAGAGTAATTCACGTCACAAATTTTATGTTTTGCACTGAACTCGCACTTGTTTATGGGTAGTAGCAAGAGTTACTGAGCTACCTAAACAAGAGCGGCAAGCGTTTTTTTAAACATGAAAATTTCTTTTCAAATACAATTTTAATAAAACAAACCGAGATATCAATCTGTCAATATAAATGTCCATCCGGTTGGTGTCTAATTCGCATTCTAAAGGTTTGTTTGTTTTTATAAATTGTATGTAAATGAGAAGTTTTGACTTAGTGCGAAATTATTTTCTAAATTGTTCTGTTTCAAAAAAAACTTCGCATTTTCGCATTCTTGCAAGACTAGAAATGGTGACGTGAATTACTCTTATCTGTGTTTTATAAAATTGCACTTAATCATAAAAAGGGAATTAAAATTTAAAAATTTTCGGTAGAAGCAAAACAATTTTTAATTTAAGACATATATATAAGAATTTTTAAGCCAACCGATCATTACCAAAATGTAGACAAAATAGCACGATTCGATTTTTTCCAAAAACTAAACAAATAAAAATTTTTTAGGTAATACCCCCTTTATGATCAAGTGCGATATGATATAAATATCATAAATACATTCGTATATTTTTGTAGAAAACTACAAAAAATTTTAAAGTAATTTATCTTAATATCCGATTAAAAAAAATTCAATTATCTTAAGTCTTTTGTCGTCCTTCAATAAGTATTTGCTTTAAAGTTAAAGGCCAAGAATGGCCGTCCATCGAAATAAAAATGCTCACCTTTTGTTGTCTATAAAGAATTAATTAAAACTGATTAAAACTCAATTAAATACATAAATCTTGCAGTTCTGTGAAAAGAGAAAAAAATAAAAATGTTTATGATTTACTCAGGGTTAAAGTTTAAATAAGCTTTTTATAATTAAAAAATAATAATAGTGTTAATAAATTTTGTGTAATAAATTAAGTTTATTACATAGGTGAGGCAAATATTTTACATTTTTGCAAAATTAATTATGAAAATTATAAAATAAATAAAAATTTAAAAAAAAACATCCGGAAAAATTAATTAATAACTATTTTTGCTATTTTATTTGCTCAGGGATGGGAAGCAGCTGGCGCGCCCTTGGTTGTCTGCCTTTGTGCGCATTTGTTTGACGTCGCATAACTGTATGCTTTTGCTTTACCCTAATCGGTGTGATGTAGTTCCAACCAAATCTCTTGTGTCTCATGCATGTGTCTGAATTAGGGGCTGACTACATGAAGGTGTAAAAGTCGTTCGTTAACTTGCAAATTTAATAAATTTTATTTATTGTGATTTCAAAGCGCGACCATATAATTTCCTACACCAAATGCGAGTATAGATAAAATTTTTTTAGTGGGAAGTTGCTTTAATTATAAACAACGATTTTACTTTGATAAAAATATTATAATATACATACATATGTAAACAGTCTGTCAAGAATAACTTTTCTATTAAAAAATTTTGTAAAATTTAATAATTTACTAATAAAAAAAGTCTTGTTTAGTTTTATTATATTTTTTTAACTCATTCTTTTAAATATAAGTTTGTCATTCCGTTTATAATTTCTACAATATTGATCTTAGACCCTTTAAAATATATAAATTCTGGGTCCTTATTAGGAGCGAAGTTGATTTAACGATGTCCGTCCGTCTTACGTTTGATACGTGTTTTCCGGAGACTCCAGACATGATAGCGGCTAGGTTGTTTTACATTTATGTCACATATAGTCCACCATTTGTTGGTTTTAAAATTCAGCTAGGTCGGTTCACAAATGGCTGAGATATGACCAAAAAACCACGACTGCGTCTAATATTTCCAAAAAATCCCTTGTGGTTGTTGTATTTTTATTACTTTTTTTCTGTATATCTGGAGAACGGCAAGAGCCAAAGTTTTTAAATTAGGTACAAACATTTAGGTTATAAATACACACCATCCCACAAAATCTGGGCAGGATTGGAGAAGTGGGCGTGGTACCTCCCATGCAAAAAATATCAAAAATTGTATAAAAAACCTGAATTTTTTGACTGCAATATGACCTATGGTTATATATCAAAAGATCGAAAAATTTTTAATAGAAAATATTTTCGGAAAAACTCGGGAAAATCGGCTCAGATACGAAAAAGTTATGACCAAAATATTAATTTTTTTTTTTTGAAAAATACCCATTTTCGGGAACCATAGATCTTCCCGAGTTTTATAACCAAAATAACTGGCAAATTTTTTCTTTGACACGTCTGTCAAATCGGTTAAGAAATAGTAGAGTTATGACCAAAATACTGAAATCCCAAAAATTGTAATCCCAATAAAAAAATTGAGCTGCCAACGAAGCAGGTTTGTAAGGGAGAAACATAAAAGTTTCGCTTACGGAAGACATTTTATATGGCGAGTTCCCACTTTGAAGCAATACATTTTTGACACATAAAGCGCATTATTCAGCGCATATAAAAATTGTTCGATGTAACGATCAGCTTTACACACTGAATGTTTTGATACAGTTATTTTTTAGTATTCTCCCTTACAAACCTGCTTCGAAGTAAGGGAATGCCCTGGCACTTGAAATGTTATTTTTTTATAAAAGTTGTTGAGAGTTCTTTCACTTACTTTACTGCATTTCTGCATGTCTTATTGCGTAGCGCATAATTGTGCGATTATTCTTTTAAATGTACCATAAGTGCTTCGCAAAATGATAACATTTTTTATTGGGATGTTAAATAGAGCATGTTTTTCCCATACATTTGGGTTACCTTTGGACTAGTCCTAGTCCCTTATGGGCTACACTTTACATGCGTGTATGGACTAGTCGCATTATTTGCAGGGCTTAATAGCACGCAAACATGTGCAAATAATTAAATGCAATTAAGCGATAAATACTATATAAATATAGATATATTTAGACATCTTTGTTAATAATATAAATACATAGTAGCAATGAATAAAATAAAATTTGTTTTAAAAAAAAGATATTTTTTTTAAATTAAGTAAAAAACTTTATTTTTTAAAATGTGACCACTCATTCTTGACATACTGTATACTTAAAATATTTCTTCCGCAAAATAAATCAAACTAAGAGTAATTTGTGACGAATTTTTGACTATATCGATAATTATATGAAATTTAAACGAGAACAAGCGATTTTCAGGACTGGATCCTTTATACATATAAGCTTAAAAGGAATTACAGACCTACCATATGTTAGGTTATTTCAGCGATACGAAAGATTTACGTGGCTACCTGCCGTGTTGGCCTTACCCCACGATGATCTACACACCGGATGGAAAACAATGCCCTTACCAATGCTCCCATGCATGAGCGCAACCAAACTACACAGATGGCAATTTGGGTGTATTAAGCGGCAGAAGCATACACTCGCCTATTGCTTAGGTGAAACCTCTATAATGTCTTCGCTGCTAAAAGCCAAGCAGCATTTGTGGGTTAGCAAGAGCACCAAGGAATGAACCGCCAAGAGGTAGAACTTCTGCACAAGAAGGGGTCACCAAGTGTGAGCTTCTAGTTCTCGTAGTTCCAGATAAATACTTCGGTCCGTCTTTTATAGAAAAGAAAGACTTCCCAGTTTTGCTTCTGGCGAATACCTAATAATGGCAGCACGTATTTTCGCAGAAGATATAACACCAAAAACTAAAATATCGTTAAAATGTACCCCTACGAGAAGAGTAGGTTGGTACAGTTGTTTGTATCGAATCTTTTTTGATAAAGTCACAAAATGATTCCACAAAATATAATCAATTTGTTAGTTGTTTTTATCATAAGCCAACATTTAAAAGAAGAATTTGATAATGTGATTTATGGTGTTTTCTTTTCTACAAAAAATGTGACATTTTATTTTAAAAAAATTGCAATATGGTGTCTGTTTCTTAAAAATTTTGCTCCCAAAAAGGGTGGCTTGTTTTATTCTAAAAAACTCATCCTTTTCGGGAGCAAAATTTTTAGGAAACGGACACCAAATTGCATTTTTTTAAAATAAAATGTCACATTTTTTGTAGAAAAGAAAACACCATTAGATAGCCATAAAAAACTTTTGTGATTAATTTAAATTTTTAATGAGCGTTTTATCATTATTGAGCGAAATCATTTGTATTAAAATACATTTGGATTTTCACCCTTTTGTACCAAATTTTATAAAATTATTTTCAAATAACGATCTGACATATTTACAAATATTAACTTACATGCACACATATGAATTGCAAAATATGTATACGCTGATAGCTTCATCGTGATCGTAAGTCAAAAAGCACTTACGCGCATAGCTTTTATCTCTATTTCTATTCAAATAAAAATCATTTTCGTACTGATTGCAATCTAAGACAGGTAAGAGCCTTATATTTCCGTTTTGCTATTAAAAATTAATGTTGGTACAGAAAGTAGTAGGTTCATAATTGATCATGGTACCAATTTAGGATTTTTTTGTTTTCTAACATAGCGTCTTTACCTGACAATTTTTTGTCATACCAAACGTCAAACTTCATATTAAAAAAACGCTGACAAAAATTTTCGAGTTTTTTTTTATATAGACTTTGACGTTTGGTATGACAAAAAATTGTCAGGTGAAGACGCACACTAAGGTATTATTTCATCGACCATGCCCTGACTATACATTAGGGCGGCTCACTGATGTATGAGAAAAAAAAAAAGCTGTCGAATAATATTCTAATAGCAATATTTTTTGTCTTGCTTTAAAACAAATAAAAATTTAAAAAGCAAAAGTTGAGAAAGTCACATCTTCGGCCCGCGCCGGAGCTCCTAAGAATTAGGTATTTTTGAAAAAAAGCCATTTTTTAAATTTTAATATTTTATTTACTATCAATTATTATTAATTAGAACTGAAAACTTTGGTTCTTATACAACATAAAACAATAAAATTATTTTTTGGTCACAAAATCTGGTTTACTGTCAAATCTGGGTATCTCTCGTCTCGATTCAAGTTTCATCTATATTAAACCTTCTCTTATTTTTTTATTGCATAGAGTCATGGATGCTTCTGACATTATTTTCACGAACTTTAAAGTCGTAAGAATATAGTAATATGCTTTTCTGCCAAACTGTGTTGTTATATTCCAAATTTAACAAAATTGAAGGTCAAAGCGCGGGCCATTACACTAAAAATAAATTAATATTATATTACAGGGGTCTAATTCAGACAAAAATACAACAAATTTATGCTATTAGAAGTCGATAAGAGAAAAAAAATGTATTTGACCCACCCTACTATACATACTATCATACTTGTTTTTATATCCTTCACCACAGGTGGAAAGGGTATACAATATAAAATTTGTAATTTCTACAATATTGATCTTAGACGTATAAAGTGCCTGATCGGTCCACGAATGACTGAGATATGAGCATAAAACCAAGACTGCCTCTAATTTTACCTATTAATCCCTTGTTGTTTTTTTTCTGTATATATATATAACGGCAAGAGCCAAAGCATCCAAATTACTTACAAGCATCTTGGTTGTCAGTACATAACATCCGACATAATGTGGGCACGATCGAATAAGGCACTTTCCATACAAAAACAATATAGATTTCTGTATATATCTGGAGAACGGAAAGGGACAAAGGTTCCAAATTAGGTATGTTGAAGGGTATATAAGATTTGGCGTAGTCGAATAAAGCACTCTCAACTGTTTATTTAAAAATTTAAAAAAATTAAATAGGTTTAAAAATTGTACCTATTTTTATATTTCATTTCCAATAAACTTTCTTATTACAAATTTCAGGTTTCTCAATATGTCCTAATCTTTATATGTGCCTATGTTACATCAGCAGCTGTACTACCCTCAGTCTCCTATATGGAAGTAGAAGACGATAAGGCTCTATTTTCTTCAAAACCAAGTGAAATTCTGCCAATTCAACCAGTTTTAATATATCCAACAAGCAAGGAAATGTCCTACCATGGCAGAAGTCTATTCAAAGATAACAAAATAATTTATATAAAATTATTAAAACGCAAAAGTTATCGTCCAAAAAAAATAATACATCAAATCGATAAAGTATATTCACCAAAAGAAATCAAAGTGAAAAATATTTTTTATGTCAAAGCTTTAGCAAATGGACAATTTAGTCATAATCGCTTAAAGTTATATCGTTTGCCGGAATTTTATGCAATTACGGTCTATAAAAAGGGTCAGTTAAAAGAATGATGTGGAAAAAGCTCATCATAATCGTAAAATAATATTTCATTTTAATAAAGTGTGTGATTCTGTGGAAAGTATTTATTCTAATTTAATTTTAAGTATCTTAGTTACTGTACGTATTGTATTTATTAGTTTTTAAATGAATTAACAATATCAAAATAAAGAATAACAAGTTTAAGTGTTATTGAAACCATCCACCGAGAGTTCGTTTATTTCAGGAGTGGGCTTAATATGAGATCTAAAATTTATGAAGCAATCTTTATTAAAACTTACCTCACGGTCGGTTAAAGTCGATTCAAAAAAGTCGTATAAATCAAAATTTAACCTAATTTTAATGAAATTTCATTATTTGTTTCAGTTGTAAGCGTATTAAAGTGATTTTAAGGGAAAACTTTATATTCGACTTATATTTAATTTTATGGTGTTTTCTTTTCTACAAAAAAAATACCACATTTTAAAAGGTGCATTTATAAAATGTCTTGCCTTACATGTAATAATGCAATTTTTTATTTGACGAGAACAAAACACAAAATTGGATCGCCCTGTTTTTAACAGCTGACAAAAAGTTTGTTCTTCAATATATAAAAAAATATGTACATAAATCAAAAAGGATTAATATTAAATAAATAAATAAATGAACAAAATGAATGACCAAATTCCAACTTCTTTAGTTTGTTTTTCATAAAATATGTAAACAAGAAAATACCTTTGCCAGATTGCGAATTTATTAACACCAAGTTTTTACGATTTCTTGATTTGACGTTTTTTTTTTCAAAAACAATTTTTTAACACCGAATCCATTTAAATTTTATGTCACTGACAACCTACCTATAATGTTATGCTTTCTTTTGTTTTTACTTTAAAATAATAGACAAAATTACTATTAAAACTTAAAAATTTTACTGTCCTGATTAGAGGCGATTTTTTCCAACTTCGTCTGGTAACCCTATATATAAACAGAAGCCATCTTTTTACAGGGCATTATCAACACTCTCGATTTATACGGGGCGTAAAGTGCAATGCCTTATGCCATTTAAGGGTGCATTTTTTTAGAATAAAACACGCTGCCCTCTTAGAGAGCAAAGCATTTTTAAGAAACGAACACCAAATTGCATTTTTTTAAATAAAATGTGACATTTTTTGTAGAAAAGAAAACACCATTAGATCAATCATCACTCAATTCGGTAGAGTGATTTTAAGTGTTATGAAACCTAAATTAGATTAAATTTTAATCCAAAATTCAATTTTTTAAGCATTTTAGAGTTTTTTTTTAGAAAGCCGCTCTTTACAAGACCAATCGTAAAATATGGACCAATTATCACAAAATAAAATGTTGTTACTTCTGCAGCTTAAAGAGCCAATGTCAATATTTTGCGGTTTTGGGTAAATCGTTTCATTATATTTCTTTTCTTACTGTCTGTTATTTTGCAGAAACAGCCAATGTCTAATTCAACCCAGAACAGCTTCATAAGGGTTTTACTAGTCAATGGTAACACATAAGTAACTTATGTCACATAGTCCGGGATGATTTGCTATTAAAATTCATCCCGTTCGGTCCACAAATAGCTAACTTTACCAAAAATCCCTTATTATTGTTGTTTTTTTTTATTTTTTATTACCTGGAGAATGGCAAGAGCTAAAGTTTTCAAATTAAGTAGAAGCATCTTTGTTATCAATACACAAATGTAAGCGGGATTGTAGAATTGGGCGTGAGAGTTCCACTACAAAGAGATTAACGATTTCTGTATATCTGGAGATCGGCACACCCAAAGTTTACAAATAAGGTAAACGAATCTTGGTTATCAATAGACAAAATCCGACAAAAAGTGGACTAGAGTGGATAAGTGGGCGTGGCACAAAATTAATTTACTTATGTATATCAAAAAAAAAAAAAAAAACGGAAAGGGAAAGGGAAAAATTGTACAAATTTGGTGCACAAAGCTGGGTTGTCAATACAAAAAAAACCTCTTTAAAAAAATGAGCGGAATAAGAGAATTGGGCGTGGCTCCTTTTATACAAAGACATTAAAGATTTCTGTATATCTGGAGAACGGTAATATCCAAAGTTTTCAAATTAGGCACAAGCATCTTGGTTATCAATACCTTCCAGTAAACAATTTGTATTATGTGGTCTTGGCACCTTCCACGCAAATACAATATGAGTTACCTTATATGTTTTCAAATATGAAAGAAATAACTTGGCAGCGTTACCGTTATGCGGCTAAAGTCGCATTTTGACCCTTTTTTTGACTGCCTTGCCCCTTTATTTTAAATCCGCTTTTGTATCATTTTGCATATTTTTGTACTCCTTTTTGAACTAAATTTTTTTTATATTGGCAATCAATGAACGCTGACGAGCCTTCCGGCTTTTATATGTATTTTTCTAAATTAGCATTAAAAAACAATAAAATAGACTGAAAGTAGATATTCACCGTAGTATGAATAAAAATCGTACCATTACTAACTTCTCCTAATAAGAAATATCTGATCTAAGTTTGGTCCACCTATCTCTCATGATATAGGCGCTATTGTGCCAAAGCCCTTATTTTAGCAAGAATAAGGTTTTTATAAATCTATTACTAAGTCAATTAGTAACCGATTTTGTTAATTTTCACTATTCCACCAGAGTTTATTTAAGGTGAAAGTGAAAAAATAAAGTTTATTTATGGGTAAAAATTAGATGCGGTCGTGGGTTTTTTCTCATATCTCAGCGATTTGTGGGCAGATCTAGTTGAATTTCAACAGAAAACTATTTCAAGCTACATATATGTAATATAAATTTATAACAATCATATCTGGGGTCTTTGGAAAACAAATTTCAACATACACATGACTGAAAAACCTACAGACGGACATAATTTAACCAACTCCGCTCCTCATATGGATCCATAATATATATACTTTAAAGGATCTAAGATCAACATTGAAAAATTAAAATAAGAATGACAAACATATAAAAACGAACTTATATATTTCCAGCTGTGGTGACGGGTAAAATTATATGCAACAGTTCATACACGTTAACTTGCAAACAAGACGTGTATTGTCACTGTTTAAACATACATACATATATGCATTCGAACTTCTCTATAGTGAACTTCTATACAATGAAGCTTTCCATATAATAAAAAAAGTTTAAAAATTATTACAATGTCAAAAGATTTTGTTATTCGTGCTTAATTCCCAGTTTTTATCATTGATAAAAACACTTGAAATTTATTGTTGATGGGATAAGCTATTCCTATGCGCATTTCACTTCAACTTATCCCATCAACAATAAATTTCAAGTGTTTTTATCAATGATAAAAACTGGGAATTAAGCACGAATAACAAAATCTTTTGAAATTAAAATTTTGTATTCCCAACATTGAAATTACTTTTTGATAATAAACAGGCAAGTGCACCGCCTAAAAAAACACTTAATTGACAACATCTTTTGTAAGTTGTTGTTTGTTTTTATTTTGTTTTTCTTAACCTACTTACAACTACAGTTAATGTTGAGAGAATTTCAACTAATTGTAGTGGGGAATGTAAGATGAGATAAACCCACTGTTTATTGTTGATGTGTTTTGTTTAAACTTTGATATTGTTACAAGTAGAACTGTTGCTATAAGTCTTATACGCTTAACAGTTTTATTTCGTTTAATATCTTTAGTTTTTCCAAAATCTTTATGGATGAAGTTTCCTGATGATCTGGCCTAAGCAACCAGTGAAATGCGCATAGGAATAGCTTATCCCATCAACAATAAATTTCAAGTGTTTTTATCAATGATAAAAACTGGGAATTAAGCACGAATAACAAAATCTTTTGAAATTAAAATTTTGTATTCCCAACATTGAAATTACTTTTTGATAATAAACAGGCAAGTGCACCGCCTAAAAAAACACTTAATTGACAACATCTTTTGTAAGTTGTTGTTTGTTTTTATTTTGTTTTTCTTAACCTACTTACAACTACAGTTAATGTTGAGAGAATTTCAACTAATTGTAGTGGGGAATGTAAGATGAGATAAACCCACTGTTTATTGTTGATGTGTTTTGTTTAAACTTTGATATTGTTACAAGTAGAACTGTTGCTATAAGTCTTATACGCTTAACAGTTTTATTTCGTTTAATATCTTTAGTTTTTCCAAAATCTTTATGGATGAAGTTTCCTGATGATCTGGCCTAAGCAACCAGTGAAATGCGCATAGGAACAGCTTCTCCCATCAACAATAAATTTCAAGTGTTTTTATCAATGATAAAAACTGGGAATTAAGCACGAATAACAAAATCTTTTGAAATTAAAATTTTGTATTCCCAACATTGAAATTACTTTTTAATTATTACAATGTTTATAGTAAGAGTAGCTCGATGTTGGAATTATTTACCAGTAGGTATATTCTCTCATTCAAACAACGCATTCCGATTAAAAATTATGGTATACTTTTCTGTTCAGGATTAAAGGCCCAATCAGAATGTGAATAACGTATGTAGCTTAAGCTACTGAGCAAATACATGTAAATCATATGTGTCAAACCATATTGAACTTAAGGAAACTTTATGTAAAGTTTTATAAAACTGTCATTTGCTTAAGCAAGGTGCGAAACTAATCGCTCATTCCGAACGGAATCAATGTTTTTTTTATTTTGTTTTTGTTATTTGAAATGCATTTGAGAGGCTTTCTGTTTTCTTTTTGACAGTAGCTTAAGTTTGTTTATGCACATTCTGGTTGGGCCTTAAGAATTCTTTTGATTTATTTCCCCCTTTTGCCTTATATTACGTTCAATAAATTAAGTATGGCTTTATTTCAGACAGAATGTTCTGTAATGGTATATCTACTTGACCAAGGCGAATTAACTACAGGTGGTGTCGAAACGGCATCTGATTTTGACAGTTCGGGCTTATTTGTTTTGATTTGTTAGTGTTTTGCTAATAATGGTTGACATTTCGAGCTAATGGCACTAACAATGCAATGCAAAAAACCCTATGTTGTTTCTGTTGTTTTTGGATTGTTGTAGTTCCGACACCACCTGTAGTTGAATTCGCCTTGTACTTGACTTATCTATTTTTTAATCTGGGCTACTACTTTGGGACATGTTAATTGATATATTAATATTTTTTAAAAAATTTTCTTTCAATCCTTGGCTTGTATTTGTATTTTTACAATTAGGTGTATATACATATACATATAAATACATTTTTGTATATTTAATTATATTCAGGATTTCGCTTTTGTAATATATTTTTTATTTGCCTTGACCCAGCTAGCATTTTGTTTCATAATCTAATCATTTAGGAATAAGCTTCAAGAGCAAAATATCCGTATATGAGCTAATTTTTCAATCATAAATGATACTCTCGTTGTGAGAAAATGGTACCCTACCGATGAATCACCTGAAAGAATCAATTGTGATACAATTTTCTGATTCTTTTTTGATCAATTTAATGGTAGTTTTTTTAATCATTATTGAATTGTTTTCGTCTCATTTTTCAATCGTCAACTATAAAGTTTTTGATTATATTTCATATCATTTTTTAATTGTCATGTTTTTTATTTTTGCTCTGATAGTTATTGCTTTTCATTATTCGAACCAGCTTTATTTTAAACCAAACAAAAGTTATCGGTTTTTCGCAAAAAAGGGAAGAAACAATTTGCACTTACATTTATGTTCATAATTTGTCAATTATTTTTGGGCTTCTTTTTTATTATTTGGCTAACATGAAAGTTCTTATTTTTATTTTTTTCATTTGGCAAAAACAAAAATTCGAAGTATTTAAAAATAATTATTTAAACATACTAATGAATCATATATAAATCCTTTTTCAATCAGTCAAGTGATAAATCTGTTTTTAATCATCAAAACTGATCTGAAAAGAATCATTTGTGTGATTTCTTCCAAAAATAATCAGCCAAATGCTAGCTGGGGATAGACTTTTGTATATTACTTATATTAAAATAAAATAAATAAATAAAATAATGTGAGCTCCTAATAATGAATTTCCATACCGTTAAGTTTTCTTCAGAATTAAGCAATTTTTAATATATAAATTTTAATCTCATACATTTTTGTCTCCACATAAAAAATTTTCTGTTAGGCGATTCCCAATGAGGAAAATAGGATTAAAAGAAAAAATTATCTGTGATAACGATTTTAGCTGCGTTCGTTTACCCCAAAATTTGTACAAATTCGTACTGGATTTTACTGAAATGCGTTCGCGTACACATAATACCATGTTCACACGGACAGCAATATTCGTGTTTCGCTCTCTTATTCCTGTTTCGCGCACCAAACATGACTGAAACGACTTGTTTCCACATATAAAATTTTGAGAGCGAAACCGGTCGTTTCATTTTGAAACATGCTGCGAAACAGGAAAAATGTACTATCATCTCCAATTTTTATACCATTTATCGTTAGTTTATCTGAACTAGCTCTCAAAAAAAATCAAAACAAAGAAAAAAACAAAATAGAATTTGATGTTTAATAAAATAAAGTGATAATTATACAATAATAATAATATTAATAAAAGTATTAAATTATATATTTTTAACTTTAAATTACTTTTTTATCTATTTTAAATAAAATCACACTAACAACACACAAAAACATGTCAAAATGAAACAAGAATCATTCGTATGAACAGCATGTTTGGCAAACTAGTTTCAGAGAGCGAAACGAGTGGTTTATATCGTCGTATGAACATAGCATAAATTTGTAAAATTTTCATGTTACTCACCTACTGGATTTTACTGGGATTTTACTGGAAAAGTAAACGAAAGCACATTTTGACAGCAGTCGTTAGTTTTAGTGATGGGCAAATTGAAAAATTATATCGAATCGATATTTCTTAAGAGTATCGATAATTATTATTTCCAAAATATCGATATATCGAACGTATTTTGCTGAAACTACTACCAAATGAAAAAATTTAACATACCTTGTACATACATACATACATATTTATGAACAAACATATTATATGTAATTACATTGTTACTTTTTATTATTTCATTTTATTTCAAAAAATTAATAAGAACAAAACAAACCAAAAAAATTTAATTTTAACAAAAACAAAAGGAAAGAATACAAAAAACCATATGAAATCTAAAAAAAAATAAACTACGAAAAATTTAAATTGGAAGTACCAACTAAAGCTTCGTACAGACGGTGGTCAGATTTTACAATGTTGTCATTAAAATTGCCTAAAAATGTCTTGCAAATGAGCATTGTAAGCTAATTTTCATTTGGCAGATATGTAAAATTAATGCATCTAACAATGGCACCATTGTCAGAAAAATGACAACATTGTAAGATCTGACCAGTGTCTGCACGAAGTACTGTTACTGTCAGCTAACCGGGGCTTTATGTTTAACAGAAATATTATTTACATGTGTACCTTTAATAAAAAATAATCTTTGCTCTTAATTAGATAGATAAATGAATTAAAATAAAACATTTTTTGTTCCTTTCATTTTCATAAATGATTGTTTCATTTTTTAACAAAAAGTACCATTTGGTAGGAAAAGTACTCTTTTAGTTGAGTTTCAGTACCATTTCGAAATTTCAATTTTGCAACACTGTTTGGCAATATTACTTTAAATTTAACAGCTGATTACATGTTTGTCTTTATAAATTGTTTTCTTGATGAAATCTTGAAAGTAAATTGCTTACAAATTGGATGCAGCCTACGTCACAGCTTTCAATTTATGTAAATTTTGACAAGCTGTACATATATGTAAAAGACTATCAAGAACAACTTGATCGTGTGGCCGCAGGGTAAAAAACCAATTTTTTTACTAGCAATTTTTTTTGACAACCCGACCACAGAAGCATGGTCTATTCGACTTGGTATTACCTTTAATTTTTTTCTGTGTATTTCTCATTTAGCCGTTTTTACACTACATCGAACAATTCTCTTTGGCAGTTCTACACAACAAAAACAAGAACAATTGTCAAATTTTGACATTTCTGAAGAAGCCGCCGCCATATGCAGCAATTTTTTTTACTGTTTTGCATTGTGTTCTGGTGAAATTTATAGAGAAAAGAAAAATAAACTTATTAAAATATTAAGGAAAAAATATATATATTAATAATTTGTTTGGCAAAAAGCCAACAAAATGATGTACGACAATGAAGAAGGTAAATAAAGTTTAAATAATATTTCTGCTTCAAACAAATATTTAGGAGCAAAAATAGAAAACATGGCTTCAAAAAGCTTGGTGTCCATAATAATTATGTTCTTTGCACTGCCGACCGACCGGGTTTTGAACTCTATGCTGGAAGACCGACTTCGCCCAAAATATTTTCCTTCCATACAACTGAACATGTAAGAATACGATAAGTGCTGTTCATTGTATAATCGAATCAGTTATTACAGAGATATTGAAATTTATAATCGAAGCTTCATAGCTTTGAAACTAAACTTGCCTAAAATTTACATATTATAGTTGAATGATTTGTTATTTGTATATAATGGTTAAGACTAATATGTGCCATAACACAGTGGAAGCACTCATGTCCGGAACACCATAGGAACCATTCAAATGTGTCCTTATTGCTTAAATGTTGGGGTTTTGTAAAACATTACCATAATTTTTTAGCCATATGTATTAGCAATTTTTAAAATCCCCTTGGTAGCAGCAATAATAAAAAACAAAAATTGTATAAAACTTCAATTTGTAGAGTTGTACGAGGAGGAGAATGCGGAGGAAATTTCCCATGAGTTGTGGCAAGAAGCCTGCTGGATTGTTATTAACGCCTATTTCGATGAAAAGGGTTTGGTACGTCAGCAATTGGACAGTTTCGATGAATTTATTCAGATGTCTGTGCAACGTATTGTAGAAGATTCTCCTGCAATTGATTTGCAAGCTGAGGCTCAACATACATCAGGAGAAATTGAAACTCCGGTTGGTAGTTTATTTAAAAAAATATATATTTTTTTTCCAAACAATTCATATTTTTAGCCACGTTTTCTCTTAAAATTTGAACAAATTTATTTGTCAAAACCTACACATTGGGAAAAAGATGGCTCCCCCAGTCCTATGATGCCTAATGAGGCTCGCTTGCGCAATTTGACATATTCAGCTCCGCTCTATGTGGACATAACTAAAACAAAAATAGTCGAAGGTCAGGCCCCTGTGGAAACTCAACATCAGAAAACCTTTATTGGTAAAATTCCCATTATGTTACGTTCCACCTACTGCTTGCTTTCACAATTAACGGATCGTGATTTAACGGAGTTAAACGAGTGTCCTTTAGATCCAGGTGGTTATTTTATTATTAACGGTTCTGAAAAGGTATTAATTGCCCAGGAAAAAATGGCAACCAATACTGTCTACGTATTCAGCATGAAGGATGGCAAATATGCTTACAAATCGGAAATAAGATCCTGCTTAGAACACAGCTCTAGGCCGACATCCACATTATGGGTTAATATGATGGCCCGAGGTTCACAAAATATTAAAAAATCTGCCATTGGCCAAAGAATTATTGCTATTTTACCTTACATCAAACAAGAGATACCCATTATGATTGTATTTCGTGCTTTGGGGTTTGTAGCTGATCGTGATATTTTAGAACACATTATTTATGACTTTGATGATCCGGAAATGATGGAAATGGTTAAACCCTCTTTAGACGAAGCTTTTGTAGTACAAGAGCAAAATGTGGCTTTAAATTTTATTGGTACTCGAGGTGCAAGACCTGGTGTAACCAAGGACAAACGTATCAAATACGCTAAAGAAATTTTACAAAAAGAAATGTTGCCTCATGTTGGAGTTTCGGATTTCTGTGAAACGAAAAAAGCATATTTTTTGGGTTACATGGTACACAGATTGCTATTAGCTTCTTTGGGTCGCCGTGAATTGGATGATCGGGATCACTACGGTATTTCATAGACAAGTTTTGTTTGCATTCATCTAATAATATAGATACATTTTGTTTTCGTATATAGGTAACAAACGTTTAGATTTGGCTGGTCCATTACTGGCCTTTTTGTTCCGTGGCCTATTCAAAAATCTCATGAAAGAAGTCAGAATGTATACACAAAAGTTTATTGATCGTGGAAAAGATTTTAATTTGGAATTGGCTATCAAAACTAATATAATTACTGATGGTTTACGTTACTCCTTGGCTACTGGCAACTGGGGAGACCAGAAAAAGGCCCATCAAGCCAGAGCTGGTGTATCTCAGGTAATTTTTTCTTGCATATAAACGCTTTTTATGAGTTTTCACTTTTAGAAAATTTTCGATAAAAAATATAAAACAAAAAAAGTATTGTAAAAAGCCATCTTTGCAGTTTTTATCTTTAAAAATATTTTTTATTAAAAAAAAAAAACTTACAAGTAACTTCATAACTTCGATTTTTTTAGGTATTGAATCGCTTAACTTTTGCCTCCACCTTGTCACATTTGAGACGTGTCAATTCGCCTATTGGTCGTGACGGAAAATTGGCTAAACCTCGACAGTTACACAATACTTTGTGGGGTATGTTGTGCCCGGCCGAAACACCTGAGGGAGCTGCTGTAGGTCTGGTAAAGAATTTAGCTCTAATGGCTTACATTTCTGTTGGTTCTCAACCCTCGCCCATTCTTGAGTTTTTGGAAGAGTGGTCTATGGAAAATTTAGAAGAAATTGCTCCTTCTGCTATTGCAGATGCGACTAAAATTTTTGTAAACGGTTGTTGGGTTGGTATTCATCGTGATCCCGAACAGTTGATGGCCACATTACGTAAACTGAGAAGACAGATGGATATCATTGTCTCAGAAGTGTCTATGATTCGTGATATTCGTGATCGTGAAATTCGTATTTACACAGATGCTGGTAGAATTTGTCGTCCCTTGTTGATTGTTGAGAATGGTTCATTGCTATTGAAGAAGACTCATGTCGAAATGTTAAAGGAACGTGATTATAACAACTACAGTTGGCAGGTTTTAGTAGCCTCAGGTGTTGTGGAGTATATTGACACCTTGGAAGAGGAAACTGTAATGATTGCTATGTCTCCTTACGATTTAAAACAAGATAAAGATTATGCCTATTGTACAACTTATACACATTGTGAAATTCATCCTGCTATGATATTGGGTGTGTGCGCTTCTATTATTCCCTTTCCTGATCACAATCAGTCTCCTCGTAACACCTATCAAAGCGCTATGGGTAAGTTTTTTATATATAATACAATGCAATTAATCGTTATTCAAAAACTTTTTCTTGTTGGCCGTAGGTAAACAAGCTATGGGTGTTTATATTACCAATTTCCATGTGCGGATGGACACGTTAGCCCATGTTTTATACTATCCCATGAAACCTTTGGTTACAACACGTTCTATGGAATATTTACGTTTTAGAGAATTGCCTGCCGGAATCAATTCTATTGTAGCCATTCTTTGTTATACTGGTTACAATCAAGAAGATTCTGTTATTTTAAATGCTTCTGCTGTAGAAAGAGGTTATTTCCGATCCGTGTTTTATCGTTCTTACAAAGATTCGGAGAACAAACGTATCGGTGATCAAGAGGAGAACTTTGAAAAGCCTAATAGACAATCATGCCAGGGTATGCGCAACGCTCATTATGACAAATTGGATGATGATGGTATAATTGCACCTGGTATTCGTGTGTCTGGTGATGATGTGGTTATTGGAAAAACTATTACTCTACCCGAAAATGATGATGAATTGGATGGCAACACAAAACGATTCACAAAGAGGGATGCCTCAACATTCTTGCGAAATTCTGAAACTGGTATTGTTGATCAAGTCATGTTGACTCTTAACAGTGAAGGCTATAAGTTTTGTAAAATTCGTGTGAGGTCAGTTCGTATTCCCCAAATTGGTGACAAATTTGCTTCACGTCACGGTCAAAAGGGTACTTGTGGTATACAATACCGTCAAGAAGATATGGCATTTACATGCGAAGGTTTAGCCCCTGATATTATTATTAACCCCCACGCTATTCCATCTCGTATGACAATTGGCCATTTAATTGAATGTCTACAAGGAAAACTTGGCTCCAACAAGGGAGAAATTGGTGATGCTACTCCATTTAATGATGCTGTTAACGTACAAAAGATTTCAACTTTTCTTCAAGAGTACGGCTATCATTTGCGTGGCAATGAAGTTATGTATAACGGTCACACTGGACGTAAGATTAATGCCCAAGTTTTCTTGGGACCCACTTATTATCAGCGTCTAAAGCACATGGTGGATGACAAAATTCACAGCAGAGCTCGTGGACCCGTACAGATTTTGGTGCGCCAACCTATGGAAGGCAGAGCTCGTGATGGTGGTCTGCGTTTTGGTGAAATGGAACGTGATTGTCAAATATCTCATGGTGCCGCTCAATTCTTGCGTGAACGTCTATTTGAAGTTTCAGATCCCTATCGTATTCACGTTTGTAATTTCTGTGGTTTGATTGCAATTGCTAACCTGCGCAATAATACATTTGAGTGCAAGGGCTGCAAGAATAAGACACAAATCTCACAAGTTCGTTTACCATATGCAGCTAAATTATTGTTCCAAGAACTTATGTCCATGAATATTGCACCACGTTTAATGGTGGTTTAAATTTGACAGGAGCAACATATAAGGCGCAATTTTAGTATATATGTAACTAGGATGCCGACTCTTTAAAAAAACTCTTAACTTTGTTTTAAAATGTAACGAAGTGCATGTATGTATGGGTACGTTCGTAAATGCATCACTGCGCTGCATCAGAAAAGCAAACTTTTTTTTAATGGCGTTAAAAGAATAATTATAATTTTTTTTATTGTGTGACTATTATTTTTGTGGAGTATTTCACAATTTTTTGGTCCACATTGACTTCACTGATATATATATATAAGGGCATGTTCGTAAATGCATCACTGCGCTGCATTAGTGATTTCAAATGTTTATATAAATATCAGTGAAGTAGATGTGGACCAAAAAATTGTCAAATACTACACAAAAATAATACACAATAAAACAGATTATATTAATAATTTTTTTATCGGCATTAAAAAAAGTTTGCTTTTCTGATGCAGCGCAGTGATGCATTTACGAACATGCCCTAACCATTTGAAATCACTGATGCAGCGCAGTGATGCATTTACGAACGCACCCTATTACTAGGATTTTCTTTAGAGGTACATATTGATATTCTTAAATGTTTCTTACTAAACACACAACTGTACAAAAACATGGAGTATGGGTACAATCATGGTAGAATAAGTACAAGGTATAGCCATTAGAAATTTTGTTCTCAATTTTAAAACCCATATAACGTCAAACAAAAAAAAATAAGAAAAAAAAAATGGGACAAGCGTCAAAAATCAAATAAATTAATTTGACATTACACGGGTCAATAATGACAACTCTTCCTAATGAACCTACCTTGTACTTTTCTACAATATGTACAGTTCACTGAAATTAAAAAAAAAATTTAATTACAGAATTTTCAATTTAAAATATTGAAATTTTTCTTATTTGTCTTTCTTTGGTGCGTTGAATATACATAACTATCAGTGTGCTGAGAATAATTTAAAAAAGAGAACACTCTAGTCGGCATACTATTTATTTATATACTATAGCTATAAGCTGAATTTATATTCTTTATCAAATAATATTTATAGGTATTAAGAATTTTATAAAAAAAAAAAACTAATAAATGTATGCCTAAAGACTTGCTCCCTTAATATTATCATGCAAATTATTAAAACCTAGCTGGCCGCCCTGGTTTCGCTCGGTTTCGCTTCTGATTTTAGGTAAATCAAAAAAAGTAGACGTAAAAGTGGGCGGGGCAAAATTTAAAGAAAAAATCTTCCAAATCGGTCAAGCCGATCTCAAGTTATACGATCAGCAACACACAACATTTTATTTTTAATTTATAGATTAAAAAAATATATACTGCCTGCTGAACAATTTCGAACGTTAACGTTCCCATAGAATTTCGTATGCAAAAGCTTTTTTTCGTTTTTTTTTTTTTATTTGCTTAAATTTTATTATTTTATCCAGGGCTGTGGAGTCGTCCAGAAACAGTTCTAACTCCGACTCCTTCCGCTGATATTTTTTAGGTACGACTCCTACTCTAACCTTTATGCTAAGTGTATATGAGACTAGTTCTTATTTGATTTTAAACTCTTTTTTTTAATGCATTTCCTTTTAAATTTAAACATAGCTACAAAAAGGATTCTGTAGAAATTTTAAATCGATATTTTAATTCTAACACGTCTCGCATTGAACTTTAATATAATTATTTACATATGAGTAGGTGAGATGCAAATATAGTTCGAATTTTGGGAAAATGAAAAAAAAACATATAGCGCCCTATTAAATTGACCAAATTAGTTGAACAGTTAAAAAATTTAAGCCAACTGAAATATAGAAAAATAATAGATTTAATTTTGGAACGAACGAGTTTTGCTACGAATTTTGGAAAGAAACGAGTTTTGCTACAATGGGATATGGGATCGAACTAGTTTTGCAACACACTATAGCCCACAGGAAAATTAATCTTTGAACTTTAGTACATTCTGAAAGTTATATTAATTTATTAAAATTATGCAAACAGTGCTAAAAAAAAATGTAACAATAGTTCTGTAGAGGAGAGATAAACTACACCAATTCACATATTTTTTAAAATACGTTTTTTATACTGTTGGAATCAGTATTTTTCCTCTATCGATGTGTGAATTCCCATAAGCTTATGGGAATTCATTACATAATACTAGTATTATGTAATGTAGTTTTTGAGATAGAAAAGTTGAAAAGAACACCAATCCAAACTTGCTTAGACGTAAAGGTCATCAAGTGTACTTAGTGTTGTTTACCACTTAATTTGTATGCAATAAGGAGAATGTGCTTAGAGACAAAGAACATTCAGAGTCCTTTTTTGGATAAATTAAAACACAGCCATTTTGGATTAATTTTATTTATTTAGTCAAATATTTCGACCAACTTTATTAATCATAATGTGCGTTCGTTAACTTTTCCAGTAAAATCCAGTAGGTGAGTAATATGAAAATTTTACAATTTTATGTGTACGCGAACGCATTTCTGTAAAATCCCAGCATAAATTTGTACAAATTTTGGGGTAAACAAACGCAGCTATACTAAGAAAAATTAACGACCAATTTCAACAAGTTTATTTATAATTAACTACTAGTTATGACTGTCAAAACGTTCTGTTAACTGAAAGTTAAAGCAATAGTTTTAACTGAACTTGGTGAAATTGGACGTAAATATATTTTTATTTAAACATGTAGATCCGCCTTCAGTTGTTATAACACATTTTGAAGAGAAAAGTAAGGTAAAAAAATGTTATAATTTTTGTATTGTTTGTGGGAACTAGCATTTTTGTTGTTGTTGGACTTGGTGAGGCTTGCCTCAATGGAGATAATCGACATAAAAAACATATTAGAGTCATATCAAAAATTCGGACAAAGGCAAATTGTTAATACAGAAATAGAAGGCATTTGTAATTTTCAACATGTTTTAGCGGTCTGCTGTTAAGTTTTTACAATGTGGCTTGCTGTAGTTTATCTCCCACCTGCAGAATTAAAAAATAAGAACTTTCAACAAATAAATTTAAATCTTTTTCTTCAGTGTACTCGACATGGTTTTTTCCGTTCCATAATCAATATTAGGTATTATTGTCCAAGACCAAAATATAAAATGGCAAGTCTATATTTTCTCCCGAATTTTACCAAATTGAGTAAGATAATAGTATTCTCAAATCATTAATGGGAATTATCAAGGAACAATGTCATGAATTTTTTCCGAGTTCCTTTTCTTTTCTATTAACATTCGCTTTGAAGGTTGGAATTTAAAATATAACTCACTTAAGTTTTCACCACAGGAGCTACAGCAGATTTTCAGTCAGATATAGTATGTATGAACATCGCTACAAAAATATTTTTCAATATACACACGATTTATAAAAAACAAATATGTCGAAGCGAACTTGTTTTTAAATTTGCATTTTTAAATTCCCTAATTCGACTTTATTTCAATTTCATCTACGATATCTTGGCGAACTTCAAACAGAAAGGTTAAAACAGTGAACCAGCGAGTTTTCTACAGGAAATGCAAAGAGAAAGTTTTGAAAACTATTAACCTACTCATATGACTGGTCCTTATTATCTGCCTTCAAAATTTTTAAAGCAGACCTTTTAAATTTTTTTGAAATTTTGAAAAGTTTTATGCCGAAAAATTTTGGAGCCGGAGTCGCCCTGATTTTATCAATCTCTCTCTTCACTCACAATATATTCGATTGAATTTTTTTGTATTTCCACTACCGTTTCTGACATTTGTTTTGAAGAAAAATGTAAATTTTTGTGAACGTTCATTAACGAACTTAGAGATTAATAGTACTTTATTGAAAATGAAAATAATTTTTTTGTGCCGCATACACCACTTTATTTCCAAGAAGTAGCTTTTTGTGCTGCATTTTTTACCCACTGGTGCAACAAATGGAATTGAATCTCCGTATTAAGAACTTTTAACAGTGAAATATTGGTGTTGAACTATGATTTTTAGTACAGCATTTACGGTCTCTATTAAATAAGTCACATCAACTTTGAGAAGACGAAAATATTCGAAAATGACAACATTGTTAGATCTGGCAAATGAAGCAATTCTGGCAATAAAAATTAAAGATGGCGCCAGATTGACAGTTATAAAATTTCAAAATATTTAGAAAATGGATTTGGTATTTTTTCTTCGCATCGAAATAGAGAGTAGCCCTCCAGGCATAAACAATTTTACTGCGTATGTAGGAACTCGGACGTCACACAACCTGCGTTGTCATTGGATAATAATTTTAAGCTTTTTAACTGTGTTGTTTATGTATAAGCATGATCGTGGGACAATTTATTATTTTTCTATTTAAATCAGGGACCGTAACAGTTATAAGTTTTATTTTAAAAATTACTTTTTAATTATTATTTCTTGAGTTTATTCTTTGCTTAGAAAACAAGTTATTGTTTTGAGTTGTATTTATTCCTTGAAAAAAAAATTGTTTGAGTTATTTCACTGGCTGTGAAATAAATATTTTTATTTAAAAGATTTTGTTATTCGTGCTTAATTCCCAGTTTTTATTCTTGATAAAAACACTTGTAATTTATTGTTGATAGGATAAGCTATTCCTATGCGCATTTCACTGGTTGCTTAGGCCAGATCATCAGGAAACTTCATCCATAAAGATTTTAGAAAAACTAAAGATATTAAACCAAATAAAACTGTTAAGCGTATAAGAATCATAAGCAACAGCTCTACTTGTAACAATATCAAAGTTTAAACAAAAACATCAACAATAAACAGTGAGTTTATCTCTTCTTACATTCCCCACTACAATTGATTGGAATTCTTCCAACATTAATTGTAGTTGTAAGTAGGATAATAGTTAGTGAGGTTTAATATTACAACCCAGCAAAAAAAGCGTTAAAAAAGATGTTATTAAATCACCACAACTCGCAAACCCGAAGTACTTCAAATTCGGGCGAAGAAGCTATGAATTTAACATAAGCATGTCATTGAAAAAATGTTGTTCATTTTCTACTACTATTAACTGCATATATTCCACGTTTCTAGCACTTTTACAGTTCCGATATTTGAATGTCATTTATAAGTAGGGGATAAAATGTATACTTAAATAACTCTCAAGATGCTAATCAAAAGTAGTGCTGCAATAGTAATGAAATTGTCCATTTAAGAAGTGATATTAATGCAGTGATTTTTAAATGCAACTTTATCGCTTTTAAACATTTAAAACCCCTTTAGTTAATTAAAAAGCATCATTTTTATAGGAATAAATATAAAAACAAGCTCTAGAAACGCAAATAAAAAATTCATAAATTTTCCAGAACAAACAAATATTTTTTAGAAATGCAATCCTTTTTAAAAATTTTTCGGGCCAACTACATTCTATGCAATTATTTAAGAACAAAGGTGCAATTTAAAATCTTATTTCATATTTGTACTTCAAAACTACTTCTTTAAAGCTGAAAAGTAGCATTAGCTACTTAGGATGTGATTAAGATGCAGTTTTTAAAGTATGACTTCCATTTTTTTTTGCTGGGAAAATAAACTAATTATACTACTAGACATAGCAAAAAACAGTTTTTTGTAAGATGTGGTATTTTAATCAAAATAAATATTGATATTAAGCGAAATGATTTTTTAGTTTGGTTTTTAGTCCCGTTTTTTTCGTCAAATATTTGATAAGTCTGACCGTAGCTTTACTTTCACTGTTGGTTTTTTTATATTCTTTTTGTTTCGAAAACACAAGCACTAAAAAAACTGTACAGAAAAACTTTTAGAATGATGCTCGATTTATTGTGAGTCATGTTATGTTATTTTTATTTTTGTGAAAATTGTATTTATCAAAAATAATTTCATTTCATTTTTAACAGGTTTTAATTAAACTACTGTTAAATAATTAAAATGATAAATTTATTTGATAAGGAAAGATTACAAAAGACAACTATTTTATTTTTAGGAAACTGTTTGAATGATTAAAGTTATATTTGAATAAGTGGATTACATAATTCCAAAACGTCATTTGCAATGCAACCGAACAAAGTCATGAATTTCTAAACGCAACCATTTAAGCATTGACAATGTCATACGTCCCTAAATGTATAATAACTTTTATCGAATTTTGTTATGCTTTGTAGAAATTTTTTTACAAAGTAAACACATAACAGTATCAAAACCGCATCAACGCAATGTATTTTGATATTTTGGAACTCACACAGTATTTCGAATTAGATGTTTTAAATAAAATACGCTTTAAAGTCAAAATAATAGTATAAAGAAATGACAGCATAACTTCCTTGAAATTCTTTAAATAAAAAAACATCTGCTGCCTCCATTTATGGCTAAAACATTTAGCAATGAGACACATAAACAGGTAAGTAAGTATCCGAAAATTTTGTCTATTTCAATTGTTAAAATGCTCCTTTTTTAATCACTTTCAAACAAACACTTAAAAGTTCATTAAAAAACTTGTTTGTACATTACTGACCAAAAATTTAAAACAATGTCAAAATCAAGTAAAACCTCTTTCGTCATCATCATTTAAGCCTGACATTTGATTTATTTAGTTTTTTAGTAAATAAAAAAAATCAAACAACAATTAAAGTTTAAGTTTTAATACATTTTCTTTTTATTATTTATTTAAAAAATATTTAATTGAGAACTTGTAAAATACATAATTTTTTTTTAATGATGAACTAAATTTGTATTAAATATATGATTTTATTTTAAAATAATAAAAGTTTATATAAAAGTTTTATAAAATATACTTTCTAACTTAGTTTTACAAAATTTAAATTTATATTAAATTAAATTTTCTTTAATATATAAATTTAATTAAGTCATTATTAAAGATAAGGGAGCATCTGAAAAATAACAATATTTCTGATATAAGGCATTATTATAAAAAGTAAATTGATTAATATGGCAGTTGCTTTTTTAAGTAGAACATGTAATTTTTCTTTTTAATTCATAACATGTTGAGAATTTTTTATTTTGATCATTGTTTAATTATACTTTTTTATTGTGAGTGTTAAAAATAAGATTCGCTTTTTTAAACAAACTTTCACCATGATCTTATATTAGTCAAAAAAATATCTGATTTCTTAGCTTTGATAAAGCTTAGACACTAAACTAGCTTTCCAAAACAAATAAAAATATATAAATCGGGGTAAAACAATATGTATTACAATAAGTTTTGTGATAAAGATACCTTGTGTGTAATCTTTCCAAAAAAAGTAATAGAGGAAAGTTAAGAGTATTTTTATGATATTTAGAATCCATCAAAGAAGAATTTCTATATAAGAGCCCCTGCATATTTGTTTCATTCATATTTGTATTACCGTGGAGTTTAATTTGTATGGTACATGAAGGAAAGATTTTGAAAATAAAACTATTTAAAAACGGATATAGTTGGCTTTGTTGTATAAATAAAAAACAAGTGGAACTGAAATCAAATGTTATTTTTATTTTAGTTATTTTGAAAATTACCGTTGTTTCTATTGGTTTAAAGGGTAGTTGTGATAAAGATAATTTGAACTCAAAATATAAAGTATATCGTTACCTTAATATAGAAAGGCCATAACTCTTTGTTTTCTTAATAGAGTTTTTTGCTTATTTCGATCCTTTAATACACCACTGGTAAAAAAAAAATTGATGCGCTCCGACCGAAAATAGCAATAATATTAGCAGTTGAACAAAGACATCATAATAGTAATTATTTAAAAAAAAAAAAAAAAAAAAGCCCTTAATCATTATTTTTAAAATATGTATTAAGCAAAGTACGTGCATGTCACAACTACTTGCCTGCATGATTTTACATATCGATCCTTAGTATAAAAATATAAAGGCCTAACTCGATTTTTCTTTAAAAATTTTTAAGGGGCTGTAGAACAACATTTGTTGGATATTTTTATTAAAAATTGCACTCTAATTTATTTTATCTAAAATTTTACGGATTTAAATACATGCATGTATTTTTGCCAACCTTGATGAAAATGGATACCTTCTGTCTTTAGAAAAGTTTTTTTATATTGAATGAAAAAAAAAATATGCCATTAATTGTATGATAATTAACCTCACACCTTCTAATACTTCTTTTTATTCCACTATATTTTTTCCTTTATCCTTATTTGTATTGTTTTCAGTTAAAAAAGATGTTTATTTTATATTATAAAAAAATGATTCTGAGTCGATCAGTATACTTTAAGGTGGGTCTAGGACCAATATTTTAAGGCGTTACATACATCAGCACAAATACATAAAACCCTCTCCGCTATTGAGGTGTGGGTATAAAAATTCGTCTACAAAACTATAATTTTTATTCCGTTGTTTCCGTCTCCTGTATAGTAAGGAAAACAGAAAACGTTAGTTAGGGCCTTTCTATATTAAGGCAACGATATAAAGAAATACATACAAACATATGTATTTTAATGCATTTTCAAAAGTGTCGTTTTCCAAATTTATTTGATTTGAATTTCACTTAAGTTCGATTTCTTACACTTTTTTGTTTTATTACTTTTACCTTTTTCTTATCTAAATATTTCTTGGTTATCATTTGGCTTGCATTTTGCAAGCATACAAATGAGAAGCTTGGAATAAAAATTGTACAAGTGCCAAAAATTTAAATTGAGCTTAAAAAGTGTTTTTGTGTATTTAATTGTATACTTAATAACTACAAACTTTTGGTCAATATAGGGCATTTTTAGGTGATTGTACTGCTCTTGAGTTTCGTAAAGTGACAGATATTAATTAGTGTTTAATGTTAATTACTGCATCTAACTAATATTTCGAATGTAATTCATAACTAGCCTTATAACGGTTGTCGATGCCATAAACGACTGTCATTTTTTGTAATAGATTTAAGTAGCACACAAACTATATTATTTAATCTGCTGCAAAAAAATAACAGTCGTTTACGGCATAACATAGGTTGTGTGATACTTTAATCTATTACAAAAAATGACAGTCGTTTACGACAACTTGAACCGTAATAAGGCTGAATTTTTGAATTATGTTATTAATAGTAAATTAATTTTAATTGATGTGTGTATTTTTTTTTTTTTTTCGAAAAAAATATCGAACTCGTACACACCATGCGACTTTTATTTCGAATTAAATTGCAAAATAACCCCCTGTGTTTCTTTAAATTACAAATCGTAACGTCAAATGTAAGTGTTTGTAATAAAAATTCCAATCAAGATGAAAAAACATGTTTTGCACTATAGGATTCAAAAGTGAACTACAAAATGTGCATTCTTACAATGGTTTGATTTTAACATTTGAATTCAAAATGAAATTGATTTGAATAAAAATTAGGGTTTGATTTCAAATCGTTTTTCAATGTGATATCAAAAGTCCGTGTTTTTGGCTTTTTACTTTTTAAAAATTTTAATAAAATTGGAATTTTAATCGCATACATTTTTATTTTGCTGTCCTCTAAAATTATTTTCTCTATATTGGCAACATGCGAAATCATAAAAAATCAATTATATAGAAAGAATGTATAATTAATAAGTCTGGGCTTGCACTATGAAAGTTTTCTTTCAGAAAGTCGGTGCTTATTGGTGAAAGGGGATATAATATGCCATTCTTTTCTCCCCTTTCAGGAATGAACTCGGACTTTCTGAAAGAAAACTTTCATAGTTCGAACACAGACTAATGATATGAAAAGTATTTAAAAAAAATTTGTCAACTTTTCATAAATCATTTATGAATATAATCATAATTCGTTATATTTTTAGTTTAAATATAAAATTTCGAAATCTAAATAAAACTAATAAAACTGCAAAAAATAGTTTTCAGTTTTTTTTTACCAGCTTTAGAGATCATTGGTATTTTTTCACTTGCTTTAAATAATTAAGTGGTAGGAATAATTTATAGATTTAGATTAAGGGCAAAATTTGAAGTTGCACTCAAATTAGTGGAGAACAGAAACGTTGCAATAAACTGAAAATTGCTTTTTTTAAATCCAATTGTCCTTTTTTAGTGCAAATTTTTTTAACATCACTATCACTCAATTTTAATAAGGCAGCTAATTTTCAATTCATCACTCAATATCAACAAAATTATTGCAATAGTTTTGCAGTATAACTAAGGTTGAGTTGAAGCTCCAAAATTAGTGCACTACCCCCACCAATGGTATTTTGTGAAGTTCTTATAACATTTCAGAAATATCATTTTAAAACGTTAATACATATTGTACAAATTTATTATTAAAAAAAATCTAAGATAACTAACAGAAACTTTGGAAATGGTGTAGTGGAAAATAAAACCGTTAAAAAAAAGTATCAATTCATTGTAACATTTAAAAAAAATTTTACTTTTTTCTGTTAAGTAAAAAAATCTTTATCAAATTTTAAACAAATGCACGTTTTTTATCATTTTTTGTGTCAAGCTTAATAAAATTTATGAAACCGGATTTACTTTCTTTTATAGGTATGCAGGTATGTATGTAAATATTTTCTTAAAATGTATTCGTTGTGTTTATCACATTTTTGTATTGCTCCCTTATACTTCAAAAACTCACCCCCGTAAATAATGCACGAAATCGTTGTTTGTTTATTATTGTTTTAGTTCTAAACTCTGCCGGCTGGTGCAATAGAACTTTTATCATGAAAACGTAAAATACGTGTTAACATGGTGGTAATGCAAGGTATTTGCTTTTGTTGATGCATCTCCGGTGTATCGGGAGTGCAAGATTCAAAATCGACTGCAACGCGTTGACAGACGAAAGTCAATAGTGTCAATATATCATAACGTTTGCCATTAGCTGCGAGTTCAGCACACAATGACTGCATAAACCAGGAACCACGAGTAGTGTTACGCCAAGAGTAAAAACCCGGTATAGTTGAATAGGCAATTAAAAAATCGGCATGAACTGGTATTTTATAGCTCATGGATGAGTCACCATCGGTCTGGGTTACCATACGTTTCATTGTTACACCAGGATCCAGACGGTCGCCTTGGCAAGCCTGAATAAAGAACAGCTTGGGCTTACCAGCCAAAGTGCGGCAGTGCTGGGCTGTAAAATAATTCCATATGCTGTCCAATTTATATTGTGTATCTTTGGCATAAATAAAGCCCATTTCACCATGTGATAAAATAGCTACCATTATGCAATCGTTGTTGGAATGATCTTGACTAGCAGCCCATTCGATTTGCCGTTTAATTTCACCAAATGTGTAATCCTTGTAAATTTTTACCTCAAATTCTAGCTGCTTAAGACAACGCGCTAAATTATCACAGTCCACATTAGTGCCGGAGCGTGATTTTAGTGTAGGTACCATAAAATGTTCATGATTGAAAATCAACGCTAACCCACGATTTTTATGACGCATATTATATTCGACCGCATGACGGTCAGTTGGCATTATTGCTGTGTAATTGTTAGATGATGTATTGTAAGATTTGTTTGCCAGCTGGGCAATCGCTCCCTGCTGTTGATAATTATTGGATGTTGAGCTACTGGAATAGTAAGTACTGGAACCACTATTCGAAGAGCCCAGGGAACCAAAGGCATCAGTAATATCATCGGTGTTAGTGGAACGTTCCACATAGGTTCCAACTTGATCTTCGGATGCTGCGGCCATTTTTTCTTCTTTTTTCAAATAAACACTTTTTAAGTAATTGTCTTTGTTTATAAAATTTTTCACTTTTGGGTTTTTTATATCACTCTTCTACAACTTTACTTTTTTGTTGTTGTCTTTAGCGATGCTTTTGTTCGTTTGATGCGCGTCTGTTTATAAATTGCAATTACTTGTTGTTTGCTTTTGCTTTGTTTAATTTGAGTTTTTGCATTTATTTATTTTTTGCTTCCTCCATTTTTGTGTGATTTTTGGTTAACAGTGATGTCAATTTTTTATTTTAACAAAACCGCTAAGTCAACAAAAAAACAATTTAAAAAACAGAAAAACGAATATATTGCTTCTTAATCTTTTGCCTAACTACCCTACAAGAAGTGAATGAGCGAGTAGTCACTTTTTTCACGTTGGTGTTAAGAAAATTATAGAAAGAAATGACAGAAAACTTGATTTAGGTCAAAAAATGTATTAAAATGTATTAAAAACAACTTCCAAATTCTTGCATTTTACGTTTTCGATTTCAATCACACCTCTGCTTATTTTTGTAATATATTTAAACAAAATTTTTTTAAAAATGCAGTTTTTTTCACCTAAAAATAACATCTCGGTGCACAATTTTGTAAAAATGTTTATATGTTTATTAAAATATATTTATTTTGTTTTTTAAATAAATTTGCAAAAAATTATTTTTTTAAGTTGTTTAATTATTTGCGGCTAGGTGTAGACATTTTAAAATTCATATATTCTCTACATATTAATACAAAAAATATTGAAAATTGGAATTTTAAAACAACTTTTGATTTGGGATTAATAAAAAATCCAGATTATTATCATATATTAAAATAAAAAGTTTGATTAACTAAATTCATGATAAATTGTTCTTTTGATTAACTAAAATCATGATAATTTAGAAATTTGAATAACAAGATGTATTTGAAATCTTTTCTTTGTTTTATCAGTTTGTTTATATTAGGCATTTGGTTTACATGATTATTATAGTGTGTAATGTGGAACAAACTTAAATTAGAGCCACATGGTTTTTCATGCCCTTGAAGTGATAAAATTCACCACTATAGTTATATTATGCGTTATTTTTATTTTTTCCAATTTTTTTTTATAAAATTTTTCAAACTTAATTATTCAAGACTTAAGTTGCTATGTATATTAATCAAAATCCTAAATCATAAAAGTACACTCATAAAATTATTACAGTAACTGATTGTGGGTTAATAAATTCGTTTTTGTTCTGTTAAAATTGAATAAAAAAAGTTATTTTACGAATAACTTTATTTTTTGACTTTTGTGTTTGTTGTAAAAAAAACCCTACAAAAAAATAATGTTTTTCCGTATTGTAAATATTTTCAGTCATATTTGTATACATATACTAACTAAATAACATTCTTATTGCTTTTAGTCGAAATTCATGCACAATTTTTAGCATGTAGCTGACTCCAACCATATACATAAGAATCAGTGTTGCCGTTAGGATACGAAAGATACATTTTTCGTATCTTTTGACTACTTCAGGTATCATGTATAATCCTGGCATTTTTCGTATATTTTGAATCTGTACGCAAAATGTACAGAAACAAAACATTCGAGAATTTTTAACCAACTAAAACTTATTAAGACTGGTCATTGTAACCGACTCAATACTAAATACCAAGCTTTATACAATAGCAGCCAAGGCGCATTGACTAGAAGATGAGGTCAACTTTACAACAACACTGCTTCTGTGTACGGATTGTCAAAAATATTGCTAGTAAAAAAAGGTTAATTTACATAAAAAATTAGTTTGCATACACACTTTGGCAAGTCGACCACCGAAAAAAACACTATGTTGACTTGACCCCACCTTCTAGTGAATTTGCCTTGATAGCAGCTTTAATAATGGTGAACGAAAACATTAAGTAGTTGCAACATGCGATCCACCTAAATCGATGATTACAATTTTTACAAAAATGATAACATCCAAAGATAATTGCATGTAATTAATTTTAAAGTTTGCTTTCTGTATTTTTAAAGATTACATATGTACCTAATATTTATGACTTAAATAAATATAAAAATGAATTTATACGAAATAATTTTCTTTACAATATTCATTTAAATATGAAATAAAAATGTTATGTTAATAAATGTTAAACGTTAAAAATGGATTTTCAAATTTTTTTCAAAACGTATCTTTTTGGGAAAAAGTGTATCTTTTTGCAAACTAAAATGTATCTTTCTCAAAATTTCACTGGCAACTCTGATAAGAATAATCAAATTTTTTGGTTTTAATGACCTTTTAATTTCTGCACAATCGTATGATTCATTCACTTGAAATTTTCAACCTTACTATTTGCAACATGGTGTAGAACTAACGAAAACTCATTTAAAGAATTATCAGAGGCTTACATTGGAAGTTTTGCCTACCTATATAAAGATTTTTGGCTTGTAGAGGAGGCTTTTTAGGCATTGGACCTAACTGATTGATGATTGCTGCATGAGTATTTCGAAGCAAAAAAATCCCTCTTCAGTGGCTTGCAGTTGAAGGGTTAACTTGAAGTTGAAACAAATATGCGTTCTTAGTCGCGTCTATGCTTTAAATTTAATAAAAATTACTATAAAATTAAAACCATAATAATAATAATAAAACGTTAGAATCATGGAAAACACGCTAGTAAATTAAATACAAATCGTAATTGTCGTCACAGATTTTAAAACACTATGTTGCCAGATCAATCCTGTTTAAATTTGTCACAGTGAAATAAGTAAAAATACCTACACCGAAACAAAAATCTGTACAAAAAAATCCAAATAAAAGTTAAAAACTTTAACATCATCATTAAATTCTCAAATACATATGTAAAATAAATTTTTATTAATCCCAACAAACACGAAGTTAAACCTTTGATATGAAATGCCTTTATAATTTGACATCAAACACAATTCTCAAACGTTTTTCAAATGTTTGATTTTAACATTTATATTCAAATTGATAATGATTTGAAAATAAACATTTGAAATCAAATGTTTTATTAATTTGATGTCAAATTCGTATCAAATGTTAAATTCAAATCAAAACTAAACTTGGCAATACTAAAGCGAAAAATAAATAGGTGCGTTTGTTTACTTTTCCAGTAAAATCCAGTAGTTGAGTAAATTTTGAGCAATATGAAAATTTTACTCTCAAAACTGGCTCTTGCACAAAAAAATAAACCAAAATAAGCAGCATTGTACAATGTACACATTTCACTTTCTTTTCGTTGTGCAATAAAAATCAAAAGTCTTTTGATTGTTGCCAATATATTGTGCCACCATCGATTATTGCATACACATTGGCGATATAATTGTACACTACATAAAATAGTACAATTTTATTGCAAGTGTATGAGCCGCTTTAAAAACTCTGTTCTAACGGTAAATAGCAGCAGAGAAACAACCAGTTCTCTTATTGATGCAATTAGCAGCAAGCATTTGTGATTTGATTGCAAACTGTTGAGTGCTAAAGTCATTTTTTTGACGAAGTGTGTAAAATAATTATTTGTGTATCAAGTGAAATTATGAAAAAAGTATAACATCTTGTTAATTTATAATTTGTGTGTAAAAAAATTATTTTCATACAGGTAAATATATATTCTTTTGTGTTCATAGTTTTTAATATGAGGTTTTTTAGCAAAACTTAGCTTTCAGCCGGTGAAAATTGGACACCGTCTAAAGGCGGACCTGCCGGTTACAAGCTACTATTGCATATATATTGCTCTTTTTCAAAGTGTTTTTTGTTTAATTTTTCTTAAAACATTTTTCGGTTTCAAACATTCTAGGAAGGAATATCAGAGTTTATGAGAATAAATAAACTTTTCTTTAATGCTAATAAAACTCGATTGATGAGATTTAAGCCATATTCGGATCGTAGCAACTTTAGTGTTTTTGTAGATGGAAAAGAAATCATGGAAGTCAGTTTTTTAAGTATTTAGGTATACAACTGCAGAGCAATCTTGCTTGGAGTCAACATATCCAAAATTTTAAGATTAAAATAGCACAGGCTGTAGGTTTTTGTACAAATTTAAGAACAAATTTGATAAAAAAAAAAAACGAAATTATTAATTTATAATGCACTAGTCCAAAGCTATTTTAATTATTTGGCCATTTTATATGGACATAAGAAAAGTTCTGAATTAAAAATGTTGCAACGTATGCAAAATAAAGCTTTAAAAGTGGTAGCTAATCTTTTAATTACACATTCAACTTTATCATTATACACCGACGTTTTTAAAACTGTATTACCTATTTATGGCTCTTACAAAATGCAATTACTAATGTATGTTTTTAAATGTTTAAACAGCGTTGGTCATCAAACATATATTTTTCGAGTTATCATCACTTACTAAATACAAGGAATAATATGAATTTGGCAGTAGCATGGTGTAGGCTGGAAACTACGAAGCAACGAATTGAGTATATGGGTAGTCGTGAATACAATGGTTTACCGCCAAATTTAAAAAATATATACTTATAGCATTTCTTTATTTAAAACTAGTTTAAAAAATTATTTGCTTCAAAATATAGAGGAACTTTTAATGTAATTCTAATTCATATTGAATGTTAAAATATTATTCTTCTTCTGATTTAAATGTAGTTATTTTATTTATTTATTAATTTTTTTTCTGTTTAAAATTCAGTTATTGTTAACTAGAAATTATTTCATAAGTTATGCAATATATTATTGCCAACTCGCCTCTAAATTGCCTTCAAGGCGCTGAAGCAATTACACTGTACTGAATTTTTTGAAAAATAAATGAATTAATAAAAAAAAAAAAAATTAGTCGTTTGAAAATGTTTTCACAAAGAAAAAATTAAAATTTTTCAAAATTCTACCAGAAGTTGAAGCTGGTGAAAGTGCAGTAGTGTCCAATGCGGGGGGCTTAGCGGAAATGTAAAAGATATTTCACCCCAAAACCCAGAGTTCAAAATGATTTTATGGAAAAAAAACTTCCTTGAACTTGATAAAAACGATGTAGTTTTTCAAGGAGACAAGGAATTGCCACAACAATTCAAAGAATTAACCACACCATTCCGTTGCTTTTCTTATTTTTTCAACGATGACTTGCTGAATGAAATTGTGTATCAGAGCAATCTGTATGCAAAACAGCAAGATGTTTCCACAAATTTTAATCTTACGACGTGTGAATTAAAAATATATATCGGAATTTTGATTTATATGTCTGTGTTCCGGTATCCCAATGTTGAGAGTTACTGGCCCAAACATTCCTTCGAGCCAATTAAAAACGCCATAACTTCCAAACAGTTTTTTTTTCAATAAGAAAATATTTTCCCTTTAATGACACCACAAAAATGAAAAAACCGCAGGAAGCAGGATATGATGAGCTGTACAAAATTCGTCCAATTATTGACAGACTCAATATGCAATTTGATGCTGTGCCAAAAACACCTCGCCTATGTATTGATGACCAAATGTGTTCAACAAAAATGTTGACAAAATTTCGGCAATATATGCCCGCAAAGCCTTACAAATATGGCATGAAACTTTTTGTCCTTTGTGTACAAAGGAGCTGGAGATAATGAAGTGATACCTTACACCCCTGATTTAAGAGCAACAGCTAATGTGGTCATAAGCTTGTCAAACACAATTCCAGATTTCAAAAATCATATCTTGTACTTTGATAATTTTTATACCTCTCTGCCACTTCTTGTTTATTTACGGAGCAGAGGAATTTATGCATTAGGAACCGTCCGATCTAACAGGATACCCAACTGCAAGCTGACAAAGGAAGTGGAATTAAAAGATAAGGAACGTGGATACTCAGAGGATTTTGTTGGCCGTGCCTTTGGAGTAGACATATCTTGTGTTCAATGGAAGGATACAAAATATGTACGATTGGTTTCCACTTATTCTGGAATTAAGCCTTTTAAAACACTGAATAGCAATTCCCAACCATTAAAAATATGCCGTTATGATCGAAAAAATAAATCCTTCGTTGATATAGACTGTCCTAACATAATTAAAGAGAATAACCGCCATATGGGTGGAGTTAATTTAATGGACAGTTTACTTGGTCGCTATTACATCCGAATGAAAACAAAGAAATGGACTTTGCGTTTATTTTATCACCTAATTGATATGTCGTTAGTAAATTCATACCTCATTTTCCAGCGTATTCATGGAATTAACTGTAAAGATGCTACTCATAAAAAATTACCAGATTTTCGTATTGAGGTGGCTGATGTACTTTGTCGTTATTAGAACGCTAATGCCAAAAGAGCTCTTGGTAGACCTCAGAGCCAAAGCCAAAAAATACAAAAACCAAAGAAATCATACGGTCCTCCAGATGACATTCGCTTTGATGTAGTGGGACACATGCCTGACATTTTGGACCGGAGTAGTAAAAAGTGTGCAAACTAGAGGGATGTAAATCCGAAACACAAATGTATTGTAGTAAATGTAAATTAAATCTTTGCTTATCAAACAATAAAAAATGTTTCCAAATTTATCACACAAACCAATAAAAAAAACTAAATAAAGTCAAGTCAAATCATCCCTTAATTAACTTTTTTAATTACGTTACCAGGCAGGTCCGCCTTTTGGCGGTCAACCAATTTTCTCACCTGGAAGGTAAGTTTTCCATTTTTTTCAAACTTTAACATTGACGTACATACGTTTTATTAATCCAAAAACTATCAATAAATAATTTTTTTAATCGGAAAAAAATTGGCCGGTTAGAGGGTTAAATAAATAATGAATTTAAATTAAAAAAATAATATATTTTTATTTATGTGCCACATTGTATTATAATCCACTTTTGAAAAACATTTAAGAAATTCGTTTGAAAGCAAGTTGAAAATAAAGGGATTTTCAATTTGAAAATAATTTCCCCTTTTTGTTGAGAATGCTATGATTTGCAAATCATTATCAAACGTTTGTCGTTTGAGTAAACCTTTGATATCAAATCATTTTCAATTTGAAATCAAACCTCCGTGTTTGTTGTAAATATTAATTTAATTTGTTTGATGTGCTAGAGCGCTGAAAATTGGCATGCAAGTAAAACACCTATGCCAAATCCCAACGTGGCCGGATTTTTGGCCTGTGGGGGGAAAATAAGAGAAAAAGGGTGTCGCAAAGTTAAATTTTTTAAAATTTTAGTCTACATTGAAGCTCTCTATTGACATAGAAAGCTAAAAATTGCACAGCATAGCCTGAAGTAGTCGGATCCAAGATTTTTGGACTGTGGCGGAGAAGGTTATCAATACACAACCTATATAAAATAATTTTTATAATCTAAAATAATTTGTATTTATAAGATTCGGCATAGCCGAATATAGCACTATTACTTGTTAATTTTCGTTTTTTTTTCATAAATGGACACACAAGGTACCGTTACGATCTTATAATATATTAATAAAAAGATATTATGGGGCCTGTTCTGAAAATCACGTGATTTCAAATCACGTGTTTTTGAAATCACGAGCGTGATTTTGTGTTGTTCTGAAAGTCAAACCGTTTTGTGTTTCTCGGTGTGCTTTCGGCAATTGAAGATCACACCAAAGCACACAAAAACGGGACACTAATATATCACACGTGTGATTTTAGTAGGCACATGTGATTTAAGTAAAAGTGATTTGCAGAACAGGCCTGTTTATACATAAATAATTTTCCCTTAAATGCCCAAGGACGCCGATTTTGATAAAAAAAATATATGATGGTAATAAAATCTACTGCGTACCAATTTTGTCGAAAATTTTTTTTTTTAAGTTATTTACAAAATAGTGGTTGTATCTTAGAAGATACACTGGGCACTTTCCCGTTTTCATCGAAAGTACTTATACAAAGCATACATAAATAGAAAACATAAACTAGAATTTTTCCAATATTTTTATTTAATTTCAATTAAAAAACAAGTAACAAAGTATAGTCGGTCAAGCCAGACCATATGATACCCTACACCACAGTATTTAAAAACACATCATGCTTATGTGTCCATATAAATATGTATTTATCTTTGTTTATAAATTTCATTAAAATCGGTTTGATAGTTTCTGAGAGGCAGAAATTGTCCCTATCTTTCCTCGCGGTTCTACGATTTAGCCCAAGGCTTGATCCGTTTGCTAATAGGAATTACGTCCCAAATTTTATCAAATTATCTCCAAAATTGCGACCTGTACTTTGCGCGTAAGATTACATGGACAGCCAGCCAGCCAGCCGGACGGAAATCGTTAGTTCGACTCAGAAAGTGATTCTAAGTCGATTAGTATATGGGTAATTCCAAAGTGTTGAACGTGACAGTCGTACGCATCAAAAATGCAATAACATTTTAAACAAAAAATTTTTTTACGTTCTTTTAACCCTTAAATTATAGCACTAAGAAAGCACTATTATCTATGCAAAAGTTTATGGGGGGGGGGGGGGCGCGATTCTAGGTCAAAGATAATCCCAAAAGAAGTAGCGGTTCGAACGTGAAAAAAATAGAAGTAGTTTTTGTGGCCATGTAGAAAAAGGCGTAATTCAGCGAAACCTGGCACAACTTTTTAGTCAAACTACTTTCAGAATTTTACCGAGCAATGTAATATTAAAATGTCTTTGGTTTGATTCCAAAATCTACTGTATTTTTTTTTAAATTCAAAATCTGGTTCGATACGCGACATTTCGAACGTGACATTTTTTCCATAATAATTTAACTGAATAATGATTAAAAAAAAAAAAAAATTACCGTTAATCCGAATAACATATTTCTCTTCGAACTCTTCCTTAGATTACAGACCATGCAAGAACATTTTTTTGGAATCAAATATCAAATATCACTTCTTTTAAGGAAGATAATATTAAAGAAAACATACAATAAAACATTCTAACAAATAAGAAATTACGTTTGCACATCTTTGCAGTTTGATTGTTTATCTAAGTGAACAAATTTATGGGTAAATTTATAAAAATATCGTAAAATCATAAGCTTTTAATAACTTTTAAATTTTCGGAAATGCCCATATCTTAAGGTTGGTCTAGGACGAATATTTTAGGGTGTTACACACATCAGCACAAATGCATAATACCTACTATTGAATTTTAAATTTGCTAGTGAGTGCCCATTGTATCTTTGAAGATTCAACCATTGGACAAAGCTTTATGGCAGGTCCACGAACCCAATTTTTTTAGGTTATTGCTAATAGCGCCTGGACATATGAATATTCGAACCACCTTATATTTTTTCTTGACCTCAAAATCCGCTCAGATCTGTGATTTTACGTTGTAAATAACCCTTTGGGTTTAGTTTTTCATTAATATAATTTTTAAATTTTACGGCTATTTAAACATAAAAAATAATTTTCTAGTGATTTCTAAACACACTTGCGTAGTTTCTTTTTTAATTTCACTAAAAATGAGCCCGTGGGAAATTTTTTGATGGTTGTATCTTTAAAGATACAGTGGGCATTTAAGGGTTAAGTCCTCATTGATGGTTTGCTTGTTTTTAATGACAGTGACTTGTCGCTTAAGCTAAAGTTCGCCACAAAAATATCAAAAGTAAGTCAAGGTGCTAAATTAGACTGTGCCGAATTATTGTTCCCTCCCCTCCTGTGAAGTTTTGTTTTTGTCGCTTAAGCTGTTATTGCGGTAAAGATTCGCATTTGTACGATTATTAACCACTTGCGATGCAGGAGCGCATAAAAATCTAAGAGCATTACTGATACTCATTCAGACTACACAATATTAAAAAATGCTTTTAAAACTTTTGTCAATAACAAATATAATAGGCTTTTTTGGAAAACTTTCATTTAAAACCAAAAGTTTCATATATATTTACAACATTTTTAAAAATCAAACACATTTACACAAGAAACTAAATATGTATACATACATATGGGTATTTCCACAGAAAAGTCTACTTTTACGACACCAAGCAATTAGTCTTTTATTTAAGAACCATGTTGTTCAAATTTTTCCTCTCTTTAACTAAATGTAAACCTAGTTGCGCTTTATACAAAAATGCAAAAACGTAAATAATATTGTTATTATTCTTTAAGTAACAATAACAAATGTTTGGTGTCGTAACGTGACAAAAAGTAGACTTTTCTGTGAAAATAGCCATATGTATGTGTGTAAGTTAAATATGAATTATCATTCATAGTCAAAAATTAAACCGCTACCTTTGGAATTGTTAACGATCCATTCATCAAATCGTTCCGACATTTCGTCAGATATATAGTTTTTCCAATCACCTATCTGGCCTTTTCGTATGAATTTACTTTCTTCTTTATCTTTAACCTCCTCCTTATTGCCATTTGCATCAATGTGACTCAAAATTGGTTCCAAATTAACAGCTGGATTTGATTGCATTTTATCGAATTTTAAATGATCACAAATTCGTTTCATATCTGTTTCATTTATCTGATAATCAAGTTTTAAGAAGTTCGCACATTTACGCACCACTGCTGGTAAGTCACGTTTCATATCTTCGTATTTTAAAAATAATACGTTCGGATCAGTTGAACGTTTCCAAAAAGGTAAAACATGTTTCCAATACGATCCAATTGGAGTTTGTTCATTGATAAATAAATCTAGAAAATCGTCAAATGTCCCTTGTAAGCCATGCATAAGTTTACAGTAGTGATAAAATGAAACACATAGATCTTTAGGATTCCGAGCAGTATAAATTATCTGTAAATTAAATAAATATGCATGTACTTATATTATAGTTTTGTTAGTAAATTTAACTTACCTTTGATTTTGAGGTTTCAAGATCCTGTGGTAATAAATTCCATGGTAAGTGGGATCGGGCAAAGCGAGGACGAGGCATATTCTTTACAGTGTCTACTGTGTTTCCTAATGAATTTCTGTAAAATAAAAAAAGGGATTTTTAAACACAGCTGTTACGAAAACAAACTGGTAATTATAATGGTATTTATACACATAAAAATTAAGTTCAGGTGTTCTAAATAACCCATATATGGTGAGGAATAGCTTGTTATGGATTTATATCATACAAATTCCGGATTGGTTTTCTACTGAAATTCACCCAGATCGGTCTGCCTCTAATTTTTATCTATAAACCCTAAATTTGTAAAATCTTTTTATAATCGATTTATTTTTTTTTAACTCTCATCCTAAATAAAATTAGTGGAATACAAGCAGTAATAATTAACAAAATCCGTTGATAAATGACCGTGTTGAAGACATTTAAAGTAAGAAAAGCGAGGTTGATAAAATCGATTAAATATGTCACCTAGCGCCGATACGATTTTTTTAATTTAATCTTTTCCCATATTATAAAAACAAAAAATAATAGAAGTTGGATGCGACCGGTAGTCAAAACCACAAAGAGCACCTCTCATGTTCTTTGTTTCTACGACAAAATGATTAAACTCATTGTACCCTTTAAACCTTATTATTTGCTCATGATTCGGGATTGCGAAATTAATTTTTCGAAAGGGTGTGTTAGTAGAGCTCTAGACAAATTTTGGAGCACTCTACTATCTTCTTTAACTCTGGAGACTTCATGAGAGGCCAAATTCATGGCACTGAGCGCTTCTATGATACCTTGTTTTCCTAGCTTTCCTCTTGAAGGAGCTACTTGAGAAAAGGTTTAACATTTGTTTACATATGTTAAACACTAGTTTCTGGACAAAAATTACTCTAAAAGTATATGAAGAACTGAGTTCCAAAACTCGCTACTTGCTCCTGAAGTCGGTATTCCCATTTTAGCATATTTTCTGTTAAATTTGGCAGATTGAGTTGAGAAATTGCATATTTTTTTTTTTTTTTGAAAAAATATGGTAACTGCTTTTTAGCCCATTTCCTTGTCCAAAAGTAGATTTTTTAGCATATTTTTAATTTTTAGAAATCAGAATTTTTTAGCATATTTTGTTTCAAACAGACTTACTTTACATATTTTCAAACAGTTTCATATTCAAATTATTACTAATTCTTCGTTTGTCACATTATTAATATAATACTTTTTTTTAAATAAAATTTTTAATGAAATATATGTATATTCAACATTTTTTTATTTTTTCGAATTTATTCTATGAGTTAAATTTCAGTTATGTATTTTATAAAGCTTTTTTGTAATAGTTCTATTCCTTAAATTTTTAGGAATGACTTTTATACACTACCAGACTATTATATTGTATTTTCTTGTTACATTTTACCTTAGCTATCCTTTGGATAGCAATGAAGTATATTGTATGTACAGAAAAATTTACAATTATTAGACACCAGCAGAATGTAATGCATTTTCTGGCCCGCTACGGCCTTCGTCAGCATTCTTTGTGTCACACTGGATAGTGATACTTTATAAATTGAATGTATTTAACTCAACTATTTTAACAAATATAAACTGGATAAAGGTTAGCTAAGGTAAAATGTAACAAGAAAATACAATATAATAGTCTGGTAGTGTATAAAAGTCATTCCTAAAAATTTAAGGAATAGAACTATTACAAAAAAGCTTTATAAAATACATAACTGAAATTTAACTCATAGAATAAATTCGAAAAAATAAAAAAATGTTGAATATAATATAAAGTAACCTGCGAAAGGAAATAATTCCCAGTGAAATATATGTATAGTATATATAGGCATTAGTGGTGTTACGAATATTGATTTTAAATATATTGATTTTAAATATACACTGACACTTATACTTAAATACTTTTAGACTTCGTTTTTCGTTTTCGTCTTCGTCTTTTTGCGCTTTTACTTGGTAATTCACCGACCTATTTTGGTGGGTTTTCACTAGGGTATTCATTCGGTTAACCGTTAATCGGTTAACCGATTAATTACTACCCGATTAACTGATCGGTTAATTTAAAATTGGCTTTTTTCGATTAACGATTAAACCGGTTAATTTCAGTCGATTAACCGATTAACCGAATTAACAAAATTTTTAATTTTATGTAGTATTATAACATATTTTTTGTGCTTTTAATTATTTGTTTTGTCTCATATACAAAAGGTATTTGTTAAGAAACATATTTTTTCCTTCTAGCAATACCCTAGAGGGAAGCGAACTGACACCAAAGTAGTCCCGTGATAGCTCTTTGGTGGTAGAGACCGGTTCTAGTTTAAACACTTTCTATGAATAAGACCTATCACTTTTACATGGGGTTGTCATTGGAGGGTGTCAATTGACACCATTTGACCAGTCACAGAACTTTTCTCAATGGACGTGTTTAGTGTCAGTTACTACAATGTAGTTTTATTTCAATGAAATGTAGTATTTTTTCAATAAAACAAGTCCTAGAATTAAATTCAAGAACCAAATTTTTAAAAGTCCCAAAAAATGTGTCACCACCGGTGAAAACTGTACTGTAATTCATTACTTTGTCTACCTTTTTGTTCTTCATAAACCAGTTACATGATTGGTTCTCCTTTCACTGGTCATGAGTTCTTTCTCTTTGTACCTGTTAAATTTTCACAACTCTCAGGACCAGTCTGTTGGACCAAGTGACCCAAATTTCCCGCTGGATACATTCTTTAAATACAGTACAAAACCAGGAAATACAGGAAAAGAACTGAGAAATTAGATAATCTGTATTTATTTATCGGTTAACCGATCAAAAACAAAATTAACCGATTATAAACCGATCAAACCAAAACCTCGGTTAATTAATCGAGCGATTAACCGATTAAAGCAAAAGCCCGATTAAATGAATACCCTACTTTTCACATATTTAATTTATGGTTCTTTCTTTATTTTTCTTAACTTTACTTTGTTTTTCACAGTGTTAAGTAGTGGATATCGAACTGTTAAGTTTCCCACTCCTAATTATTGTATAATAAGCAGAACGAAAAGATCTTTCGAATTTCTTTATATGTTAAATGTCAATCCGCAGCAGTAAACGCATTTCTAATTTGCTAATGTGATCGAAATTATCTTGATATTTCATTCCAGTTGTCAAAAATTTTCGTACGATAGTTAGACAATTGCTGCAAATGAACTTTTTATGTATAGGAATGCTTAAAATTAACTTGAGTAATTTTGTTAAATTGTTTTTGTGGCGGCACAATACTTCTTATGTTTGTTTGTTTTTTACTTTACTAAAAGGAGCAGAAAAAAAAACAAAACTTATTAAAAATTAATATTTTTTGTTGTTTTTTTTGTTTGGCTTAAGGTCATATAAAAATTATAAATAGAAATCCACAAATTTTATATTTTTAATTTTGTTTTTTATTTTTCATCCGATATTTCGACCATACATCCATCGATGGTCATCTTCAGGGGATTTAAAACACTGTCAAATTAAAAACTACAAAAAAGTTGATACGTCCTAACTGCTTGTCATATTTTCATCAACTGGTTGACAGTGTTTTAAGAGAGAGTGTTTGAGAACGGCTGGGCCGATTTCTGTAGTTTCTGTCAGTTGTTCGTATTTTCAAGGAGAAAGTTTTTACGGAAGAAAATTTTGGAAAATCCCTTCGGAAAAGTCGGAAAATTGGAAAAATCGAAAATCGAGTTTTTGTATGAAATTTTGTGTAAAATTATTCCTTAATGGCTTTCCAAATCAAACAATAGAAAGTTCTTTGTGTAAATCATGGAAAATTGCGGAAAATTGGAAAATCTCTCCGCAAAAGTCGGAAAGTTGGAAAAATCGAAAATTGATTTTTTTGTAAGAAATTTTGTTGAAATTATTCCTTAATGGCTTTCCAAATGAAAAAATGGAAAGTTCTCTGCCAAAATCCGATAGCTGGCGTTATACGTTGACTTAGACTTTGCGCAATCTGACAGGTGTCATTTTGGCATTATAATTTTCTACAGTAAATGTGCTATTTTTCTTACTGCAATTTATACGAGTTTTGTGTATTGTTAAACTGATTCCGGATTGTGGTAAATCACGTATTATATCCATATACGGTAAAACCATTACAATCAATCGAAATTCAGTGCAATATTTATCAAAAAAATCGAAAATAGATTTTTTGTATGGATTTTGGTGTAGAATTATTCCTGAATGGCTTTTCAAATGAAAAAATAGAAAATCTTAGCGTAAAGCACGGAAAATTGCGGAAAAATGTGAAAGAACTTAATTTTTAATTTCCCTAATTTTTTTATTTATCGGGCCTCTTTTTTATCACAAAACTAGAAGTCTGTGGGATTAATCTTGTATTTCCCTGTTTTTCGCACGGTCAGCTGTACGTTGCATGTTCGCGTGTTGGGAAACCGTCTTCGTTATTTGTTTTTGAGCCGGAAAACAAACCGAAAAACATTGTTCATCAAATCGCTCTCAACTGATTCCATTCAAATAAATCACATTAATAATTTAAATATTTGTGTTGCATTATTACTCTAAAGTTTGTCTGAAGGCTTAAAATTGGGGCGAGGCGAAGTTCGCCGGGTCCGCTAGTTTAATAAAAAAAAATTAAATTCCACTAAAATTTTACAACAAAAGTTTTTTTTTAGTAATTAATATACACAGAATCCAAAAAAAAAAATTTGTCATAAATTACAGGCTTCCCTGAATTAATGCTCGTTTTGCATATGTTTCACCCCACTGTGCGTCGTGGCCAAATCATTGCTAGTTTCTTCTCATTTTTTTTAATACATTTCACAGAAAAAAATAAAAATTGATTTAAATTAAAATATTTGTGATATTAATTAAAAAATTAATTAAATTTGCACCAGTAAGCAAATTAATAGTATCAATTAAACCAGTTAATAGTATTAATTAAACGTTTAATTCACTTGATTAAACGTTTAATTCACTTGACTAAATTTTTAATTAAATTTGATTTTATTTTTGATTAATGCTTTAATTGGTGAACAATTTTGGAGAATTTTTTCTGTGTTGGGAGCTGCACTAGTAACTGTTGACCGATAGTGCTATCCCCCTGAACAAAAATTAAATTGTTTTCTCGATAATGAAAATGCAGCCCACCTGTTGTTTGGAGCCCAGATAAAAGCTCTGCTTTCAAGTCCTCAACAGCAACTTCTTCAATGATTTTATAGACTGTTCCTAATTCTGAAAATATTTCTTTGTACTATTGTGGATTAATCATAGTATCATCTTTTCTAAATATATTTTCGATACGTTTATATACTTTGTCAAAATATTGTAGCAAGAAAGCCCAAATATGTACATATTATTGCTGTCAATGGTATAGTTTTATTTGCTCTAAAGTGTTCAAGCCGGTTTATAAGTTTTTTAAAATTTGAATAACTTATTATGTATATGGTAAACAATTTCTATTTTTACTAATTTTAACAGTTTTTTTTTGTTATGGAGTTTTTTCCCTGAAGAATTTTTATTTAAACTTGCTTTGCATTCTGATTGTATTGTATTGTATATAATTTATTTGTATATAATTTAACGCCAAATGAATTTAATGAAAAACATACTAAGGGTATTCAGTTAAGATTTTTTTTTGATTGCATGGAAAAAATTGAACTTTTTATTACAACAAACACAAGGAAAAAGTTTTATTCTAAAAGTTGCAATGTAAACCACCTTAAACCGAGTGTAAAAAATCCGGTTTAAAACATGCTTTAAAAAAAAATTTGTTATTTTTCACAAAGCGCACTAAAATTTATACCACTTTCAAATATGTACAACTTAACACTTTTAAATTATAATAAAGACTGCTATCTTCAACATGAGCGCAGTTCTTTATTTTACCCTTTTTAAAATAAAAAAAAAATTTAACCTTTACGTTTATGTCTTAAATTTGCACCTTCTTTTTTAAGTTTCCGCAAAATCGTTTTAAAAAATTACCAAAAAATAAGAATTTTTACTATCTTTTGTTCCTTAAAATGTATAAATTTTAAATCTTAAGTATGTTTATTACAACAGATAATAAAACTCCCTTTTTACCCATTTTGTCCCTTTGCCTTTATGTTAAAGAATATAAGTCTCAAGATTTCGCGAAATTACTTTAAAAAACGTGTGCACTAAAAGTACCAAAAGGACGATTTTTTACCCAGTTTTGTCCCTTCAAGTTAATATTTTTGTACCTTGTGTTTATAACCCTGATGATACTTTAAGTCTGAGTTCATACGGCTCATGTCTTATTGACATGATTTTTCCTTTTTCTTCTTTGAACATGAATTGGCGTTCAAATGATTCAAGGCGAATTAACTCCAGGTAAGCTCCACTCGTCAGCCGTTCATCAGCTGTATCCACGGCGAATTAAAAAAATGGTGAAACGTCAAAATATTATTTTGTTTCTATACTGAAATTTGACAACAAGTCAGAAAATTTCATAAACAAAATACATGGGGCTTTTTGTAGTTGTAGAGTTGCACTTACCTGTTATAAATTCGCCTTGAAATGACATGTTTTTTATTTTGTATAGTCGTGCGTATGCATGAGTGCTTTTTTGATATTTAAAACAAGAAAAAAATTAAACAACGAATGAAAAAGCAAAACTTAAAGACTACATGCATCTGTGGACTCGTTTCTTTTCCCCTCGTCCCTCTCGCCTATAAAGTAGTAATCATGTCAATAAGACATGAGCCGTATGAACACCCTTAAAGTTAAAAGTTTCAAATCTTTGTTATAGTTTAAGCATAAAAATAATAAAATTTTTAAAATTTTGCAGTCTTAATGAGATTAATCAAAAAGTAGCCATAATTTCCTGTTTTACCCAATTTTACCCCCTAAAAGGCCGAATTGTACTTTTTTGTGGCATGCCGATGTAGCTATGGAAATTCGTACGAAAAAATTTGGACTTATTATCAAATGTTACTTCAAAAAAAAAAAAAAAAAAATCGGTTCCAGTTTAGCATATATGTACCTTTTTAGCCCTTCCTGGTCCGAAATTCCGGAAGTCTATAGCAATTTCGCTTTGACATTTTATAACGTACCAAATTTCATTAAAATCGGGTTAGCCGCTTAGGCGTGGTTGCACAACTAACAAACAAACAATCAAATAAGCTAACAAACAAACTTACACCTCCGATCCAAAGTTATATACATATAATGTAGAGCCTGCTCTTAAATATTACTATGACACAGCGTTGACAACTCTTCAAACTTTGCTAAAACTTTAGCAAAACAACGCTAAAAATGTTTTAACAAGATTTTATTACAAAACCGCAAAAATATTAAACGAAAAATATTAAACGAAAAGATTTTATTACAAAACCGCAAAAATATTAAACGAAAAAGTGATATAGCTAGTTACTTTAGTTTATTTCTTCCGGTTTATATCCCTTTTATATGAGGCTATCAGCGCAGAAGTGGTGTAACCCACAATTAAAGTTGGTTACGGTTCTGGTGTAAGATATGTTCTTTGCACTGTTCTTTAAAGTGGAATATTCGAGTAAGCCAACTGTTTGTATCCAAAACAGATGGCGCTAGAAACATAGTTTTTGCAAGGGCCGTTACAACCACCAAGTATGTACTATAGTGCAAGAGTAGTGCTTACTCCTTATTATCTCATAATAAGTAGTCTGGGCTTACAGCACTTCTGCGCTGATAGCCTCATATGTAGCTAGATTTGAAAATTGTTTCGCCAAAACTTTTTTACTTTAAAATAAATTTTGTAAAAAAAATGGAAACTTATGCTAAGTTCACACTTAGGTTTTTAAACGCGTTTAAGCAAAATGTTGATTTATCTAATCAAAGCCGTCCACATTACATTTGAGATGATTAAGATGACAGATGATTAAGAAAAATAACACAACAAACAAATTTTTATTTCTTTAAAGTATTAAAAATGGATAAAAACACTTTTATAAAGTTATCAGAAGATTATTTTAATCATTTTAATGATCAAATTGTAAAAATGTATGAATTATTTAAGGAAAAAAATAAAAACATTAAGCAGAAAATATGTTCAGTGGATTCTATGTGATTTATGAAGTGATTTAGTTGTAATCATGTCAATTTGAAGTGATTAACAAATCACTTCAATGTATGGGTAATCATCTCGATTTTGAAGTGATTAGAGCTTAATCACGTTCGAACTGCTTAAACGCGTTTAAGAAGCCAAATGTGAACATAGCATTAGCTTTGTGTTTTTATCTACATAAACAATGAGAAAGTCACACTTACAATACCCACTCATGATGGTCTTCACTAAACAATGCTGATAACTCAATTAAAGGTGATCTCAATTGTTGCATTTGTTTTGCACCTTCGAAATCTAATTTATTCCCCAACAGCCAAATCATTTCCTGGGCCCATGTTGAACCAGTCCTTGGATATGATACCAACCAAACATCGTCCGAATAAGTTTTAAAATCTCTGATGGAGTCGCCAATTTCCATAAACTTTCGTGGTAATATAACATTTCCCGGCGAAACCTCTATAAAACAGTCTTTCTTGGGAAATAAAGCATCGATTCTTATTGCGATTTCTTTATCTAGTTCCTTGTAAGTCAACTTCATGATGTAGTTGCAGAGTTTTTTTTAATAACTAACTCTAATTAACTTTGAATTATTCGCTCCAGTTCACAAAATGTTTTTCTTTTAATGAATCAATGTATGTACTTATGTGTTGGAAAAACTTGAAATATAATTTCTACGTAAAAAACATCCGTATGCTTTAACGTTCGTTGGAAGACTGCAAGAAAATGTGTGCAATTTTTATTATGCACCAGCACATTTTCTCTCTTGTTTGTGGTCCAAGCATGTGGTGAAAATAGTACTTAATTTAAGTGAAAGTAAAAGTGTTTTCCGTTATTGGCGTACAAAGAAAACTTGTATTTTAAATTGTACTATGCAGTATTAATCATTAATGTGGTTCATCTTTATTACTATCGTAAAATTGTTAAAATATCTAGTTTTCAAATGTGTTAAATTAACTAAGCGAAAATCTAAGCCTATATACTTAACATTGGTTTAGGCCAGTTTTCACAACATACCGATAGCTAAAGGTAGGATTTTATCGTTCGCATAAAAAGTGTAAGGATTGACCTTACATTACTACCCGTCTCCACCATCCATCAACTTGGTAAGAACAGCATGTCGCACATGAATTCTACTCGTGTAGACTGTTCATGTTCATGTTTCGTCCATGTGCTGCCATCGTTGTCTAAACATATGTCTGACTAACCATGTTCGCCATGATGTTCGCCATACAATGTATTTTCTGTATACAACCAAACGCCACAACAACAAAAATTGTGGTAAATCAGAACATGAACATCACCACGTATTCGCCACATACAAGAACGTAAACAAATTAATACCGTTGCTCTGCCGGCGTTATGGTCATGTCATGTTCAAATCGAAAGCGCATGGAGACGTGGGGTTACAGTGCACTCGGGAAAACGTCAACTAATTAAAACCGCGGGCGTTGACGTTTAACAAATTGTTGACGTTTACGAATGTAAAATTTTTAAATAAAAAACATATCGATAATGTGCTTTTAAAAGTTTTTATTGATTATAAACTAAAACCAAACTTAAACAAATTCAAAAAGGAAACAAAAATGTCATTCAACCTGACTAGAACCATAGAAGACAATTAGAACCAAAAGAATACATTTTAAATGAGATCATATTTTTAATTTAACATGCACACATATGAATTTTAAAAAAACTTTTCTTGCTAATGGTTGACTTTGTTACACCATATTGCTTCGCTAAAGTTACCTCACTTGTACCCTTTTCTAATAAGTCCAAAATATTTGACTTTTCTTGTAGATTAAGCAATTTCGGTTGTTTTGAGCTCATTTTGTTAATGTGATACTTACGAGAACAAAAAAGCAACTGAACATAAATAAAAAGACAATACTACATACAGTTGCAAGTTCTTTTCTACTCTACTTATAAGGGGAATCCCCAATTTCTGATATTATTTTATAAAATAAGTGTGTATGTGTACAAATGTGTGTATTATAACTGCTGCTAAATTCAAAATTTTGTTTTATTCAGAGTTGACGTTTTAAAGCTTTGTGGTTGGGTTGACGTTTTAGAGTTGCCAATGTAAAAAAGAAAGGGTTGACGTTTTGGGATGTTGACGTAAACGAGCGTTGACGTTTTCCCGAGTGCACTGTAAATCTGTGGCTTGGAGCTAAAAGGGCCAATGTCAAAATATTCACTTTTGAGAAAATTGGAATTGAAGGCTTTACAAAAAGTTTTTCATAGTGAAATTGGCCAGCATTTTATTTATGAACCTGTTCTGGGTTAAGTATGACTTAAGCTGTTTTTCCATAATGAAAGAGAGCAAGAAAACAAATCTAATGCAATGATTAACTCAAAAGAGCAAAAAAGTGACATTGGCCCTTTTAGCTCCAAGCCACAATAATAATCCCTCAGTTTAGGTTAAAGCAAATTTGTAATAATGTACCACTTTCAATTTGTTATAAAATGAACTTGTTTTTTTTACTTTTGGACGTAGTTTTGGTAAAAAATATGTAGTCCTCAAAGAATGAGGTATATAAAAGAAAATATTTTTATTAACCACAGGGTAGCTTTTAAAATTTGTTCAATTTCTCGTGACTTCGATTTCCAGAAATGGACGTATAGTTTCATTACAAATCATATATTTTATACACGCAGAGAAATCACATGTTTCAATGTGGTAATCTCCAACAAAAAATTTTTCGCAAATTTAATTTAAAGTTAATTTAACCATATTGTTAAAAATAATTTTAATGCGAAAAAACGACAAATATAACAGAGTTGGATTGATTTAAATTAAACATGATCCCAGGGTGCTCAGCTCGTTAAAAAAGTGTCAAATTCGATTTTCCTCTTTTCCAAGAACAGCATTCTATGGCTGAAAAACCATCGTGCTATTATTTGTGTTCGAATTATTTTCGTTATTATTAAAAATAAGAAGTTCGGAGGCTTGTTGTTGTTAATTAACCATTATATTTATGTTGTATTCTGTTTCCCATCATAGCTGCAAATATTTAAGGACATTGATATTTATTTTTGAAAATATTGAAATTAATATTAATCGCCTGAGGCTTTTATAAAGTGAGATGGTAAGGTTATTAACCACAATGGTGGCTGGCATAAAAAAAATTCCGAATCCAAAAAAAAAAAAATCTGTCTGAGCTTGTCTAGTTCTAGTACATAGTATATCATTAGATATACCTCCATCCCCAGTGAACGCACCTGCCTCTTTTATTTTAAAATTCTTCTCCCCTGGAACCAACCACAGTTTCAGTGGGTAATGATTAGGGCTGCGATTTCTATGCAAATGCATGTTTTTTGTCGATAGTCTAAGAAAGACGTAGTCCAATTATCTTTCAAAATCAATTAAATTGCGTTAAAATGGCATCGATTTATAAAAAAAAGTTCTTCAAAAAATTTCCAAATACACAAATTTGGAGCTCTGCTTATTTTTAACCGTTGGAGCACCTAACATGCCCATCAAAAACTTTACTTGCCTGGTAAGTTAGCAAGTAATGTTGGAGAAAATTAAACACTACTTATTTTTCGGCTCAATACATACTTATTTTTTTCGAGGTATCCACAGAGTTCAGTACTTACAATACACTTTTAGAAGTAAAAAATATCTAGTTATTGTTTAACTACGAGTAAGTGAATTGTAAGTACTTACAATATACTACCTAGAAGCCAAAAAATCACTAATGCTGGGTACAGACAGTGCAATCTTCATGCAATCTATTTCAATGCAACCTCTAAATGTCAAAGCGTTTTGATGTTGATGCAATCTGGAATGAATGAAAATGAATTTAATTTGCTAGATTGCGTAAATGAATTGCAAAGCGTGTATCCAGCACAACAAGTAGTTATTGAGTACGTTACCAGTAAGTAAACAACACAACTAATAACTACTTATTGAGCTGATTATTAGTAAGCAAATATTCAGTAGTAAAAATAATAGAAGTAATAAGTAGTTGCCGAGGTCATTACTAGAAGTACTTATTGAAGTTTTTAGAATAATGCCAATTGTAATGACAACTACTTACCAGGTAACGTATGAAATAAGTACCACCTATTATTTAAAATCAAAAAGTTTTTCCTAAGTGGTTAAGATTACTAAGATTCAAAAAACTTTGAGCAATTTAAGAATGTTACTAAAGAGCTTATTGATACCGATGATTATGCAATAAAAAAAAAACAAAAGAAATATAAAATTTAAATAACATCAGAAGTCAATTAGCATTTGTATTTTCCAACTACGGATCTATTGGTGAAACAATAACTAAATTGGAGGGATTTGGTTCACTTAACCCAAGTCAAATTAATTGATAAGTTTCACATATTTCTGATCTAATCTGGAACCAAAGAGGGATCAGAAAATTAATTTTCTGCAAATGCATCATTATTCATGTACGAATGTTTTATGGGTCCGAACTAGAGTTTTTTTTCCCGGACTTTTTCGATTCCCGGGAATGCGGGAATTTTTTTTTAATTTCCCGGGATCCCGGCATCCCGCTCCATATAAATAATACAAAGTAAATTTTGGTATTAATTAATGAAAAAACAATTTTTATAAAAAAAACGTAAGGGAACTTGTTTACTGCCCATTCTGCCATTCTGCTTTTAGTAGATTTATTGCATCAGGAGACATTCATTTAAATACATGTACTCACTTCTTGTAATTGATCTAATCCACAACCCATCCACAGATGCTAATTTTAAGAGAAGAGAAAACTAAATTTCGAAGTATAAATAGCTATTTTCTGAAATTATTAGGAATATTCTATTTCCCGGGATCCCGCAAGAAAAATCCCGGGAAAACGGGAAATAAAATAATTGAAATGACGGGAAATCCCGGGAAAAAACCCTAGTCCGAACTGATAATATAAAACTTATTTGTATAAATTAACCAAAATTTTAATTAGTTTTTTAAAAAATATTTGAATAAAAATAGACTAAATTTTTTACTATTTTTAATTTAATAAAATTAAAAAACGATTTTCTAAAGAAATATTTTAAGGTTTTAGTGCATATTTTTTATATTTTTAGTGCATATGTTAAGCAAATATTTTCGATTTTTTAGTGAATGAGAATCTCAGCGTTAATAAAATACGGCATTATTCGTGTCAAAAAAGTTAATTTGTTGCAGTCCTTTAAAAGTGTCGTTTTAAGCACTATCAGATTAGTTTTCTGTTCAAAACTTTGTTCTTTTTCTGATTAAAAGCTGCATACACTTTCATTATTAGACGGTAAACCTTCTAACATGGAACTAGTGCTATCCATATCCAATTATAAAAGCTACAGTTGTTTTTAATTTAAAAACCAAACAATCTTTCCGTTTTTTTATTTAATTAAAGGAAGGTCAATTAAAAATCATTAATTAATTTATCATCCATGGTCTAAAAAAACATATCTGTTAAACAAACTTAATATGTAGGGTGAAAACATGTTTTCGAAATCCTGAATAGTAACCACCTATTGCCAAACCTTAAACAATAAATAAAAAAAAGCTGTTACATTACTAACGGCCAATTTCGCCAAGTTCAGTTAAAGCTAACTATTACTTTAACTACCAATTAACAATATGTTTTTGACAAATATTACAAGCATTCGAATATAAACACTAAATATCGCTCCTTAGTGTTCGGTTCGGTAGATTTGTGGAAAACACAAACGTGGTTGTGTAGAAAATCATTAAAATAATAACGTTTCCCTGCTTGTCATCTTTCGAACACAAAAATAGTACTGTTTTTATCCAACTCAACAAAAGATGAGAACATTTAATTCCGTTCGGTTTTTTTCAAACCACAAACTTCATTGTGTTCTTTCGGCTCATTAATGTTCGCCCCTTTTGGCTGGTAAAAAAACGAAACATTTTTTACAAAATCAAAATACACAAACGAAAAAAAAAAAACAAAAAGCCAGCAAAATAATTTTGCACAAACAAAACATATACACAATATACACACAAGCTGTTCGTGCTGCGGTTATTTCTCAAATTGTTTCTTTATCAATGTAAAAAAGAAACACTATAGAACATCAAAATATAATGTTTGTCTACAGTATCACTACAATTGTTCTGTTTTTTAACAAAGAACAGTATTAAGAGTTGTGTTCGTCTACACAAACACTAAACAAATAGATATCGTTCCTGGGTAAGTCAGTCGAACGCTAAATAATGTACTGTTTATTTTCGAACACTGATTGTAACTGATAGTTAATTATGTATAACTAAGGGCCTGTTCGTAAATGCATCACTGCACTGCATAACATGATTATTATGCGATGACTTTGCTAATCAGCTGTGCATGATGCTTTTATTTGCTCATTTATTTTATTTGAAGATTTAAATACTTACTCTTCCATTGCATCAGACATTTTTATGATTTATATTTGCTTTCGTTTGCGCCTAATCTACTGCTGTGTTGCATTTTCGACCATGTGACAGCTGCAGTGTTGCCACTGTTTACATTTATGAACATACTGCACATCATATGCAGCGCAGTGATGCATTTACGAACAGGCCCTAAACTTGGTAAAATTGGCCGTAAATGTCTTAAACATTGTTATGACATTCCTCCTGAATTTCACTACTGAACATTTTTAAATTGTTACACTTACATTATTATTATTTTGTAAAGCACCGCGACCCAAAGGATCTTTTGGGCAGCTTAAGTATTCACTGAAGTAGACTAAGGTTATAAATAAAGCCAATTAGTCTACACGGTAAGATATTGTTTACTTCACCTGAAGTCATTAAGATTACTCCAAGAACTTTATTCTGCTTGCATACTAATACTAAACCTTCAGATTTTGTTTTTCTCATTCTTTTTTGCCTTTTTAATTAGAAATTCAGTGTTTGTTTGGGAAAAAATATTTTCAAAGATGCTCTAGCCACCTGCCTATGTCGGTGGTTTTTTCACATATTTAATGTAGGGTTTTTTCTTTAGTTTTCTTAACTTTATTTTGTTAAATTTTGTTTTTCATGTAATTTAGGGTTTTTCTTTATTTTTTATAACTTTATTTTGTTTAACTTTGTTTTTCACAGTATTTTATAATCAATATCAACTGTTTTGGGTGGAATTTCTCGAAGTAGGTACTAATCGAAACTAACAAAACCACATTTGTGTTTTGCTAGTTTGGCTGCTGTTCGGGTTTTAGTTATGGTCTCATGTATATTTTGGCTAAAATTGGACTTTTTTCATGATTATAGCACGGAAACCAATTGGAATTTAGTTTTCTTTTCTTCGGCGCAATTGTAGCTGTAGACTAAGAGAAATAATGTGCTGAGTAATCTGAAAAACATAAGTGCACTACTTACAATTCTACTGAAAGAACCAATGAATTTGTATGTCCCATAATGAACGCATTCAAAAGTAAGTCATTATTTTTTTGCCTACATACACCCAGAAAAAAGTAGTTGTAGAAGTAATTATAGATGTAGTTATAGAAGAAATATACTAAATAATGAGTTAAAGAAGATATTCATTTTGAAAAAGTAAGCGAAGTTTTTACTGGGTTATTACTTCTATTATTTTCACTACTGAACATTTGCTCACTAATAATCAGCTCATTAACTACTTATTAGTTGTGTTGTTTTCAGTACTTAATATTTACTTACTGGTAACGTACTCAATAACTACTTATTAGGTCTATTAGCTAGTGATTTTTTGGCTTCTGGTAAGTAGTTAAAAAATAACTAGATATTTTTTGACTTCTAGTAAGTGTATTGTAAGTACTGAATTTTGTGGACACCTCGAACAAAAATAAGTAGTTATTTAATAAGTAGTATTTATTTGTCTCCAACATTATTTGCTTACTTACCAGGTGAGTAAAGTCTTTGCTGGGTAGCTCTGGTTTTCGAGATTTACCGTTATTTCGAAAGTGGAGGAGGTAACACAAAAACGCTTTTGCTTATAGAAAAAACTAAAAAAACCGAAATTCCGCAATAAAATTTCCTTTAAGAAAGGTAAAGTTTTTTATGCACAGTCGTTTAAAAAACATAATTTTTTTTTGGAAAAAAAATATTTGTTTTTATCAAAATTTCGAAATTTTTATTTTTTAAAATGCAGCTAGGCTTCTAATTTTTTCCAGACGTATAAAAAACGAAATTGCAAATATGGCGGTTTTATAAAATTCTTAAATTCGGCCCCAGCCGCGCGTAGGATGCCCATAGATGGGTCAAATGTATGACCAACCCCACTTTATTTTTTTATTTTATTTTGCAGACTAAAAATATATTGAAGAAAAAGTCCCTATTGGGATAAAATGTACGACCGACCTCAATTAGTTTTTTGTCCTTAACATTTTCTCGAGACACACTTGCCCCTTCTCACAACTTCTTAGGGGGGCTCCCATACAAATATTGCGTTTTATGAAATTCTTAAATTAATTAAAATTTTTCGTGTTTTGTGAATAAAATCAAAAGTTGCTAACAGATTTTAATAATTTATGGTTTGTTTTGTTTGCAATTTTGTTTTTTATACGTCTTAGAAAAACTAGCAGCCAATTTTTGATGAATTTTTAATAAACAAAAGATTTAAAATTTTGATAAAAAAATTATTTTTTTTCAAAAAAAAAAAATTATGTTTCTAAAACGACTGCGCATATGTTTTTGCTTAATAAACTAACCCATTTTTGAGTTACGCGAAGATATATAGTGCAACCTCCACCATTTTCGAAACAACGGTATATCTCGTTAACCAGAGCTAACCAAAAAAAAAACGGTTAGCACCATTAGATTCAGCGTACCAGAATTATGTTAAAACGCCATGTGCCCGGCTTGTCTGTTTTTTCAACCAGTACAGTGTAATTAGAGGTGTTCGCTCGGACCGATTTAGTTGAATTTCAATAGCAAACTATTCTGGACTGTATATTATATATAAACATGACAACCTGGTCCCCATCATATCTGAATGTCGGACATAGTTTAATCAACTCTGCTAGTCACAAGGGTCCATAATACATTTTTTTACGCGAATTTGATTTAACGCGATTCCAAAAAATATTTTATTTTTATTTGCGTTTTTGATTTGATTTAAGGCGGCTTAAAAATGTATGTATTTTTTTATCAGCTTTGGAGGATTTTAAATTAAATACATAGTTAGCAGCAGCTTAAGGTCAAAGAAAAACTCACCATCAAAACTCAAATCAAAACAGGGAAAACGCAAACATCAATCCAGAAAGATAAGAAATTTGAATTTTCTGGACATATTAACAAAATACATATTCGCGAAATGTTCACTTGAATTGCGCGAATACGAATATTCGTAACATCTTATGTACATATTTTTCGGTATCCCGGTATTTTTCGGGATATCGGTTTTTTTCGGGATTCGGGGTAGGGTATTCATTCGGTTAACAATTTACCGGTTAACCGATTAATTACTACCCGATTAACTGATGGGTTACTTTAAAATTGGCTATTTACGATTAAACCGGTTAATTTCAGACGATTAACCGATATTACAAAATCTTTAATTTTGTGTAGTATTATAATATATTTTATTGTGTTTTTAATTATTTGTTTCGTCTTATATACAAAAGGTATATGTTTAGAAAAAATTTTTTTTATACAATATATTTCCTTTTATTTTAAAATGCAGTTCACAAACAGAAATTAATGAATTCCGCTTTTCCAGGATAAGTCAGATGATGACCTAAACTCTCGAAAGTAACACAAACAAACCCTTAACAGAATTAGCCGAAACAATTAGAAGTTTAAAAAAATTAAAACAAGACTCTATAATGGAAGATTTTATATATTTAGAGATATCCAGGAAAGGGCTGATAAATTAGATATTCTGTATTGTGGGTTGATTTGGATTTCTCCAGTATCTACAATAAGTGAAAGAATTTTTTCCAAGTCAAGTTTTATTAAAACTAACGAAAATGTCGACTTAGAGTGCAAACATGCTTAATACATTTTTTACGTTATATGACATTTTGAAAACGTTCTTAAGATAAAGATGCGACGCATCTATTAAGAAACATATTTGCTTCAGTTTGGGAATCTATAAAGTACTAGAAAATATATAAATGTAGAAAACATTAGATGTTTTTTGTCTGCCCTATAAAATTTTCTAGAAGTTAGATAGCAGGTTTGCACTCTAACGCCACGATATGTTTTAATTAAAAAATATGTATTACATATTTATAAATTATTTATTTTTTTTTGTTTGCTTTAGCTCAAGAATTATTATGTTATTGTTTTTTTACTAATGAACTCCAAATAATAAATAATTTATGCATTTTTTTTTTATTGAAATTATTTAATTTAGAAAAAAACTTAATTAATCGGTTAACCGAGCAATAACAAATTTAACCGATTTAATCAAAACCTCGGTTAATTAATCGAGCGATTAACCGATTAAAGCAAAAAACCGATTAAATAAATACCCTGATTCGGAGGTTTTTGAAAATTTAAAGATTAATGCTTTTTATAGATATTTATTAAAAAACGCCTTAAAAGAGGTTAACAAACAAAAGTTTTATAATTAATTTATTATCTTAAAGTTACATACCCCAACCCCCTCTACCCCCCCCAAATATATCGCAATTGTTCCTCTAAAGAGAGTCAACTCAAAATTTTTCAATATTCACTTTTTGCAAGAAATCGATGAACAGTGGTCATATCTCCGCACTGTTATAATCTTAGATCAATTTCTCTTGTATTTTGCCAAAAAAAAAAAAATACAATTTATCCCCTTTTGTAGTATAAGACTGTATATAAAAACATTTTTTTTTGCCTCTACTGAAAATTTATAATATTTTATATTTTTAAATTTAATTAAAAAACACCGTACGATTTCAAACAATGTGTTAGTTGACTCAATTAAAAATAATTACCATAAAATTTATATTTTATCTAATTACCTCAGATGATTCAAACTAACTTAATAAATTTCGTGAAATCGCCCAAAAATGTCCGTACGTCCTATGCCTACTCTTGAAAAACAACTTAATAATCCTAGCCCTGTAAAGAGAAAAGTTAAAATTTGGAATTTGGCGGAATGTTTTGTGCATTTCAAAAGACATTTTTTAATTAATTTTCTTCTTTAATCTTTTGAGCACTCCTCACATTGAAATTTCTTTGTAATTGTTGGACAAGCTTAAATAGAATAACAAAGTTTACCTTTTTTTTTAATTTTCAATGACAGTATTGTGTTCCCCATACTCTTAACGGGGAATGTCATAATGAATTTCTTTTTATAAAAAAGGTTAAACAAAAATATTAAGTTAACAATTTCGGGATGGACTATTAAAAATTTAAATCCCGAAAATCCCGAGATTTTTCAGGATCGACATTGACATCTCTAATACATATATGTATATACATATATGTATATATATACACCATAGATGATAAAAATTATATTTAGCAAAATGTTTTCTTTTTGATACCCAGCTAGGATTTTTAATCATGTTTTTGATAGTCGACGAGCGTATTTTTTATCGTAGAAGATTCCTTGCACGAAAGAAACTGTTATACGAGCTGATTCGTCTGTAAGATAATTCCACAGTGATGTGTGTAAAAATTATGTAACGAGTCTTTCAAAAAGCATATCTAGAATCGTACAAGGCTCCTTACATGGGCTGTCCCTAATAAAGTGTAACACTGTATTTTGGAAATTATAATCAAAATTTTTTTTAAGAATTGCATCTTAAACATTCCAGGATCAAAAGAGGAGCGAAAATGTATAAAAAAGTATGTAATAATTAAAAAAGGGAGTATATACATAGATGTTTTTGTTGTTGTTACTCGATGGACTCAAAAGATTCCTTTCGGAGTTGTATATAAAACACAAACGTCTAAGAAACACCGAATGCTAGCTGGGTGTTTATTGTAAAATATGTTTTCAATTGTATTTATTAGATATTTACATATATGTATGTGTATAGGTATTTAAAAATAAAAAGTGTTCGTTTATCTTTTTCTTAACAAATGAATGATGAATGAAGTACAAAAATAAAACGATTTCGGGTCTTTTTCTTTATAAAAGATTTATTTTAATTTAATTCACTAATAACACAACTCAACAAATTTCCAAAAAGTCAAAAAAATAAGTTAATTGAATAATTTTCAATTTAACATAACGAACAGCTACAAATTCTGACTATAGATACGGTGACCGTCCGTTATTTTTTTACAGAACAGACGCCTAATTCTGGCAGTCGTAATCGAGTACTTTCTCGATTCGAAGCAATTTTATTTTTTATTATTTCAGTCGATACTAAACGAATCGAAATTATTTTTTCAGTATTGTGAAACTCAAATTAATTCTTTACAACACTGAAAAAATAATTCCGATTCGTCCAATACGGACTGAAATAATTAGATATTAAATTGCTTTCGAATCGAGAAAGTACTCGATCACGACTGCCAGAATAAGGCCCCAGTACTGTATTTTAGAGCTTTGTTCGGCTTGAATTTCTTTTAAGTGAAAACAATTAAACTGTTCTGTATTTTATTAAATCCTCTATATTTTATAAAATAACTCATAACTAAATTTTCTTCTTACTGATAACTGGCACGATTTTTCTTTATTTTTGAAAAAATTTTAAGAAATAACTTTAAAAAGTATCTAAAATCTAACTTTATGCCCAAATTATTCTAATAAGCTTACTAACACTCGTTTCGATACTAACAAAATAAAAAAATATAAAAAATATATTTTGTAAATTTTTTCAGGATATTACATAATTTTAAAATATCTCCTTCTAAGATCAATTATGTTTATTATTTTTCGATTATCGAATCCCTTCTTGATTCTTTTCTTACTTTAAGTCCATATTTTTTGTTTTCGCTGAAATCCAAAATTTTTAAAAACAAAAAAATTATTTTCGAATTTTTTCGAAAGTTTTAAGAAATAATTTTGGGTTGAAAAACGGACTAAATTTTAAATATAAGCTCGTGGTTAAAGCATGACGGCAAAGCCAACGTGCATCGGTATAATCTGTTTGCAGAACGTCAAATATTTATGTTCTGTAAAAAATATGATCATCTTAACTATAGTCTGACTTGCCTATCTTCAGAATTAAACACTCAAGAACTTCTAGAAGTTATTAAACTAACTAACTTTTAAACTAACAAATACAATATTTTCCATTTGCAATAACTAAAAATTTGCGGACTACTTGATTTACACAATTAAAGGTATTTACATACAAATTTATATACATAAATATCTCCATCTCCAGATGTGATATTAAAATAATTTCCCTACAGGTATTTATTTTAGGTCAAACTCATTATAAAATAATATGTACCGTGCAATATACTGTATGCGGGAAAAATATGGACTGATTTTCATCCATCAGTGTAAAAATAAAACAAAATATAATATAAAAACAATATATAAAGAAAGTAACGGTACTATCCCTATAATTATTTGGCTAGAGATCAGTTCAATAAATTGATAATAAGTAGAAAAAATATCATTAAACGAGATAGAACGTCACAAGTGAAAATAATCCTCATAAAATAAAATTTGAAATTTTTCGTCAGTTTTCTAAAATCCAAATCAATAAATCTTTTATTTATAAGACAATAAAAGCTTTTGAAAGTGATAATCCGTTTAATATTAAACCACAATCCGGTAAAAATATTTTATACAATGGAAACAAACTCGAGCAATAATTAAGTTAGAAATCGCCTGATTTACTAAAAATCTTTCCGTGCGTTGGCAAATTAATGCAGTTTTACGGAAATACGTAGCACATATGAGAGTAGTCAAATGTTCAAAGAAACCCATGCCAGCTGTCTCAGAAAAACAGCCAGTTATCATCAAACATCTTATAGGGGCTTTGTTACAAAATTGTTTTTGCTGCAGGTTCGTCATTAATTGTATCATGGATGATGGGAACGGAACAACTTTAAAATAGAAGGTCATGAATGGACACTAATTGAAACTTTTTATGCGAATTTGGAAATAAATATCTATGAAAAGGGATAGGAACCAAGAAACCTAGACTGTTTTATCATTCAAATGAAATGGATGTTATACATCTATAACCTTGGAAATTTTTAATACCTGATTAATATGTTTAATCCAAATTTTAATATTTTTTAATCAGGCTAAAATTATCAAATTTTATTTTCATTAAATTATTTTTGTGAAGAAACTTATTTTTACTTATTTTTTTAATCAGGCTAAAATTATCAAATTTTATTTTCATTAAATTATTTTTATGAAGAAACTTATTTTTACAACATGAAATTAAATCAAATTTATTGATAATTTTTCATTCTTGACTGAACTGGGAATCGAACACAGATTTTCACGGACAGGTTACCCTGATTAATATTTTTATTACTGCTAATGTCTCAGTCCATATTTTATTCCGCATACCATACTTTTTTAGTGTTGAGTAGTGTAATATGCAGACTAAAATCGATAAACAAAAATCTCAAGCTTAAAGGAAATTATAAGCTTTTAAAACTCTACTTATGTAGTGGTATTAATTTCAAAAGACTTAAATGACGAGAATGTTGTTGCCTTTAAACAATAAAATTTTGTATCAAAATTTACATAAATTCTTAGTATGTGACTTAAACCACTGATTTACATAATTTTTGGAATCAATTAATTATTAAAGGTCTTGTTTATAAAATATATTTTAGGTTTATAAAATGGTTTATTAAACAAATCTCACATATAAATTGTTTAATAAACCTCTTATAAATTCAAAATATCTGTGGCCGTATGGAAAAACTAGATAACTCATTTTTTTTAAAACACGAGAAAAACACACTTAAAGTTTTCAACATATTTCGCTAATTATTGAATATTTTTTTTTTTTTTTCTCATTATTTATTTATTGAATCTTCATATATTAAATATGAACTAACAATAATTAATCAAATCTTATCCTAATTCTTTATTTTATGTCCTGCCAGTGCAAGACAAAAATTTTCTTCAACACGGGTTCTGTATCACATTTATATATGTGTTTATCGCTCATCTTAATGGGTAAGTGCTGCAGTGTCTCTTCTCCTTAAGCGAGTGTGGCCGCTATCATTTAAAATATTTCGAGCTAGTGGATTTGGGTGCAACTCTAGCCTTTTTAAATATTTTACCGCATACTTCGTAATAATAGTCCTTACCAGTGGCACATTGAGATCCTTGTGGATATTTGAGTTTTTAACATACCAAGGGGCAGCTGTGATTATTCGAAGAAGTTTATTTTGGCGCCTTTGAATTTTTTCGATATTTGAGGCCGAGGCAGTGCCCCATAGTTGAATACCGTAGCACCAGATTGGCTTTAAAATAGAGTTGTAAAGTAGTAGTTTGCAATCGAGACTAAGAACAGAATTTCTTCCAATAAGCCAGTTAATTTGAATTGCTTTTAGTTTCATTTGGGTTAATTTTGCTTCTATATGGCATTTCCATGTTAAACGTCGATCTAGATGAATACCGAGATATTTGACATGCGATTGTTGAGGCACTAGTTGATTATTGATTTTAATAGGGGGGCATGTTTCCCGGCGCAAGGTAAATGTAATATGTACGCATTTTTGCTCATTGACCTTTATTCTCCATTGTTTTAACCACAGTTCTAGTTGAAATATATGATCCTGCAGGTATCGAGATGCTTCACGACTGTTCTCGTGTACGCTTAGGAAAGCTGTATCATCAGCAAAAGTTGAGGTTAGGGTGTAATTGTTTGTCGGCATGTCCGAGGTATATATAAGATAAAAAAGTGGGCCCAGGATACTTCCCTGAGGGACTCCAGCTTCAATTGTCTGAGGAGAACTTAAAAAATCACCTTCTTTAATAATAAATTTTCGACCGACCAAGTAGCTTTCTAACAGCTTGTGTGTGTTAACCGGTAGGTTCAGCTTTAATTTATGTAACAAACCTACATGCCAGACTTTATCAAAAGCTTGAGAGACATCGATGAAGAGAGCGGAGCAATATTTTCTTTCTTCAAAGGCTTTTCTTATGGCGTTTACTATCCGATGGGTTTGTTCAATTGTGCTATGTTCTCGTCTGAAACCGAATTGATGGTTAGGTATACACCCATTAACATTTAAAATTGGGGTTAATTTGGACGCTAAGAGCTTCTCAAACAGCTTTGATATATTAGATAATAAGCTGATAGGCCTATATGACTCAACTTTGGAGTGATCTTTTCCTGGCTTTGGTATCATCGTAACTAATGAGACCTTCCATTTTTGAGGGTAGTATTCAAGTCGTAAAATAGCATTAAAGATTAGAAGAATAATTTTCTTTGCTATGCTGGGTAGCTCCAGAAGCATTTTGTTGCTGATCTTATCAAAACCAGGAGCCTTCTTGGGGTTTAAATCACAAATAGCTTTTTCGATTTCTCTTATCTCAAATCTTAGGGGAACAGCTGCTCTAGCAACAACAGGTGGTAACTCGGCCACAATATCGTGAGATATGTTTGGGGTAAATACGTTTTTTAAATGATTAACAAACAGATTTCCTTTTTCAACATCATTTCTTGCCCAACTACCATTCAAGTCTCTTAATGGTGGCTTAGAGACAACTGGCCTTTTGAGATTTCTAGCTGCACGCCACAATGAGTAGTCTGATTGTGGGGTTGCATCAAGTTCCTTAAGATATTTTTCCAGAGAAGCCGTTTTCTGAGTCTGCAGTAACTTTCTAAGCTTTTTTGTACACTCTTTTAGTAAGTTCTTAAGTAACGGGGATCTGTGCAATTGCCACTCTCTTCGAGCCCTCCTTTTTTCAGACAAGAGACGCTCGACATCTGTGGAATATATTTTAATATTTTTTGTTTTTTTGGGGGCAATACTGGAATGTTGAACAGCTAGTTTCAGAAAACTGTCAAAATTGGCAATAGAGCGATCTACATACTCCGGTGTACTAAGCGGAATATTTTCTGTGCAATGGGTGCTGAGGTATTTTCTATATTTTAACCAGTTAATTTGCGTAGCTGTCGTCGCTAAGTGACCAGTCGGAGATACAATTCTATTGGGGTTCATTATAGTAACAATTGTAGGTGTATGGTCAGAAGATAATTCTAAGGAAGCTTCAACATGGATCGTTTCTATGGGGATGTTTTTAACCACGCCGAAATCGATAACATCTGGAATTTTTTGATGATCAGTAGGCCAATATGTTGGTTGTCCGCTCGCTACCACATTTAAATCCATTTTAGAAATTGTGTTAAATAAGACACGACCCTTTGGTGTTATAAGTCGTGACCCCCAGAAGGTATGTTTAGCGTTATAATCGCCAGCAGCTAGGAAACAGGGTCCTAATGATTTAAAATATTTACAGTATTGGCTTTCTGATATTGAAAATCTAGGCGGTGAGTATAACGATGAAATTACTAGGTTTCTGTTTAATTCCTCAACGCAAATGTTCGTTGCTTGGAGATAATCTTCGCGGTGATCAAACATTAGGTAGTGTTTGACTCGGGTTTTAATTAAAATGGCTGAACCTCCACAAGCTCTATCTCGAGGGTCCTTGGTATCATATAGTGTATAACCATTGATTTTAAACGTATTTCTTGAGGTCAAATGAGTTTCAGAAACCATCATGACATCAATTTGTTTATTTTTTAGAAAGTATTCTAATTCATTTTTATGTTGGCGGATACCGTTTGCGTTCCAAAAACAGATTTTTAAACAGTTCATGGTTTGTTAAGTACAGCTTGCAATAACATCGATTGCATTCTTAGAATTTCCTGCATCATATTACCCATTGTGTTCGTAAAATTATTAACTGTTTGCACTAATGTTTCCATGGTTTTTTCAAGACGACTTAAATTAGAAACTGGAGTTTCATTATTACTTGGCGAAGCGCCTTGCATTGGCACATGGTTTGATTTAAGGACGTTAGCATACGAGGTTCTGTTATTACTAGGCTGCGGAGCTTGAATGCCATTAGTGTTTACTTGATTTGGTACCTGCATTTGTGGGGGATTAGTTTTCGGTCCAGCCGACTGCTTGACGATAGTATATACAGGGCATCCTCTATAATTGGCAGTGTGATTTCCGCCACAGTTGCTACATTTTTTAACATTGGGGTCATTTTTAGACTTATCGCACTGGACTGTACAATGTAATTCTCCACATACGACGCAAACAGGGGGTAAATAGCAGTATGCCTTAGTATGGCCAAATTCTTGGCAATTAAGACATTGAACGGGACCATTTCTTTTGTGCGGCTCCTCTATAGTTATTCTTCTGTAGAGAATATATTTTAAATTATAAATAGGATGCGTTTCATTTTTTTTAAGCTTAATGTCGCCAGGTTCTAATTCTACCCGAAATAATGGTTGGGGATTTTTTTCCCTGTTTTTAATATTTGTAACGTTTTTTATTTTAAAACCCTTCTCTTCCAAAAAAGTTTTAATTTCATCTGGGTCCACGCATGAGTCTATGCCCTTGATCACTACCTGAAGACCTTTGCTGCTCTTTAGTTGGTATGTGTAAAAGCTTTTTTTAAGGGCTTCGAATTTGTTAGTTAATTTACGAAAATCATTCTCATGATTTACTTGTATTTTTGTCTCATTTATATTTCCACGCTTGATTGCAGCTACGTAAAACGAATTTTCACCTATTACCGAGATCACGCTCTTTATTAACTCACTTGAGTTTTGCTCCCTTAGATATATCGGGGGTGGCTTAGAAGATTTTATAACGTTTGGTGCTTCCGAGGATTCATCCTCCAGAATTGCAAAACGATTTTGAGAGTTTATTTTATCAAAAGATGGTACTTTTGAAGCCGAAGCAACTGCTGCAGAGGTAGGGCTGCGACCCCGTTTAAGCACTGTTATGTACCTGTCCATACCAACTTGTACTTGAGGCTTTTGACCACTTTTTACTTGAGATGTTTGCATTGCATCTGTGTTAGAGTTCATGGTACCATTTGTTAATAAGATTGTGTTTGCCGTTGTGGCAACACTTGCAAGTGTGAGGTTTATATTTTTTAACGTATCACCATCAACCGTCTTTGTAAAAAGAGAGGGCGAAAGGGATCGTGTTCTAAAAATTGGTTTAGCCGTTAGGTAGTTACTATTGTTTTCTTTTGTTTTATTTATTACAGCATTGTCTTCGTTAGCATGCACTGTCACATAAACATTTCTATCATTCAGTTTTATTGTTGTTTCATTGTTTTTATTCATGCAATAAATTGTTTTTGTTTTTCACCGTTTAACTGTGCTTTTAATATTTTTGTTATTTATTGTATTTTACCACAACAAAAAAATAAGAACTTTAAACTAAAATGTATTTGCTCAGAATATGTATGTATACATACACATGTATGAACATTAGTACGTATATATTTTTACTATTTTTCTTTATTTAATATTTTTTTCGTATTAATTGTTCACTTTATGTTAAATAATTAAAATAACAAAATATATCATTTATTTTCAAGCGTCCATTCGCTGTTTATATAACAAAATCAAATGTGATTAATTAAAAATTCAAATTGTATGCGGAGTTAAGAATACACGTCTGTATCACAACAAAGCACGAACCGAACTGATTATTGAATATGAATTTATGTTACTATGCATGCGCATTAAACAATACATAATTTTAAATAATGTTAAAGATTCCTGGTTCTATTGAACTAATTTTTGGACAATAAAATCGAAAATCAATGTGAGCTATCTCACACATCACATCGAAAATGGAAATATCTAGTTTTTCCGAAAAAAACTTTTTTATTAATTTATTTTAATATTTTGCGGAATTAAGGCAATATATTAAATATTTTTGTTTTGTAAATAAGGTGGTAAAAATCTAAACAGTGCGAGGGTTGTTATTATCAAAATAACTCTGAAAGTTTTGTATTTATTTTTAAGCATAATATTGCTTAGCTGGATACCTATATACAGTTAGAAAAATTTTACTAGCATACAACATTTTGAAGGCTTTATACATAAAAAATATTTAAGGTTTATAAAAGGAATTTTTTATGAAAAATAAACCTTTTATAAATTTTCTTCATTTTTTAAATACAAAGTATGTACATAATTTTTTATAATTATAATATGATATTTAGTATAAAAATTTATAATACAAAACTTCACAACACGATTATTATCCAAAAATCCTAAACAGATGTGTCTTAAATTAATGAGGTACCTGCGTGGTCGACGGTACTTCAAACATCGGGTG